>JAHLEZ010000042.1:0-370655 GCA_020726505.1 Leptodontidium sp. MPI-SDFR-AT-0119 | reverse complement strand
CATTAATCTTGGACTTCTCCCAACCATTTGGCTCTAATAGGCATCGTTGCACATTATATAGACGCCACAGGAGTTAATAAATCAGTAAGTCATGTTTACCTTAATGTTTTTAGTCGGATATTAGAAGTGCCCCCCGTATCCGGTCCAACTTCACTTGATTATTTCTCATCTGCCACGCAACATTTCTAGGAGATAGTTAAATATTTCTAATAGTGCTTAATCAGCTTATCAAAACGTACTACTTAGATTTTTATAATATTGCGCGGCAAATGAACAATTCGCCGATGCGCATTTGTTGGATTTTCTCACCACATACCTTCACTTTTTGAAAACATGGCTAACTTAATAATTCTTGATTTCTAGACTTTTCTGGCTATTCGACAGCTCCATGGCTCTCATTCGGGGGAGAATCAAGCGGAGGTTATTATACAAGTGATCAACGACTACGAATTGAAGGACAATATTAGCTACTTCGTCACGAACAATGCGACTAATAACGATACCGCCATTGAAGCTATTCTTAAGCACTTCTTTCCTGATATAACCGCCCAGAGGCGTAAAGCACGTCGCCTTCGCTGTTGGGCCATGTAATCAACCTATCTACCAAAACCTTTCTTTTTAGTACGAAATATAATGCTTTTGAGCAAGAAGTCAATCAAGTCTACAAAGATCTAATCAAAGAATTAAAGTTGTGGAGAAAGAGGGGGACCTATTAGAAAGCTCCATAATATCATTATTTTCATCACTCGATCGCCACAGCGCCGGGAAAAGTTTGCAGATATCAGAGGCCTAAATAGCGAAGAAAAGGGAGACTTTAACCACCTAAACTTAGTGATTAATAACGCTACTGGCTAGAACTCTTTATATTCTATGATTAAGAGATCTATCAAGCTACGGGACCGAATCGACCACTTTTGTATCAACTTCGCCGAGTATATGCATGGCGCGGAGGCACGAAAAAGAGCTCAATTTAACGAAGAGCAAGAGCAACTGCTATCACATGATATTTTAACTGCAAACGATTAGCAAGCTCTTACAAAAGTACTAGCTGTTTTAAAGCCATTCTACGACCTTACTTTGCGTGGCGAAGGTTCTTTGGCTAATTCTTCACGTGGTACGATCTCTAACTACATGCTAACGCTTAATATACTTCTCAAACACATGGAAAAGACACGTAATAATCTCACAGCCAAATGCAACAACTTAAAGCTAGTTACTCCATCTCTTGAGTATTTAAAGAGTTGTACAGTCAATTCGTGGACTAAACTCAACGAATACTTTGACAAGGCAGATCAAACAGGTGCTATATATACGGCCGTTATTACCAGGCCTCAGTCAAAGTGGAAATACTTCTAAAACACGTAGAGAGACTACCCCAAGACCTAGCTTACTCGCGGAAAGAACACTCTTGATCTCTTATGGAACGAATATCTCGATTACGACATTGAAGGTACTGGAGAAGCAGGGGGAAGCGGCCAAGAGCTTGTACCATGGATGATTTCCAAAAGGAGACAGATATGACTTGGTTGGAAAATGACGAGCCCGAAGATCAACTAAAGGTATAGCTCGACTCAAAGCCGATTCCGTTAGAAAAGCCTCTAATCGACTTCTAAAGGAGGCAGCGGGCAGTCAATTCTACGGGTAGATTGGCCCGGAAAGCACAGAATAGGTGGAGATCAAGTAAGAAGAGAAAGAAAGAGGAGTTGGCATATATGATACCAGATATTCTTTGAAAAAATCCATTTTCCTTACCCGGATATTATTTTTTACCCCTAGCCTTGGTCAGCCTTCCTACTCCTAGCCTTTTACTATGGTCAGCCTAGCCTAGCCTCGCCTGAGGTATACTCTGGTTAGCCTGGCCTCAGCCCAGCCAAGGGGGGGGGGGGGGGGGGGGGGGGGGGGGGGGGGGAGGGCACTCAGCCTAGCCTAGCCTACGGCATAGGCTAGGCTGGGCGAAGTAAAACGCTGTAAGCAAGCTCACACCCTCAACAAAACCATCCACGCTCAGCCAGGCCACCTTCCCCAGGAGTTGGACTGTTACGACGCTTATCCATCCCCTTCCACACCTTTCGCTCGCTCTTCGGCCCTCCCGACTTGAATATCGATCGATATCCAACCTTTCGTTCCCAAGTCGTCGAGGTCTCCGACATGGATTCACAGTCCCGACGATATACGGCTGTCGATTTCAGCAAGGCACAAGGCGAGGCGTCGTCTCACGCAACTCGTGATATTCCTGGTGAGCAGCTCCAACGCTCCAGCTCTCCTGGTCACAACTTGTCCCTGGGGAGCAGTCCGGTCAGGTCGAGCAAGAACGATACCGCCCCTCGGATGATGAGGAGATCCTATAGCTACTACTGAGACGGTCAAGGTTCAAGCGTATAGAAGGAACGTCCCGCGAGACTTTCAAGTGCGAATGGGATCGCCGTGGGATGGGTACAGGAAGGTTCTCGTTGTCGAGCACCTCGATAACTCCATTACGGTGGCAGAACGGAAAGCGCCGCACGCTGGGCTGGTTGCCATCAAAGTGTTTCCCTCGGCGGCTGCTGAGAAGGCACTTGAAAGGCACCAACGCGTCAAGCACGAGAATATCGTCGATGTCCTCGAGGCCTTTACCACCGAAACATCCCTTTACATCTTCCTCGAACACCTGCCCATCTCTCTCTTGCAGATTGTCGAGGGCGCCAAGTATCCCACTGAGTGGCAGCTGGCAGCAATCCTCAAGCAGGTGAGATTCTTTATGTCTAGTGCAGTATACTCGCTAACACAGCACGCAAGATCATCTGTGGCCTAGTCTATCTCGAACGCGAGAAGTTCCAACATGGATCTCTCCACTGCTCTGTTATCCTCCTCAGCGCTCAGGGCAACCTCAAAATAGTTAGTCGATCTTGTCCCAACCTCAACCTTAACTGACGAGACCAGCGAACCTGCAATGCTGTGAAACTGTAGATGGGAAAGGCGAGCCTCGGGATGTGAGAGCGCTTAGTTTAATTATGATGGAATTAATGCAAAAGTACGTCAAGGACGATGGCGCGGTTGGCGTGGACAATCTGCGCCGTTGGTCTTCTGATTGTGACGCCGTGACCTTTCTTTCTGAGACGACATCGGCTGCGTCCGCGCTCGAATTACAAAGCGTATGTGGCTCTCTTTCATCAATGACTAAGGGCTAATGATCTTAGCATTCACTGTTGAAACATCGTACTCGCAAAGAAGATCTTTTAGGTTTAATATTTTCAGCTGAAGTCACGGCACCGAGAACTTATTCGTGCAGAGCGTAGTTGTTCAGTTCAGTGCAGATGACGGGTGTCTAGTGTTTCGTAAATAGAGTGAACTCATTGGAAAAGTCCAGAAATCAAGCTACTTTTACTGCTCTCTTTGCGACGGCGTGTCACACTAGCCTTGAGAAGTGGAGCAAAAATTGGTGCCCGACGCTGGCGTGTCTTGTTCCTTGTTGCCAGGTTCCCATATCGCGAGGTTCGAACGTTTTGTGAGGCTAATACCTCGTATTCTATGGTGTCTTTATGCTGATCCGGTGTGTTGGGAAAGCGATACAGCGCCGGGCCGTGTATAGAATACGCAGGTGGGCGACTGAGCCGGGGGGGGTATCAGTGACGACTGGTGCGCGCCCTCTAGTCGAGCGGACAAGTCATCCTTGGTGTATTACTCCACTTTAGCAAGCCATTCTACAAACTCAAAATTCCACTCCTAGTTTGTTGCTTAATTTATGCTTATTTAGACATATGCTACGTTGATGGCCATTTTACAGTGTCTCAAGCATCCCCACCGAAAATCACAATTTCCAACACAACTCTCTCTTTACTTTGTTCAGGCCTCCCATCATACCAGAGACCATCGTCAGACTTGTGGCTGCTATGGCTCGCAAATTCATACTCCTTGGGGAGAAGAGAACTAAGAGCCAAGTCACAACAGGGAGGGGTAGAAGAAAGATTTGAAAATTGTAGTAGAAGAACCTATACGGTGATGTAAAGGTACGCTCTTCGTTCCTAGCTACCTCGTGATGTGAGAGACTCATTCACTTCAAGATGTTTTTGAGAAGACTTTTATTCTCACTCGTTTGCTGGTATTCTTTGCCGGTTTTACCGATGTCGAACCTTGGTACGGCAAACATGGCCGCCCTCCCCCCCCCAAAGTCCTTATCCTCTATTCCATTGTCCTCTAATCCATTGTCCTCTATTCCTTTGTCCTCAATCCTTGTCGTCAATGTCCAAGTCGGGAATTCTCTTGTCCCTAGAATGCCCTTGCCCCCAAAGTCCCCTATACAGTCCCCAAAGTCCACAATCTTTAATGTCTGCATCTCCGCAGGGAGTAGCTGCTCGAGAAAGAAATTGGCCCCAGATCTCACTCCTCGCATCTTTACTCAAGTTGTCATATCTCAGCATGAGATGAATTCGGCTAAGAATCGCTAGATCAAATTGAGACACGCGGTTTGTCGTGAGGAACATGACTCCCTCACAATATTCCAGTTTACGGAGGAACACTGAAACGAGGGCGTTGCGTTCCAGATTTTGGGGCGATCGTGCCTCCAAATACACATCTGCTTCGTCTAGAAGAAGAATTGCATTCCAGTGACTGGCGATCTGAAAAATGACCGAGAGTTGCTCTTCCAGCTGCGCTGCTTTGGTGCTCAATTCACCAGCAGAGATCTGAGAGAGAGTCAGCAAGGCTTCAACAAGATACAGTACAAGGTCTTCATACCGAGTAGAGCGGTAATTCGAGACGTTCAGATGCCGCTTCAGCTGTCAGAGTCTTTCCGAGTCCAGGGAGGCCACTTGATTTCACGTGAGTAGGTGGAGATAAGATGGGGAGTGAGGGTCATACTGCAAGAGTATATTGACACCACGCCCTTTCCCAGCAACGAAGTCATCAAATCCAAACCCGGGCACTTGACGAGTTTTAGTCTCTAGGAGTGCCATGACGGCCTCTTCTTGTTCGTTAGGAATCGTCAAGCAGTCAAAAGGCGTAGAAGACCATTGGATTTCCTTGATATCGGCGACAGCAAACTCTGCTGTGATTGAAGAATTAGGTTGACAATCACTAATAGAGAGGAAATATCTTACCCCACAACTTGTCGTTGAAACTGAATCCTGGCACCGTGGGACAGCAAATGAGGAAATCATCGTCTGTCAGATCAGCAGGCTCCATGCCATTAGTTCTCACCCATTCGGGAGGTGGCTCTCTTGAGACACGGATGAGGTCAAATAAGGGAATTGACCCCGCATCGGTGTCTTCGGTGATGCTTCGTCTGGAATAATTGGGGTTCATCTTCCTGAAGAAGGCCGCATCAATCATAATACGGCTGTCGACAGATATTTTCACTTGCTTCCCTTTGAACATGACGAAGGCTGTGCCCCGGCAGTGAAGGTGGTGCGTTCCCATCAAGCGAACGAACTCCCGTCCGCACCTGAGAAGATCGGCCTTAACGCGGTTGGCGTCTGAATGGTACTGAAGGGGAAACGCTTGAAGGGCGTTGATCCGCTTCACCCCACGGAACATGGGAATCTTCAGCTCGATCGAGGACTCTCCAAGGTCTGCACCATCGAAATCCAGATACCGGCACTCGATATTCCAATACTTCGACCCGGATTTTGTTTTCTTCTCCTCGCCGAAGTCATACTTGACACATCGCGGCCTCTGTGTACCAGAGCAAGTGGTGAATGCAAAGCTGTTTGGCTTGAAAAGGGCCCAGAGAAGGTCGTATGTGATCTCGCCACTCTGTAAAAGGGATTCGAGATGCCGCGTCGTAGTTTCATATGTTTGCTTGAGGTAGTCAACAAGCAGTCTGATGTGCTCTGAGCCCAGCTGGTCGAGCGGAGCGATCTCATTCCAGATTTGGCATGATTCGAGCTCAGGAAGATAGTGGAACAGAAGTTTTTGTTCGACCTGATCTCGGTTGAGTACCTGGTTTCATTGCGCTGGAGGGGTTGGCTTACAGAAAGTTTACCATCCTTCAGACTAATCACTTGGACATCCTTCAATACGTCTCTCAAGACATCTCGCAGCCATTCTGATTTGATATCAACATGAAAAGTCGTCTCTTCTGTCTCTCGGTCTAGTAGTATCCTCGTCAGTAGTGCCCGTTCGTTTGGGGTTGATATACTGACCGACCCGTCCGCGAACAACAAATGCATATTGATCCAATTCGTCCACTTTCGGTTCCGCCGATTCTCGGATGGTGTACTTGTGCGCCTTCGAGTCCCAACTGGATGAAAATTAACTTGTTAGCTGTGAATGGGACTTGCACACGGCTGGAGACATACACTTCATACACTGTCTTGAACTCCAGCCTCGATGCTGGAGCTACTACGTCCTCTTGCTGAGTGTCTTCGGAGGTAGTGGATTCAGAGTCTTCGGATTTCCCAGCGGAGTCCGTCGACTTTGCTCCAACGAGCTTCAGCAGGAGCTCCTCGAGATGCTCGAGTGTAAGAGGTCGTTCGGATGCTTGGAAGGTTGGGTTCTCAGGTGGTACGTGAGAGCAAGTGCGTTTCGAGGCAGGAGAGGAAGCCATCTGCATGGCCACGATGGCGCTCACTATCTCAATGAACTGTTGGGCGCTGCTCAAAGTGACAACATGCTCAGATGAATCAGTCGGGCTGCTAGGTGGTGTGCTTGGACGTGCCTGGGTCAACGAGGCCCCGGTGTGAACCATCTCTGTTGGAGACATTGTCAACGTGAGGGATGGTAGAAAGCTTTATGTACGAGATAGACAAGATATATACGGCGTAGTTTCAGAAATATGCTTGACGAGCTGGATGCTGGAGAACACAGAAGGTGATGGTCGAAACTTCAGAGGGGATCTATACCCTTATATACTCATTAGTCTTCGTATCATTGTCTGCAACGGAGGTCCATTCTTGCGCGGCCAAAGCGGGACAGTCGATTAAGGAAATTGTCTCTGTTGTCCCGTGGATGGACCGGCGGCCTATGCATGCAGCATGATGCTTTAGCTGCTTGAAGGCAAAGCTGGCTTCGCCGATTCACCCCTGGCAAGTCACTTGCGGATCAATTGATGATGCATACAGTACTCGATTAAGGCTAGATTGGAAAAGTAATATTTTGCATAGGCGTTCGCCGGGGCACGCCATTATTTTGATTCTCTCGAGGTTGCATTGCACCAGGATTTCGTGCTCGCATTTTACAATATGAACGATTTGATACATTCAAAGCAAACCTGGAAAGACCCAAAACTAAAGATCCTGAATCCAACAACCCAACCCTGTGATCCGAGACAGTATCCTACTCCTTCCGCTCGCCAGCAAACGGCTCTGGTTCAAAGAGCGTTACAGGGAGATCGCTAAGGAATTTATTAGCTGTGTTTTACCAACGCTCCGTTGGATACGTACTCCCAACTGGGTGAGGTTACTCGAAGAGTCTCCTCCATAGCTGGGTCTGTGAGCTCACTCGCTTTGCTGACAGTCCGCTGAAGATGCTCGGTAGTAGCTGCGTCTGTGGACAGATTCTGCGCAGTTTCAGGTTTGTGGTCGACTTTGGGCGGCTCTAGCTGCTTCGGCTTTGCGGTTGTCTCTGTTGGAGCCATTGTCTATGTGGAGGGTTGGTAGATAGCTCTAATATATATGTAGAAGTGTGATGTTTGAGAAGATGCCTGAAGAACTGGGAGAGATGAGGAAGCGAACTGTCAAACCTGTACCCTTATATACATTTTTACACTAAAAGTTCGTATATATCTTTCCTGCAACGAATTACTCATCGGCTTCTCATTCAGCCGTCTCATCTGATCGAAAATATTCACTTGGGTCCTATCAATCAAAGTCAAGTGGTCAAGACTGGGGCCTTGTGTACAGCTTCATCTACTTCAATATGTTCCTTGACCGTGCGATTTGCCCTGCATCTTGCTGCAACTAGGAAGAAGAAACCGGCGTTATGTCGACGGTGTTGGTCTCCCAAAATGGATTAGTCTTGAATAGTCACCTAGGCTTCATGCCGGTGTGGAAAGTGTTGGCTTCTTTGAATGGTCAAGCTGGCTTCGCCGACACATGATGAGGCGGCGTGGGGGAAGCAAGACATTGGTCTGGAGCATTGACAGCGTTCGGACCGTGCATATTGGAAGAGTTTATGGGGCATCAATGGTGCAGTTCTCGAAAAAAAGGAACGTCTTCGTATGATACTCTTCGATTCCTAAGATCCCCATTGGATTAAGGCAATACTGGAAAATGACATCGGGGGTTGTATCTTCCCGGGGCAGTTGAGGCACAAGGTTCAGGGACGTGGCAACTTGCCTGTGAATGATCATGGATGGCTGGATCGGTTTATCATGCAAGCAACACGGGGTATGGGTATTGACTCGAGTGCAAGAATTTGAAAAGAATGTCAAGGTCCAAGGATGTTCCTTGATACCAGCAGCCAGGCTTTTATTCGGTTCCAGAACCAACAAACGAACAGATTTGATACGCTTCAAGAGTTGGTGGCTTCCAGAGACGGAACGGATCACAGCCTGGCGTAAGCGAACGTGGATCGGTTTATTATGCGGACAAAGCGGGGAGACGATATTTTAAATTCATCTGAGGCAGCTAGGGGAAAGCTCACTATGAATAGTAAGCGCCTTACATGCGGGTGCAGAATTGAAAACTAAAAGGTATTTGGGGCTGACGTACAAATTAATGGGAAGATAAACGTGGTTGGTCAGTTCAGGGTTCGAGGATGTCGTTGATGTTGGTAGCTGAAGCAAGCCTATTTCTAGTTTCCAGAACAGACGAACGAGTGCAGATTTGATTCGCCTCCAGAGTTGGTGGCGTCAAGGAGACGGGACGGATCACAGCTTGGCTCAAGCGAATGTGGAGCGGGGTTTCTGGAAACTAATTATTTAAATAACCTCTCACCCACTCCACGAGATCCAAAATCCTTGCAAGTTTCTGGAAACTAATTATTAAAAACCACCAACCTCCCGCTCCTCGATAATAAGGCAAAGCCCCCTCGCAAGTTTTCTGGAAAGTAATTGTTCAAACACCGCCACTGCCCGCTCCTCGACGAAAATTCCCTCGCAGTCTTCTGGAAACTAAATTACAGACTGGTCGGCCAACTTCTGGAAACCTGCAAATCCGCAAAAAACAACCTCAGCAACTATCTTCTGCAAAGATGGCAACCAAGCTAACACTTTGCACTCAGGCCATCTCAGCACTGACGGTACAAGCTAAAAAGTTTGGCGCGATGTCGGTGCATTTTGCAAAGTCTGCGGATCTCGCGACAAGCCAAGCCAATGAGATTGCCATATGGACTTCAAAATTGATCGATGCTGTGACTAGGATCTGACTAGAGGCCCAGAACGCTGCAGCAGCAAGTCAGGAACACGTCCAAGATAAGGTTCGCAGGCTCAAAACCCAATCAGACTCAACCAAGCGAAAGATACTAGCTACCTCCGATTTGGATTCGCCACGGACCATGAAAGCGAACTTTAGGTTGATATTCGGACCACCAAGAGAGACAGAACACAAAAGCAACAGCGCCAAGGCAGTGATGGCTACGAACCTCATCAGGGTTAACACCATCCGCGGTCTCTGTGAAAGCAACCCTGACGCTGTAATCGCTGTCACGGAACGAGTGCAAGTACGTGGACAATTGCGACTTGGTTGAATTGATTGATTACAAGGAGAGAAGATATTCTTAAGGAAATCTGTCTTTTATGTTCGTTTACGAGTTAGCTCGTGCGGCTGATACAAAGTTGTGAATAGCTTCATAAAAGTATGAAAGTCACCTGATTCGAGCCCTTGACAATCGCCCTCTCAACGACTTACTCTACCAAGGTCTGGACAGAATCAAGCACGGACGTTTTTGACGGCCTCATTAAGCTACTGAAAGAAGAGAAGGAGCAGGATTGGCCGGAGGAGATAGTCGACATTATGGACGAACTGGAAGCAGAAAGGCCGATGAGTGTCGAGTTTAGAAATCTTCGCGGTATAGCCAACTTCACGTTCTTTCTGAAGGTTTTGACTGACCAGTGAGCAGCAAAAATCTCCCAGCGTCATGGCCGACGTCGTCGAAGATTGGGCGAGATTGACGGACCTGCACGGGAGATTGTGCCACTGCCACCAGTGCAGATTGGCGAATTGGCTAGTCAGACTCCTCCATCTGGCCAATATAACTCTGGGATGCGTATGACAACTACCTTATAACTGTTTGCAACACTGACCTCTAAATAGCTCAATTGCCAAGTCTACAACAAATGGCACTTATTGCACCATCCTTTAATCGTGGTATATGATACTACTCCTTTCATGGACAAGGCTAATTGAAAGACAGATCAAACACATGGCTGGGGTTCCAGGCAAGACTTAACCACTGATAGTGGGTATACCTTCGTTGACGGACAACGGCACCGGCCGATTCATTGCAAGAGTGTACATTATCCCTCTCGACAATATGAGCAAGAGAACCCGGTAGCAGATGATTCATTACCACCATCCAAGGAAAACCGCGGTGCGGAGAAGCGTTGCATATATACATGGAGCTGCTAATAAATTACCAACAGAAATGAAGGATATGTACACAAATGCACCCGCTAGCAACATATCGAAAATGCCTGAGCCGTTTAGAACGGCTATCGAGAATAGCCGGCTGTGGAAATGGGAAAGAAGACAGGGGTTGGAGACGACAGGATGCTGGCCAAGTTTATTCCCGAAAGACCAGACACAGGATGTCTCCTTTACTATCTGGTGTGGTAACAAGGACGGAAACCGTTTAACCGATTTCTTCGGTGGAGATGTTGAAATGTTCTCCTAAACTTCGAATTTAACGGTAGCGGCTCTGACGTAAACAGAGTAACCGGCAGGCACCGTATAACTCTCGAAAGTGGTTGTAGAGGGTTTGTTCATTATATGGGTTTTGTAGTCTTCCGTTTGCTCGTTGTAGATCGAAAGATAATAGCCTTTGAACTGTATCGTCCTCTCATTGGTGTTATCTGGGGGAAAACCGAAAATCCGGATCGTTTCGTCTTGTCCAGCGAGAGCTTCATCGCCTGTCTTCGTGGATACACACATGTCAGCTATAAATACATGAAAGGAGTGAGATAGAAGATGAAGTGCCTGACCGCCATGATCAACACAGAGTGTGCCGAAGAGCCTGTCGGCTTGCCTGATAGAGGCTCGTCGCAAGGTGAGGAAGAATGCGAGAGGGGAGGAACGTGACTATCGCCTATACACAGTAAGTAGCTGAGTAGACTGTATGGAGGGTGGTCCTAATATTTACTTTGGTTGCGGAGGATGTGGTTGTGCCCTTTGGGAGATGGTAGAATGAGGTTGCCTGTTTGCGCAAAGGCAGAAGGTAGAGTCGAGTCTTCGGAATTAGAAGCACTCCCTGCGCCTCTGATAGAATATGCTATATGCGACTTGTGCAATGAGGTAGGGTAACGGTGCGCTGCACAAGGGAGAAATGAATCTGATGAAATGTTTTGCGGGAGGGAATGCTGATGTTTCGGCGGAAAGAGGGCGAGACGGCTGCCTCTTGGTGTAGGGTGGGATGAAGTCTACTGCTGGAGCCGGGCAGAGCTGGGCGGGCAGAACAACTGAGTCATCGTTGTGGAAAGAAACAACCTTGGATGGCGTCTGATCTCTTGCTTGCAGTTCGAGAGGTTGAGGGAAGAAATTGTGGTTTGCGGGACTTTGCAAGTGGTGGGGTTCGATGCCATGTGATGTGATACTGACCGAAAACACACCCCGTGCACTTAGGCTCCAATGCCTTTCAGGCTGCAACGTGCCAAGCTTCGGACCAAGGTTTAACTCTTTGGGAATCTTGCACTTGTTAAATCCTACAACCGCCTCAGCAGATATACGTTGTTTAGATCAAGGGCAAAAGGGGGTCATGAATCTCGAATCGAAACAAATGAAGGAAATTTAAGATGTTGCGGGGCAAAATTGACATCTGATATTCATTAGAGAATGTGTTAACCCCTCACCGATTTGTCCCCATCAACGACACATTTTTGTTGATAGGAGGGGACCAAATCAAAAACCGTCTGGAGCCTTGAAAATCAGGCCGTAAATCAGGCTGCTCCAGGAGCAATATCAGCTGACATAAGACAGTTTCGGATTTGGGACTAATCTTTATTTGATATGGCGCCAAATGACGTCCCAAAGCTGAAGGCTTGACTTGCGATCCTTGTTCTTCATCCCCAAGTCGGCATTCCCAGCACTGATACTGACCCGATCCTTCTCACTTCTGCCCGTTTCTGATGGGCCAGCCTTACATGTGAGTGGTCTGGGGGAGGGACACTCTGTCCACGAAATGACAAAAATAGGAATGGTTGCCGCTGCGATATTTTAGCGCACTCATCTCCGTCACCCTCTCATGTCCTACATCTCATCCTTCCTTCCATTCGACCATTTCAAACCAAGCGGCGGCAACATAAATTCATTTCTTACCCCTCCTCTTTCCAGTCGATATGGCCCCTTATCAAGCAAAACCAAACACCCGAAAGACTGGGCGGCAACCCTCACTGCGAAGAGACCAAGGTAGGCCAATTCATACCCGCTTCTGCATCCTTTGACTGATCATTAATAGGGAAGCGGCCTCAAGGTATCAAGAAGGAAAGATCACAGCTATCTTGTCGTAAGAGCGCACGCCTAGAGCGAACTGTATCCAGAGATAGGAATATCGAACCAAAGCACCTGCTTCCCTCCCCAACTAGCAACACTCCCGGAAAAAAGGTATGTCACTCTCCTCCTGCTATACTATGAAGCTAACTCGAGACAAGTTTCCACAAGTTGAGGATCGAAAAAGAAAGCGAAAACAATCGCACGACGACGCAACCACCCTCTCTATTGCCACTCCCTCTCAGAAGCGCCCGCGAGCGTCCCCTCCACGATCTCCTATCGAGCACACAATCGGCGAGAATACAGCGGCCGGTCTCAGCGGGAAAGAGATCAACCCACTCGAATATTGGAGGAAGGAATTTCGTTGGCCTAAGGAATACTTTGAACCGGAAAGCAACATGAATCCTCTGCTTGCGAGGAAGAAATCTTCTTCTTCTCTTCGTGAGAAACAATCAGAAGCTGGCTCTGCCGCGCCCAGCTCTGCGACAGCTAGCGATCAGAAGCCGAGGGAAGCCAAAAGCACCCCTTATACGCGTCCGAGCTACACAACCGTTCTTGCGACCAAGGGTAGCTTTATGGACAAGTCCGACTTAGGCATCATGGATGCAACCAAGAGTCTCTGCCGGATTTTACTGGAGAAAGAGCAGACGCTTCCTGCAGACTCTTTATTTCGCGATGACGTTTTCGAAAAAACTTGCCGAAAGATACAAGATAGGAACGAGGCAAGGGTAGTTCAAGATATCACTCGATTGATCGTGCCTTCCGCGGAAACCCTAGCCACATATGGTGCCACGCATCTCGATCCTTTGATTGAAGGTGTCAATGAAGGCTGGAATAGTGCCATACCTTTCTATGGTCCTCGCCCACAACCTGATTATTCTGTGGGATTCGGACGATCAGCATTCACGAACGATCAACTCGAAAAGCTGAAGCCTTTCGTTGGCGAGATTACAGATACTTTTACGTCCTACTTCATGGCCACCTGGCAGATGTACTTCCCGTTCCTGACCTGCGAGGTTAAGTGCGGTGCTGCGGCACTTGATATTGCAGACCGACAGAATGCTCATAGTATGACTCTGGCGGTGAGGGGAGTGGTTGAGCTCTTTAGACTTGTGGAGCGTCAAGAGGAGCTTCACCGGGAAATCCTCGCCTTCTCGGTCTCGCACGATCACCGGACGGTGAGAATCTACGGCCATTATCCTGTAATCGACGGGGAAAGGACCACCTTCTATCGCCACCCGATCCATGAGTTCAGCTTCACGGCGTTGGATGGCAAAGAGAAATGGACGGCGAATAAGTTCGTTAAGAATGTCTACGATATATGGATGCCGACTCACTTGGAAAGAATCTGCTCAGTTATCGATGAGTTGCCGCCTGATCTGGATTTTGAGGTCTCACAGCAATCCGAGCCAGGGGAGTCTGGACTTTCCCAAGGATTGGAAAGCCAACATCTCTCTGACCAATCAAGTCATAATGCCGCGTCTCTGGAGGGAGCTGACAGTCAATCAAGCCGTGCTGGTTCGCGAGACGTTACCCCCCGATACTTCCCTGTCTCAGAGGATCGACGGGAAGGCATTTAAAAAGCCAAAGAAAAGGGCTCGGCCCGTAGAACTACACCAGTCACAAGACGCTGTTTGAAGATGGGAATGCTTTCAAGTGATCGGCCGTTTGGGAAAGAAGGTAATGCTTAGGCGAGGAGAGGACTGGAGCATTTGTTTGCAGTAAAGTTTTGGGGAAATCTGTATAACTCATCCTTCTTTTGCGGGAAGATT
The DNA here is from genome assembly GCA_020726505.1 of Leptodontidium sp. MPI-SDFR-AT-0119. NCBI lineage: Eukaryota > Fungi > Ascomycota > Leotiomycetes > Helotiales > Leptodontidiaceae > Leptodontidium > Leptodontidium sp. MPI-SDFR-AT-0119. The sequence continues at coordinate 356,326 of JAHLEZ010000042.1, read as the reverse complement.
GATCAAGCAATCTATTTGTGCCTATACGACGTTCCCATGTAATGATGCTACTCGATACGTTCCAAGCCGTCCCGTGTCAGCGGACGAACAGGCGACTTGCCCTACCGATGCTGGCATTATTTGCTGATGAATTGAACTAATTATGTGTACTGTGTGCTTTTAGTTCGTTACGCTTCTCAACAACAAATCATTGGTGAGTCATTCCATGCATAGTCATTAACAGTAGAGACTCCCTTCAATGCATAACACAATATGGCGTCGGATATCACGCTAAGGCCTATCGGCCCGCTTCACACTAGAGCGGGGAGCACAGGCAGCTGTTCCTAAATTTCCACGAGAAGACGCGGGCACTGGTGTGTGAATTCGGCGAACAGGTGGGGTAAAGATAAGGAACCCTTGCACGGATCGAGACTCTTGGACGCTGGTCGGTGGCATGCCTAGAGATCACGGCCCAATAACTCGAGTTGCTTGCCGCAAGTGAGCTCAAGTTGGGCCGCTGGATACGGCGGTTGGTCGCCAGCAAGTGTGTATAATGGAAACGACTATAATATTTGAACTTTCTTGGCCCCATGGTGATGGCTAATTGGAGAGCCACGTTTATCATCTTCTGGAAGCTAAATTATTGACCTAGTCGCTAGCCTCTGAAAATAAAGAAACATACATTATTCGTTACTACAAAAGCGGGGTACACGTTTTGTAGGACAAATGGACATTGGAGTGTACAACAGTGACATCTGCCTCACAGATCAGTTGCAGCGCTCAGTTAAGCGTCCGACACCATGACTCACTATTGAAACCGATAACTTGGACAAGGTTGCGATCGGCTCATCCTAACCCTATCAATACCTCCAAGGCGCCCCAAACCCTCATTGGCCAAGCTTGCGGTCAAGGCTGCATTGTGTCAACCAAGGTTTGCCAGCATCTGAGGCCAGAGGGCGTTCCGACTGGCGTATCGCCGCGCAATATGTATGCACCAATTATTTAAATGAAGGCTCCATCGCCTGCACTTTTATCAAAATCAGCCTGGGTGACATGCAAGAAGGATCTTCTTGGGCCACAAACTACAGTCTTCTTTTTTCAGCTCATCAAAAATTCTGCCTATGATGTCGTCTTTGGCTTTTCAACCTCATGGACTCATCAAAAATCCTGTTGAGGAAGCCTTGTATCACAGGGCTCATATTGCGAACGTCTACACTGGAATAGCAGACCCCAGAGAGTACGAAACGTCTGCTCTTATGGAAGTTATCCTCTACAGCAATATCTTCACCACCCGCGAAAACTTCATGGTGAACTCTCAGCAACCCCCTGCAAGCCAGTCCGACAGAAGGTGCGATATTGTCATTAGGTATCTCGAGCAAGGAACCCAGAAAATCAGAATCCTTTGCTTTGTCGAATGCAAGCGGACCAGAACTAGTCAACCGTTCAGTTTGAAGGCACTAGAGAAGCAGGCAACCGAGTACTGTATGTTGTGCCTCGAGAGTGAAGAAGACATGGAGTTCGTGTATGCTGCCACAATGGCTGGCGCCCACGTCAGGCTCTGGACATGTTGGCGTGATCAGACTGAAATGGTACCGTTTTGGGGTCCCAACAGTGGTGGGGAATGGAGTCAATATAAAGACGTTGGAGATGACAAAGCTGGGCAGGAGATTGAGTATTGGTTTGGGCAAATGAAACGACTGCCACCTACACCACATGCCGGCCAAAGTAGCCATACCTATGGTACAGCTAGCACTATTGCACCGCGCTACCAAGCTTCCACATCAAGCTATCAAGCTCCCGCATCAAGCTATCAAGCTCCCACATCCAGCTATCAAGTTCCCGCACCAGGCTATCAAGCTTCCACGCCAGCCTATCAAACTCCTTCCACAACAGGTTATCGAACATCTGACTACCAAGCCAGCCTCTATACGACATCAACGTTCCTTCCGGCGTCCCAGCCTGGAGAGAGTGTTGTGACTGGTGGGAATAACCAGCCGATGCGCGAGGAAGTTGGTGACAGCGAAGAAGACAATGAGGACGATCAGATGGAGGAGGAGGTAGATATTCAACAAACTGCAACGTCAACTGCAGAAACCGACTACCGTGTCGTCAAAGTTACCAAAACAGCTCATAAGTTATCGAAGGATGAGTTCATTTTCAAGGACAAGAAAGGAAGGTCGAGATCAACCACACGGGATGATTGGAGGAGAACGACTTACAATGGACGGGTTGCTTGGAAACATCACAAGTATATCTGCTTTGATGATATTTTCCGATAATCAAGCAGGAGGATGAGCATGTTGTAATTTTCCTTATCTTTCTCTCGAGACCCTCGCAAGCTGCCCGCAAATTACACGCTTTGTTTCATCGTACTCTCCCCTGGGATGTCTTGGAGTTCTCCCGTCCAGCGTAAGATTTCGTCGTAGCGTTCTGAGAACCACCAGGCGATATGCTGCGCAAGAGTGTATTAGTAAATGTTGCGTATCGAAATTTATCTTCTGCCTTACCTCTCCGATACTAAAGACTCGGTACTCGGAATCTGAAGTCGTCTCGGCCGTGGATGGTGCGAAGTTAACTGCGGTGACAATCTGACGGTCTCTGCACCTTGACATCTCGAAATAGATATGAGTAATAGCTGGCCCATTACCGTCATATATGCAGGAGCTTTGCGAGGCACAAGAGGTATGCCACTGGCCAAGGACGCTGGTGCCACCGCCGATGTAATGTATCATTAACCCAGTGCAGCGATTTTTGACACGACACATGTCGACTCTTTCTAAGCCATCCAGAACAGCGAATGATAAGAAGAGCCCGGCATTCGGGGTCCCAATCGGAGGAGAAGGAAAACCACAATTGTGATATTGAGGTTGGAGAGGTGCAGCTCCTGGGGCAGTGCCATCACCAATGACCCCGAGTCTCATAATTGTCATGCCGGATTTTACATTTTCGTAATACAATCCTGCAATATATCCTTCGTGCCGAAGAAGAATCCATTTGTAGCCATTACCAATCACCATAGATGGTAGGATGTACGATCCAAAGGTGTGAAGTCTTCCACGTGTCGTTTCAATCTAGCACAACGTATCAGTAAGAGCAAATGCAACAGCTAATAGGAACTGACCACTAATGCAGGCGCGGCAAATGCGGAACTCGGGGAATTGACAACGCGAAGCCATACATAAGCTATGCGTTCATCCGGAAAAAGGGAAAAGTGTAGCGCACAACCACTGCGATGTCCTGATAACCGTGAAACGCAAGTGAAATGAACTTCTAAGCCAACTATGCCACGTCCAGAGATATACACAGAGAGTCCCCTTGTATACTCGTTCTTGAAATACAAAGATAGGTATCTGAAAAACCGTCGCTCGGCACTAATGGGGACGGAACGGATAATATCTCGATCAAAATCAAATAATGCGGCATCTGGATCGAGGAGAGTACATGGGAAATTGGGTTGATCCCACACTACCTGCTTTTTGGAGCAAGGTTCAGCGAGTGATATAGCTGTGTAGTTTAGATCCTTCCGAGGTTAGTCGGCATCATGTCAAAGATGTTATACAAACTTACGCTGTAGCCATACCGAACGGTCGAGACTGCTCCTCGTATAATCCCATGCCAGACACAGTCCACACTGGGAATCTTTCCAATCCAATCACTTTCCCAATCGATACCGAGAAACTGAATCGCACAAAGACCTCCAAGACTTGTGATATATTTCAATCCAGTCGCATCCCGGATAGACCAACGATTTCCCTCCGAGTCTCCGTCTACAATCAAGTCTTGGATATATTCCGTACCGAAAACCGAGACCATATTGGCAGACAAGTAAGGTCTTTGATGTAGTATTATTCCGCGACTCGGAGGGGAACGCAGATGACCAACGAGACGAGACGTCTCGCCTCTCACGAGGAGAAAGGCACTGTATGGTGTCATCAACCCGGTGTAACCCCAGATATAGATTCTAAGCTCCGCGGGTAACCTCGACAAAAAGATCGGTTGCTCCTCATGACAAGCTACCATCCTCAGTCTACTCGCTGAGTCAAGATTGTGACGCCTCTCTTGAATATCCTCCCATATCGAAGGGTCCGGTGCAAGGGCTCGAGCGAGTCTGTGGATGACTGAGACAGAACAACCTTTCAATTCCCATGTCAGGACCGAATAGCACCAGCTGTGGAAGCAGAAGGCCAGTTGATCACTTCGGCATTTCTGGTTGACTCGTGGTTCGCGAAAAATCGTAACTGTTTCAGTTCGTGGACGGCCGGTCAAAGCAACGTTGACATCGCTTTTATTAGTTGGGAGGTAGGTAGGTTTGGTAAGCTCGATGCTACCTTCACCCTCGACGTTCAGATACAGTACTGCAAGATTTGTTAGCAGCATAAGTAACTCGAAGGCTCCAGAGTATACCAGCGCGAACCGTAGATTGCCAGGCGTCGGGGCCGGGCACACAGTGCAGCGGGAATTGTTCGTGGCAGAACGCACAACAGTCGGTGGCGAGGAAGGACGTCTTGGAAGACTCCATATCACTTGACGTATGGCGGCGGTGGGGTAGCCTGGTGTTGGATTGGAATCAATTAGTGGTGCATGGCTGGGAAGAGGAGTTGCACATAGTCGAGAGGCAAGGATAAAACAATGGTCATGTGACGACGGGAGAGGCACTTCTTGCTTGTGAAGACCCGATGCAGACATGGCTCTAATTCCAGGCTAAAGCCTTTTGGGTTAGAACGGTAAGTCGCCTGCCACGGCAAATAAACCATGCCATGACTTCCAGAACCAAGCAAGCCAGCTGCCCCATTAATTCTACCCGGAAGTAGAAGATAGGTGTATGGTGGTGATCACGCGTACGGCTTCGCGTTCTACCGGACGACTCCTCCCATCCAATCCCACCTTGGTTGTTTCCCCAGCATAGCTTCTTCACAACATTCACAGCCACGGCTTCAAGGCTCTAGATGACGCACGAGTGTACTTGTGCGTATCTGATCTCGGCTAGTTTATGTATCCGTACCCGGGAAGAGCGCATGCTCCGGTGTTTATTCGAGCAGAATCACAGCTGGAGAAGGACAAGAACTTCGTGTGGTCGTTTGTTCTCAATCGAGGGTTTTGCATGCTGCATGCATGACAGGGTTTAAAGTTGTACTTCTTAAAACAATCTACTTTATCCAAATCTGACGTTTCTAGGTGACGATGATCCGGCAGCAGTCGAAACAATGTTGAAGTTTTTCTATACCAGCAATTACATCGAGCCAGCCAATGAGAGCGGAGAGATTCGCTTCGAAATACGAACTGCAATTATAATTTACATCTTAGCCGACAAATACGATGTACCGGCACTGATGGAGCTCGCAGAGAGGAGGTTCAAATTTTCGCTTAGCCTTGGACTTACCGAAGAAGACTACCTCTCTGCAGTCTCAGATGTTTACACTTTACCTGTACCAACCAATGCCCTTAAAGCTATTACTGTCGAACATGCCAGGAGAAGGTTTCGAGGAATGTTACAAGGTCCCAAATCTGACCTCGTACAAACCGCCCTGCTGCAGATACCCGAGTTTGCTCTTGATATAATTCTGGTGTTTGTTAATACTCCTCTACGTGGTCGTTGTTCCTCTTGTGGTCCGGACCAGATTGCTGAAGCACTTCAGGCGCGTTGTGTCAAATGCGGAAAAGGAGGAATCTCATTGACAGATTGATGAGACGTGAGTGATACAGTATTATAAATGAAGGACTGGAATATGATATAAGACGATATATGATTGATAATAGCCTATAACTGTACTAGGCCCAGGGTAAATGTGAATAAAAATCATAGAGTATTCGGAGGATGTCGGGAAATCCACACGAACGTCATGTAGGAACTTCCAAAAACGATGATGTTTCCGGTAATTCTCCACACTCCTGCCTCTTGAGACGACGTCGACGAGCTCCCTTACGGCCTCTGCCTCTGCCTGACTCACGTCGGCGGATGACCCATGATTTTCTCTACACCATGCTCGAGTATTGGCCTCTGCTAACTTCACGACGTAGTCATTGAAGACACAATGGACGAGATCCCAGATAACAACTGTGTCTGGCGAGATGCCAAAGCCTGAGATAGAAATTTTTTAATTCATTTCTGACTTTTAGTGAATCACAATATATCAATAATGCATCATCAACAAAAGCTCAGTTGAGACGTCCAATGATAGTTTTTCTGGACGATTGCCGTACACATCAAAAAGAAGGCCCTAAAGTGCTTGCCCGAAAATGCCACTCAACTCAGGAGCGCAGTAAAACCACTGTGTACAAAATCCCTCGCTCGTCGAGCGTAACATTCACCGTCACTTGCGCGGCCAAGCATTGGAACCAGATCAGAGGGTTATTCCAAGGTATTTTTCGCCCACGCCTCCTTCATATTCTGCTGTCCTCCCTTTGACATACCTCCCTCATCTGCTCCTGCTCGAAGTTGCACAGCGGGACTATCTCCATTGCACTGACAAGTTTGGGTGCTTGAAGTCTCGATATTAATACCGATTGCGGCTGAGCCTATTCTCCTTCTCCTCATCCGTCTCCACTGTGACCTCAATTATATCTGTTCCTTGTCGTTGAAGAATTAACTTCAATATTGCATGTGCATTCGTTTCGTCGAGCAAGAGCGTATGAGGGTACCCTTCCGAGTCATATCCGCGACGAGGCAGCCAGCGAGCCTCGAGCTTGTTAATGAGTTTCTCCTCCGGGGCACTGGACCGATTGGGTTTCTTGAGAGAGAAGAGGTCTTTGATGGAGGAAACGAGGGATTGATAGGTTGCCTGATTCGTAGCAGGATAATCGAGACTATGTAGGAGAACCGCGCAGGCGCCAGTGTCTTGACGGCGGATCATGAAAGGTGTATCTTGGGAATAAAAGCCTTTATTGTCCATTGCGGTGGGTGGATAAATGATGGAAATGGGGATACTTGAAACAAGACGTCATCTTCATGATCTACATGCGGCGATTTTTGCCTCAGTTGAATCCTTAGGCAGCAAATCCACTTTCGGCAAAGGAATTCTTGGAAGATCATGTGTCTCTAGGTCATTGGATAGCAGCATGAAGTTGTTACACAGCATAGCTAGGCCGACATTCCATTCGGCATACGTATAATTGGTCTGTCGCCTCTCTCAAGCCATACGACTTCCTCGCTGCAGGCGCCGCAGCACATGTCTAAGAGAGGTCCCTGCCAAGCGAAAATCCCAGCAGACCGAAACGGACCCCTGTAAGTACAACAAAATATTTAATTAATTAACACAGAACACCTTTTCCGTGTTTCTGATTAGCTAATCTGATTTTCTGCTTCTAAGATTTTATATACACAAAACGGCTTCATTATACCTTGCAAAAGGGTGAATTGAATACAGTCTGAATATAGCTAGTCTCCTAAGTCCCTCTTCTCTATAGCGTTATAATATATCTCAACGACATCTTTATGACTGTTAAATTCTAAATTACTTAGATCGGCTGCACCAATTGACATATAAATGTTCATTGATTGTTTTATTCAAAGGGATGCCAAGTTATGAAGATTTTGCTGCTGCGGGGCCGACTTTGCGAAGTTTTGCGGGGGGCAGCCACAGTCAGCCACAGGTCAGCCACAGCCACGACGACAGCCGATTTAGAGCCACAGCCGTTTTGAGCCACAGCTCTGACAGCCACTTTCTTCCCAATTTCAGGCTGACTGCCCATTTTTCGGAAACCTTTTTCGGCTGACCCCTACTTCAAGATGACACAATTCTACCTTCTCAGCACTCCCCTTCCAAGCAGTCATTGTTTGATTCTGATTCTGATTTTGAATTGCTAAAATTTCAATACCGAACAATATTCCTCCATACCTGATGCCCTGATTTCATCTAATGCTTCTTCTCGTTCGCGGCTACGCGTTCTTTTCCCTATGATTTTGGACGGAGCTCCATTACGCTTTGTCCGCCGTCCTCTGACTGCGACAGTCTCTGCATCTTTCATGTCACGTTTTTGTTGTGCCTCAACAATGTCCTCGTAACTCATAACTTTAGCAGTACCTACAACAGTCGCCTTTATTGATATACGGGTTGTTTTCTCGTTGTTCTGCTCGAAGAGCAACAAGTTCTCGTCCAGAAGAATTGCTCGCTCAGCAAAAGCATTCTCGGCGGCATCTGCTATCTTCTGGATGCTTAGTTTAGTGTGAGTATCGAGTACATCCTGACGTCTAAGGCTCATCTCAACGTTTTTGCGCAGAGAAGCTAAATTTTCAAAGGTCGTTGGAGTCTTCGGAGTCTCGAGATAATGGAGGGTGGCATCGCCCTCACTCTTGACGACCCTCACCTCCTCTGGCTTCTGGATCTCTTTTAGCACTCGCTCTGGATTAAATGGGCGAAGTCCTGTCTTCGACCACCCCGAGATAATGTTTCGAGAATTTATTGCTTTACGTCGTGCGCGATCGTACAGAAGAGTAAAGTGCTGCTTTCCGATCATGTTTGCACCTCCTCGATATAATCGTTCGACCTCCTCACGATACGCGATCTTCAATGGGCCAAATACACCGACATCACAAGGTTGGAGTTTATGGGAAGTGTGCGAGGGAAGGCGACAGAGGATTATACTGTTTTCGAAGCAGAACTTCATCAGCTCCAACGATTCGTGGGTGCCGAATCCATCGTTTATCAATACGCGGGGCTTGCCATTCGCTCGTTCTTTTGTCTGAGGGTCGAAAACGTGTCGAATCCAGTACAGACTGATCGTTGTATCTGTATATCCACTGTCGGAGTGACCATAATGCCATCCCGGGGTAGGATGAGTTGTCCAAGTGCTCCTGTGGGTGGCAGCAGGCCAAATGATCAGAGGGTTGAGATACCGACCGTCTGAAGAGACACACTCTATTGCAGTGATCAAGGTTCGTTTTACACCTGCCCCTCTATGTGTCTTCAACTCATGCCTGCCTACGAGGACCTTGAGCGAGTTGAGGACACTGAGAAGAACACCTGTCTCATCCATGTTGTATGTATTTTCGGCGAGAACTACAGGGCTCGCTAGCTCTTTCCCAATTACGGTGAACCAGTCTACAACTTTATTGTATGTATGACGATCATGTCTATCCCAATCTATTGCTTTCATTCGCATAGCTTTAAGCTCTGGGTGGCGTTTACAGAAGGCCTGTGGCCAATTCTTTCCAGGAGGTTTGATATCGTTACGATCGGCCGCGGGAATCTGGAAAATGGAGGAACGCTGAAGCATGATAACATGTGCTAGATTCCTTGCAAATTTGACAGGCAATGGATACCCGTTAGCTGACATTCGAAGAAGATAACTTACCAGCGCTTTCTCTTCTTGTGGGCTAAGGCGTTGCTGCATGGCTGCCCGCTGTTGAATTGACATTCGTCCATGATCGCGATGCCACAAGGTTGTCGCAGGAACTCCACTGAGTTCGCACAGAGCAGCATAAGTGTTCTCTGGAGAGTGTCCGATCCTTTCGAGAACGACTTTGGCCGGGTCCGGGCTTGCGGCCGCCATAACGCTTTGCTGCTTGTGCAGATGTTCAAGCCCATCCTTCCCAATTCGCATTGAGGATACCTGGCCTCATGTCACGTGATGGATCTATTCTTAGCTTACCGATGGCACGCATCTGGAGCCTCAGCCTTACCTCCGTAAACCTTTGATCAACCTCTTCAAACCAGACCCCGTCTCCGCCAACTTACGATTCCTTGCTGGATCATATACCTCCTCAACCAAGCACTCCCACCTAGAGCTCTTGCTTTATCGAATTCCATACGTACAAACCGATTAATGCCCAGGCTCAGATGCGGCTTCTGAAGCTGGAAGAAAATGGCAAAATTAGCCTCACGAAAGATATTATCTCCCCCACAACGCCTTATGCGATACTTTCACACACCTGGGGAGAAGATGATGAAGAGGTTAACTTTGAGGACCTAAAGGATAGCTCTGCGAAGACGAAAGACGGATATAAAAAGCTTCGGTTCTGTGGACAGCAGGCCGCTCGCGATGGCCTACAATACTTCTGGGTGGACACTTGCTGTATTAACAAATCGAGCGACCGGGAGCTTTCGGAAGCTATCAACTCCATGTTTCGCTGGTATCGCAAAGCGGCAAAATGCTACGCGTATCTGACAGATATTTCGACAGATGATCAAATCGACCTGTCTTTACAGCCGTGGGAAGCAGCTTTTAGGAACAGTCGATGGTTTACCCGTGGTTGGACACTTCAAGAGCTTATTGCGCCATCATCGGTCGACTTCTTCTGCTCGAATGGCAACCGACTCGGTGATAAGAAATCATTAGAGGGGCAGCTTCATAAGATAACGGATATTCCGGTTTCCGCTCTTCGAGGCAACCCTCTTTTTAGGTTCAGCTTCGACGAGCGAGTATTATGGACACGAAATCGGGATACCAAGCGTGAAGAAGACCTTGCTTACTCCCTGCTAGGAATCTTCGACATCTCAATACCGGTTATCTATGGCGAGGGGAAGGAGAACGCATTCCGAAGGCTGAACCGCGAATGGAAAGACCGACTCGACGAACCTTCACAGGCTACCTTGAATTATGCCAAGCGGTTAGGCGCGCAGCAGCAGACGCTCGAGGGGCACAGCGGCTCGGTCTGGTCGGTGGCCTTCTCGCCCAACTCGAGGCTGCTGGCGTCGGCGTCAGAGGACGAGACGGTACGGCTCTGGAACGCAGCCACCGGCGAGCTGCAGCGGACGCTCGAGGGGCATAGCGGCTGGGTCTGGTCAGTGGCCTTCTCGCCCAACTCGAGGCTGCTGGCGTCGGCGTCAGAGGATAAGACGGTACGGCTCTGGAACGCGGCCACCGGCGAGCTACAGCAGACGCTCGAGGGGCACAGCAGCTCGGTCTACTCGGTAGCCTTCTCGCCTAACTCGAAGCTGCTGGCGTCGGCGTCAGGGGATAAGACGGTGCGGCTCTGGAACGCGGCCACCGGCAAGCTGCAGCAGGCGCTCGTGGGGCACAGCAGCTGGGTCAGCTCGGTGGCCTTCTCGCCCGACTCGAGGCTGCTGGCGTCGGCGTCAGGGGACAAGACGGTACGGCTCTGGAACGCGGCCACCGGCGCGCTGCAGCAGACGCTCGAGGGGCACACCGTGGCCTTCTCGCCTGACTCGAGGCTGCTGGCGTCGGCGTCAGAGGACAAGACGGTGCGGCTCTGGAACGCGGCCACTGGCGCGCTGCAGCAGACGCTCAAGGGGCATAGCAGCTCGGTCTGGTCAGTGGCCTTCTCGCCCAACTCGAGGCTGCTGGCGTCGGCGTCAGGGGATAAGACGGTGCGGCTCTGGAACGCGGCCACCGGCGAGCTGCAGCAGACGCTTAAGGGGCATAGCAGCTGGGTGAGGTCGGTGGCCTTCTCGCCCGACTCGAGGCTGCTGGCGTCTGCGTCAGGGGATAAGACGGTGCGGCTCTGGGTGGTGGCCACCGGCACGCTGTAGACAACCTAGTTTCTCTACGCAGAAAAGTTGAAATGAGCCTTATAAGCCAGGAGGTAGTTGATACTCACACTAAATTAAGTATCCAGAAGATAACAGATACGGTCGAGAATGCTTTTGCTAAGCGAGCGATTCTTTTGGATGAAAACTTATTATTCTTCGAGCAGAATAACGAGAAAATCACCCGTATATTAATATAGGTAATACTAAAGTCCTCAGTTACGAGGTCATTGTTCAGGCACAGCAAAAGCGTGATATAAAAGATACAGAAACTATCGCAGTCAGAGGGCGACCGGTCTCAAAACGTAGCGGAACAGCTCCATCCAAAGTCATAGGGAAAAGAACTCGTACTGTAGCTATGAACGAGACGATGCAATAGATGAGATCAGGGCATCAGGTATAGAGAAACATTATTCTGTGTTGAAATTTTAGCAATTCAAAACGTTGATCCAAATCAATGACTCTGAAAGGGCTTGTCAGCCGGAAAAGTGGTTGTGGCTCAAACGTCTGTGGCTGACTGTGGCTAAGGCTGACTTGTCGCACAACCTCAAAGCCGACATCAGGTGATGCGGACCCATTGTAGTAAACTCTTCATAGTTTAGCCTCCCTTTGAAGTAAACAATGAACAACCATTTATATATGAATTAGTGTAGCTATTCTAAATTCACTATCATTTCACAGTTATAAAGATGGCGTGGAGTTGAATTGTAACGTTATAGAGAAATGGCAGTCGGAAAACTCTCTAATGTAGAATATATTCATGCTGCAACCAATTAACCCTGGTCTAAGATATAACAAAGCTACATTACGTCTATAAGACCGTAGAAGTAATAGATCAGACTGACACACCAGGGATACAGGATAGTTGCTCTGTGTTAATAAATTAATTATTTTTGTTCGACTGACAGGGGTCGCGTTTCGGTCGGCAGGGATTTTCGCTTCACTGGGACGTCTCTTACTTCGCACAGGTGGAAACTAATCCGGATTTTACGTCTGTGCTTCCCAGACTTTTTTTGGACCTAAAAGGGATACTTCGTAAAAGCAGTGAAATCTTGACCTTCTATTGGTCTATACCCCCTGTTCTTGGTAGAAGATTCGACGGGTGCACGGACGCGAAATCCGTAATAGTTTCAACCTGTACGAAGTATGTCATTAATTCGGCTGTCGTTTTGAAGGTTCCTATTCGCTACAACAATCCTGACACGACTGACATTGCGGATCATGCCGGGGGGATTGAATCACTTGATCACGAAAAGGCCATCTACGAAGTCCTGAATGAGCGTAAATTCAAACATCCCAATCTCCTCCGTTGTATACTAGCCATTCCGGAAGGTATATTTCTGGAACGGCTTGCAACAATACTCGAGTTTCGAAACAGAAACCGAGAGAAAGAACCGGTCAGCGAGAGTACCGCGATCCGTTGGACCGCACAACTCGTCAGCGCAGAAGCGTATCTGGAAGAGCTTGGATACATTCATGGCGATCTACGACCCTCAAACATCTTGCTTACCAAAGAAGACCATGTCAAGCTTTGCGATTTCGACGCTACGGTCAGACCTGGTGAGCGACTTCGAACCGCAACCCCAGGATTCTCTCAAGTTTCCGACTTGAAGACCTTCCAGCCGTGTATGGCTAGTTGTAGCAGCGAGCAGCTAGCCATTGGCTCTTGTATCTTCGCGATTGGGACAGGAACTGAGCCGCTTCAGGACGCGGTAGATCAAGTGCAGAGGTTCTTCTGGAATGATTTTCCGTCCACACATGGCGTGATTTTTGGCGAAGTCATCCAGAATTGCTGGAGAAAAAGATACAGCTCAATCGTCGAGGTCAAACATGCCATTACTGCAGACTTAAGTGCCGCTTATAAAAATGTGCCAGTCATGGATAATCACGAGTTGGAGCTCAGGATCAAAGAGTGTCAAGAATTCTTGCAGAAGAACGCAGATATGGATGGTGATAGTATCTGTATGGCAGCATTGTAAATACAGTAGGGTAAATGAGAACATCATATTTGGTATTAGTTGTGATGAGATAGAGGGGGAAGGATTAGTGAACGTGAACAGGGAAAGGGATATAAGGGGGCGAGGAGAATAATGCTGCTTGGTGGTCCTAGGCTAAAGATGTTGGGCCCACTAATGATCTCTGCTTTCCCTGCTTTTTGTGTTAATGGAACTGAATTTTCCTAAAGTACATGGTCACTGGCCAAGAATATATAGAAATAATCCCTTGCGATGACTAGTTGCATTTGTGTGAGGCTCCAAATACGTGCAGCTACTGAAAAGGGGAGGCACTAACTCCCGCAAATGGGTTCAACCCTACACTACCCCTACGCAATAAGCTTGTGTCCTTGTTCACACGCCGACGGCCCTCACAGCAGGCTTTCGCCCCCGCTTCCGAGGCTTCCCCCCTTGCTTCGTGAAGAAGTTCTCCTTCAGTGACTGCAGTGTGTGGCCTGGGAAATGCCGTCCTATCTCTGTCCAGGTCTTGTCGTCGTGGACCATCTTAGCTAGCAGCCTCTCTTGATTCTTCGTCAGTTCCTTACCCGGCTTGCGAGAAGTGACAGCACGGCGAGAGACTGCAGCCTCCACTGACGACTCCCTAGAGCTAGTGCTTAACACTTCTGAATGAAGTGAGAGGCTCAAGTGCTCAGGGACATGTGACAACGAAAACTCGAGATTGTATGTGATCTGATCGCCAATCGTAACGCGCTTTAGGAAACCTTGGAGGGGCCATTCCTGATACACCGCGCCTGATGCCGACTTTCCCTTATCTGGGGAACTGCGAGAGCTTGGTGGGGTGTAGTGGTGGTCGTCATTTACGCACGTGGGCGGGTGAGCCAGATCAGTCTGGGACTGCGCATTGCCGATCTCAAATTGCGTGGTTGAGGATAGCGCCGTGCTGTGAGGCCGTGCCAGGCAAGGCTGCTTTGGTGAGCTCTGTCCAAGGGGAGGCGTTGGAGGCATATCAGGCGACGCTGGGAACAGTCTCCGCTGCTTCGTAGGTCGTGGGTTCTCGTCTTCCTCGTCACCATCGTCGTTCGTGTCATGACCATGGCCGCTGCTCTCGGAATGGTGGATGCCACTATTGATCCCTTGGTCCTGGTGCTGCCCCTTCCCTCCCCGCTGCTCGCGCTTCCCACGATCGTCATCGTTGTCGGCCTCCTCCAGTTCCTGCTCCAGTACCTTGTGCCTTATCTCATCTGCTGCCATATCCTCCTGTTCTTGCTTGCGCGGGCCTTCCTCCTCCTGCGATAATTCAAACGAGCGACGACGTGGGGAGCTAGGAGACGTAGCTAAGAACTCCTCTTGCTCTTCGAAGACCAGTTGCATGTCCTTTTCAAGATCCGAGGCGTTTTCTTCACTCCCCCCTCCACCGTCCTCGTCCAATCTTATAGGCAGAGACTGGGCCGTTGACTCTCCCGATGCACTTCGCGTGGTTCTATTATCGCCATGTGGCTTGGTCTGGTCCTGGGATACCCCAATCGAGTGGGGGCAGGAGGGAGGCTGGTCTTGGGCGGGCGTAGATGCCAAACCTTCATGGTCCAGCGGAGGAAGTGGATGCAGGTCCTCGTAAACGAAGCAGCCTTCCTCGACGTCCCACCATAGTTCGCGGTGGGACAGATCAGCGCGCTGGCTCCGCTCGAAGGTGGGAACAGGGCCAGCGTTGACGGAGGTGGAGGTGGCTTCGGAGTCGGCAGTGCGGTCAGGACCATCGCCCTCGTCCTCCTCAAGAATCACCGGCCTGTCTGGAAGTTGTCAGAATTCGGCTTGCTGTGGTAATAAAGAGCTGACGCGCATACCTCGAGTGCCCTGGCATCCTGTTGCCGCGATCTCCTTCCGCAAAAGCGGATCCAGGAGCTTTTTGATTGATGGGAAGGTATCGTCTGCATCATCGCCATAGTTGGTGGGGTCGTGAATGCGGCCTGCGAGTTCTCACAGCAGATTATTCTATGTCCTTTCCAAAGATTCTCTGCGATCGTACCTTGAGCTTCGACTTCTTCATCTTCAGGCCGGGCTGCAAAGTAATGCCCTCGTTGCTGACTTGCTGCAACTGGCTGGTTTCGAGATGTGGTTGTAGAAGAAGCCCTGCTATGTTTGTGTGGGATTGTGTGCTGCTTGTGGGATAATGTTTCTGGCGGCTGCCAAATCAAGTCGATAGTAGCCATGGTGAAGGCTCTCAGAATATGTGTGGCAAGGATAAATGGAATTGGCCTCGAGTTGGAAACTTGATGATTTCTTGGACTGAACTGCCACTTCAAAGTGGGAAATACTGATTTATATGGCCTCCCGCTATCCGGCCCTGGTTTCCTATCTGCCGCTCACGGTTGTCAGGCCGTCGTTGCCCATCCTAGCAAGGCCAAAGGAAATGCACATTGCATGACAAAAGCCCCATGGCTTCCATTCCGTTCTCCCCCTTGCACCCAGGAACCTGCGATCCCTACACGAAAGGACGGGACATGCTCCTCGACTAGGCAGTGCTCGCCATTGCACTCAACCCGTCCTTCCCTGCAAAGCTGAACTCAGCCGTCATTGCCGGCCACCACAGCGTTCCACTGTGACCATTTCTGGCTCCGTCCTGTCCTCGTTCCTCCAATAAAGTCGTCAGTACCAGCGTGCTGTCAGGAATCCTCCTGCAGCTCGGGACACAGCCAGGAAATCTTCGCAGGTGCCCAAGACCCGGATCTTGCAGCATCCGAGGGCAGAGGATCTGGCCCGCCTCTATATGCTTTCCGTTTATCCGGCAGCTTCACCGTCGATCGAGGAATCCTGCTGCGATCTGTAGTTTCCACCACTCTGCCCAGCCCTTCTCGTATCACCGGATGCTTCCCAGCCTCTTCAACCCCGTATCAGCTCCTCGTGGCCAGGACAAATCGCAGTCGATGCATGGGGAACGTGGTCGAGTGACGGTGCTTAGACGAGAGGGGCCTCCGTGTTCGGTAAGGAGGAGCAGGAGGTTGTAGCAGCTCCCCATCCACTCCCCCACTGCCACGTACACAGGTATCGGCCCTTCCGTCGCAGGTCAGCCCAGTTCCAGAGCACACTTGCTGCCAATGCCTCCACTTGGGGGAGGAGCTTTCCACAAGGACCTCGTCACCGCTGTTGCCGGTACGTAACTGATCCGAGGATCCAGCTAGGCAGAAGGGTGGCCGCGTCATCGTGAGGCATTTTTTGCATTGGTGAGGTCGCAACGCGTGGAGCACTGCCTAGGCAGAGCCTGCGCTTTGCAGTTCACCGAGGACTGGCGCCGCCGTGGATGTGAGGATGGTGCGACGCGAGGGTGCTTAGGTGCAGGCATTCGACTCCTCTGCTCGTATCTCAGCCAGTGCGACACGGCTCGGAGAGAGGATCGCCGTCACCGTTGAAGGGAGATCGAGGCCAGAGTGGTAGATCGAGAGGTAGCAGCTTCCCAACCGCACGCGCCGCCAGGAATCTCAGTCTCAGCTTCAGGGGCGGCGACGCCGACGCTGGTGCACGAGGGCGGGTCCGACAGAAGGGCGTCGACGGCGCATGAGGTGATGCGAGGAGGGGCTGCCTGAGGGGTGTGGTCGGCGTGGGGTCGTTGGGAGAGAGGAGGTGAAGGAGGATGAAGGTCGAGGAGGGGATGGGCGAGGGTTCTTATACCTCGCGAAAGCGGCGCCGGGCCCGTGCCCGCGCCTTGCCGCATGCGGCGGTCGCTAAACCCGGGGGGGCCAACACCACAGCCCAGATTATAAGATTTTATTAATTCGTTGTAAAGATATTAATACCTCAAAAACGCTGTTCTTGGTGTAAAAGGGTGGTCGGAAGGGTGGGGTGGGACGTTAATAACAAGCTAATGAGTTGATGACAGCGATGCTGGAGGCAGTCTATGCACTTACCCCAAGGCCAAGCCTTCACGTGCGAAGAGATAGTGGACAACGGACCTCACCCAGCTTCGGCGAGTCTACACATACTAGAGGAACCAAGCAAGAACTCAACGGCGAATAGGTCACATGTTTCTAAACTTAGAACAGCAATTGACGCTGCTACGGAATACTATGATGCCGTCAGGAGACAGAAAAAGGCTCACTAAGATGATTTCCCTGTAAATGACACAAACATCTAGCAAGCAACAAAGTACCTAGATCCCAATGGCAGCGCAGCATTTGACAAGATACCGCCGCTAACAAGAAGAGACAGATAGATCTACTACGAAGGATAAAATGAAATAAGCGGAAGAACTGTTGTCGGTGTTCTTTCCCCTACTACTAGTGAGGATAGAAGATGAAGGACCACGCCCACAGGGAGCTGCAGTGGTCATGCCTCCCCTGACGATGGAAGAGGTAGAACGGAGAATTTTTGCGGCGAAGGTATGGAAGGCGCTAGGAGATGATGAGTTACTAGCTATGATATAGAAGCAAGTATGGCCGGTAGTAACAGACAAAGTGTTGCTCCTCTTCCAAACATCGTTGGATAAAGTGGAGCTCCCTACGCAATGGAGAAATGCCAAGATCATACTACTAAAGAGATTATATTAAAGAAGCCGATTTCGAAGCCGACTGTACTGTATTTCATTCCATTTCAAAGATTTTTGCTCCAGAGACAACTTTGACTATTGAATATGAACATTACAATCTCTCTTGCGACACTCCCGCGGGTATGTAGCTAATGCGTGAACGCATCAAACATGGCCTTTGAGGTCACAAAGGAACCGCAATTCCGAAGCTCCCAATGAGCACTCCTCAAGAAATAGTGGGAGTGGATAGAAGCATCGAAATCTTGTGAGACCCGCTTCTGATGACTCGATGAGGGCATCCATAGAGTATACCTACGTCGTGGTAGTGTTGCTTGGAGAACTCGCTGACGTTAAGCGCACATGATTTGAAGATGCGAGCGAGTTCACTGGCCTATCAATCCGGAGTAGATTTCCAACTATTGGGTAGCCTTCTGAGTTACTAGAGTGTTTCAAAGTTAGGAATCTTTGTCTGGGCTTTTGTGAGTGAGCTGTCTCGTCAATATGATCCGGGGATATCCCAAAAAGATTTCGGACAAAGCGTTCAATTGATTCTGGGTCTCCAGAAAGAATTTTTGGTGCCACGGGTTCTAGACATTCGAGGAGTATGTCAAGAGCTATTTCTGGAGACCTAACTATTAAATATATGAGTTCTATCAGAGTGGCGAATTCGGTAAGCGACATTGATTGGATCTGAGATAGTACTGCCTTGAAGGGTTCCACGATGAACTCGATAGCCTTGACGTCTGCGAACCTTGAATTTGGGCTAGTCCGAACCTTCCTAAGTTTCCGAGGCTGTAGTTGGTCTAGCCTAGCTTCTAGTTGTTGTATTCGCATCTCTGCTTGCCCTAAAGCAAAATCCTTTCTATCAAACGCCTTGATAGCCTTCCTGAATAGTAGATGACGCGTTGGAAGTCTGGAAGATCGTCGTTTACAGATTGGGCCATTTGGTCTACCTGTTGACGTAGTTCTTTGCCCGCTTTTGGAGTGTTCCACGTAATAGACGATATAGAATTGGCAATAAACCTCTGGCTCCTTCTGAGGAGTAGAATCAAGAGCTTGATTGCTGTTTTCCAATAGTAATCGACTCATAAGAGGTTTGTCCATAGTGACCGGCCATAGGCCAGTAGCTTTCCAACCAGCTTTGATATTTTCAGGTGTTATAGCGCTTTCTCGTGCCTTTTGATAGCAAAAAAGGAAGTTACGATTGCCAATTGGTGTAGAATCGGAGAGTGATACTAGTAGTGAGGGCTCCTTTCGGTAGGCCGTCTCGAGAGGAGAGAACATCGACAAATCTAAAGGTTGTAAGACGTGTGACGTATGTGGAGGTAAAAAAAAAAAAGAAGGTATATATTAATGCTCTAAGCATCTTTCCACATATACTCTGTTATTTCGTGACTTCCATAGCCGTCTAAAATGAGGAGTCGTGGTGAATGATCACGTGGTTCGGTCTGAGGTATAAACACCTCAAGCCACTCTAGAGCTGTGTTGTTGGTAGTCCACCCATTCTCTGTAGCTGTAAAGTGCCACGACTCGAATACACTCAAATCGGCTGGAAACCGCTGTTGTCGGGCCGATTTCCCCTTATATATCACAAGTGGAGTGGGTTTGTCGCCTATAGTGGAGACAGCTTTAATAAATAACGTCCAACTTCGTGAGCCAGGCTATTTGCGCTATACAAAACGTCGATTTGTATAGCCAACGACAAATCCATTAAGTACTTGACCTTCCATAACCCCTGCCTCGTCCATATCCCATCGATTCTCTAGTGGAATAGCTCTGATAGCCGGAATTACTACTTTCTGGAACTAATCCTTATTAACATCGGTTGTAGCGTTATTCACCCGTACAGAATCAATGATACTTTGCCTTTTAGTACTGAGCACAGAATTTTGCTTGAAAAACCGATGAACCCAACGTTTTCCTAGTGGTCGGTGGTCCCCTTGAATCGCACAAGTCGCTCTCCAAAAATCCTGACCTGCGAGTGAGTGACACTATGTCCGAGGGTCTCTTAGGTCAAAATCCTTATGTAAGACGCTCTTCTAGTATCGTCGGAAGCCTTTGCAAGTAACTGGCGGCTTCTTGATAGTTAGTTGGGTTCTGTAGCCGGCCTTGAAGTTACACCTAGAAATCCCCCACCCACGTGCAGCCTTTCGTAATGAGTTGCCATTTGCGACCTCATCAAGAGCTTGCACAACGTCGTACTCAGTCTAATTAGGCTTCATGGTGATCTCAATTCACATTCCAAAACTTAGAATAATCTATTAGAAGTTGCGATAGTTACTAATTATTAAAGGTAGGTGGGTGAAAGTGGTGGTGTGTTTAGCGAGGTGGCTGGAATTGGGGGGGGGGGGGGGGGAACTTAATGAGCTTAAATCTGGGAGGAAAGATTTATCTATGCACATGGCGCGTAGAACTGCGGTACCCGTATTACGGAGCTTACAATAGTCTATGACGTTGATTCCTTCACCATTTCCTGGTATTTGGCAATCTTTTCAGCATTGGTGAGCCCGCGAATGAACAAATTCAGCTGCCCTGAGCAAACCGAACATGTATGTTAACCCAGCAAACATGACCATAACGTGCATAATTAAATGGCTGTGGCACCAGATATCGAACCGTTGTATATGTAGTCTTTCTGGAATTCTAGTAACATAGACCACGGCCCCAAGAATGTTTAACGCTGCCGTACCCATCAGGTAAATAAGACTCATTCGACGTTTCTGCATCTCCAAACCATAGAGAGCAAGTCCATGGATAATAAATACAACGGGTAGTAATCCAAGGGCAGCGTACATTGCGGTGCGATGTAGTCGTAGAGCTGGACTACCAAAGGCTGGACTAAAAGTTGTATAAGTCGAGGCCAGTGCTACAGTAGCTAAGACTATCCAGTACACGATCTGTAGGTACCTATCACAGTAAAAACAGTAATAGACGGACGATGCTATGGCTCCCCACATACAAAATACAATTCCCACATAATCTAACTGATTTCCTAGAGCAGATGTAGCCTCGCTGTGGTTTGCAATGGTGTGGAAGAAGACCGAGAAGACGAAACAAATTATCATGCCACAGAAGAATAACATAAACATAATTCTGTCATTTTCTTGTACCATGGGAAAGTAGTGCGACAAACAGGTAAAGATGAAAAGTCCCAAAAATAAGACTGTACCGAAAAGGTGGGAGTAAATATTCACAGTTTCATTGTGGATGTATTTCCAACTGGCCAGAGACGTTCGAAACGACATTGATTCGCGGCGATAACCTGATATAATATACTCATTATCTCGTCGCCAGTGTGGCAGGTCAACCCATTGCAGCAGTGGGTAGTGAATGCCTAATGTTGACTGGGTGGCTGAGTCCGTATTAATTGTATGCGACATTTTGGGGCTAAGAGTTAAGAGGAGGCCAAAAGGACCAGAAAGGAACAGACGAAAGTACAGTACGGCGATTGAGACGAAAAGCATAGATTAGTTCAAGGGACTATGAGCAAGTACTTATGCCATCTGATTAGTTGGATTTAAATCCTGGCCCAGAGTCAGCCGAGAGGGTCCCGTCTGGTCACACACCCTAAACACATTGTTCACTCTGAGTGATCTCGGAACTTCGTTTGCACATGCCCCTTGCCTTTTAGCTGACTACTGTACTGATAATGACACTCGCAAGTTCCATTACTGGTGACAGAACGATCATAAACCGCAGATGTTTTTGATGACATGTTCCTCCGGGAGTAGTATCGTCTACGTTGATTATTAAAAACATCCTCAAAGACGAGAATCACAGGGGTCGTACCACAGAGTGAAACTGAATAAAACAAGGTCCCTATTCAGGAGTGCTATTAATTGCGAAATTACATATTACAGCTCCGGTCCAAAAGGAGAGATAACTACCGAGGAAAAGCGGCAGCACCGGCCAAGTGGATGAAATGGAGAGGAATAGGGAATAGGGCGTGGGACTGTTTCTTATAATTTCCTCGAACGCCATATATGCTATCAGATCCTGCTTAAAATCTTGTATACATCTGCTTGAGCTGAAGGGGTGGGATTGGTCGCTCATAGCCCTCTCCTACCATATCCGAGCAAAATGTTTAAGCGAGATAGTAGGGTTCCAGATTAGCACAGGCCGAAATTCAACAGCACCTATTGGAGCTTCACTCCTCATATTAAGACGTGTTGCTCTCGAAGTGACCAAAAAAGTGCACCTTAATTTAACTGTTGTGCCTCTATTCGACTCCGGGACATCGATGGCCAGTTTTCACAACTGAGCATCAACTTTGGTACCAGCAAGCACCCTTAAGGCATCTAATTATGCTCTCCTTGAAAAGTAATATCATTACAAGGCGGCTGCTCTTTACTCCACTTCACTAGCCTTGTCTTATTCCATCCACTTTCCCAGCCGCCTTCACTGTCAGGATCTCTCGCATGACCTAACCGGACACTTCTACCAATAGAACATGTTTGCCCATGGTACGAATACTGGAAACATACATTATCCTGCTCGCATATTTTCATAAATTCCTCAAATGAAACAACATTAGAAAACATACCTCCAGTGCGCCCGAGGTCACCACGTTCTGAGGCGAGATTATCCCAATGTGAGCGAGAGTCTGGGATTTTTTTTTCTCTGTCCACGACTGCTACGAAGTCTCGGCCGTGGAAAACCTGCGGTGTTTGAACTGGATGACAGCAGTTCGGCACACACCTTGCAGGGTTCGTCGTACCGCCGTGACTATGTGGCTTGAACACTTGAAGCGATTCCACCCAGGCTACGCAGATGTTGAAATCGACAGAACATCACTCGCCCTGCTACCGGAGAACTGTGAAGTCTCAGACCAAATTGCTGTTTATGAAATGCCTGCTGTCGATGAAGACATTGATCTCTCTAATCTCCGGCTTGACGAGGAAGAGAAGCGCGAAGTCGCCGCCATTCCCAACCTGCTAGCTGAACACTCCGAATTGAAGCGAATGTAGCGTGATGCTGCACCTGGAGGTCGTGATGAAGTTGCTCACTTGACCCAAGCACCTTTCCGTGCAACACCTCTTCGTGAGTTCAATCAATCGCAAGCATTGCTGAGTTTGGCCTTTCCAACTCTATTTCCTTACGGAAAGGCAGAGTTTGTTGGCTCCCGCGTACGCAACGTCAAGTTTGCGGATTATATTGAGCATCTTATCAAGTATCACGATGGTCGATTCGCGCGTCATCCACGATTTCGTTATGTCGTTTTCAATACTTGTATGCGACTACAGGTCAACAAGAAATCTACATAATTCGTTAACAAAATGAACAGTGACCTTACTCTTGACGCCAAGGATCTTCAAGCTGCTTTCGTCAGTCCTGATGACCCTCAGGCTCAGAAGCCCCTCAATTCCATCGTTCGTTACTCTGCAAGCCTACGCGGTACTCGACCCTTCTGGAACGGCAAACGTGCTAATCTGGAGACCTATGTGCGCGGCATTCGCTCCCCTGATGTTTTCAAGACGTTTTCTGCTGCCGATTACCATCGGGACTCTCTTCATCGCTGCTATGGTGTCCATGTCTACCACAAATGGAAGAATGGTACCCCTGCTGAACGCACTAACCTCAGCAGACAACAGCTACGCGATAATCCCCACATCGCGGCTTACCATTTTCATCGTCGTTTCCTCGCAATGATGGAGTGCATCGTCAAGCCTAAATTCGAGGTCACTGACTGGTGGAATCGGTACGAGTTCCAAGGACGAGGATCATCCCACAATCATGGTTTTATATGGTCTAAGGACGGACCTGCTCTCGTCGTCGACAACCTAGAATCTCGTCGTGCCTTCGCGCAATTCTGGGGAGTCCACGTTTCTGGCATCCTTCCCATCAACGTCGACCGCGCACTCCAAGAGCGAACTGCGATGTCTCTGCCACCGGAAAAGGACCAAAACACTCTACGCCAATTGGATATGTTGGTGAACCCTCTTCAGCGACACATTTGCACTCCGTCGTACTGTCTTCGCCTCAGAAAAGGAGCTTCGCCCGATTCAGAACCAGAATGTCGTTTTTGGACCCCCTGGGATCTGCAAAAAGAGCCTACCGTCGACAAGAACAGAACCCCCGCGCACTGGATGTTCTCGCCAGTCCGCAATGACGACCGCCTCAACTCCTATGTACGCATCATTACTATGGCTTGGAAGGCCAATACCGATTTTGCTCCATGCACTAGGCTCACAAGCTGTTATGAACTACCTTGGCAAGTACTGCACGAAGGAGGAAAAGAAGACTACAACCTACATGGAACTCGTCAAGCAACTCCTTCCGTTCATCAATTCCGACAAGCCTCTTCTCTCTTTGGTATCCAAGACGATGAACAAACTAGTCGGAGAGCGTGATTGGTCTTCCCAAGAAGTCATGCACATTCTTCTCAACGTTCCCCTTCAACAAGACTCCCGGGACGTCGTACCGCTTGACTGTCGCCCAAACCAAGATAGCCCAGCCATTCAGTTCAATGAAGATGGTGAAGTTGTTCTCAAGAGTAGCTCAAAGTTACAGAACTATCTTAATTGCCCAGAGGAACTTGAGGACTTGACCTTCTTCGTATATCTCACTCGATACTACTGGAAGGAGTACACCGAGTGTCCAAAAGCCAAACTATGTCTTATCAACTATTTTCCCAGATATGACATTGAAAAGACTCCCCAGGACTAGGCTAGAGTCAAGATGATGCTTCACCACCGGTTTCGAGGAGAAGTTAACAACCTGTTATCAACTCCAACTCAAGAATATATGGATTGGACTTCAGCATACCGACACTGCTGCGGCACTCATCTCTATTTTAACACTGACGGTTTTGGTGATCTAGTCGAGATCGTTGAGCAAGACGACATGTGGGAGCTCTTCGAGGATAACGAGGAGAACGACCTGTTTTGGGCAGAATTTGCTTCTCAGCGACCTGGAAGAGGCGGCACTCAGTTAGAAGATCCCGAGGCACTTGGCCAGCGTGATGTCGATCGTGCTTTTGATTGGTCTCAGTTTATCAACAAGCATGAAGGATCCCTGACTTGGCTGGGAGAGATGAAGGAGGCTTATCCAAAGGCTTTGGAAGTGGACTATGCCTCTCAATCGATGGTTGATTCACTTGCTTTAAAGCAGCGCCAAGCCTATGATCTCGTCGTTGATCAGGCTCTTCAACACGCTAGACACAAAGCCAACATGCTTACTGCTCCCCGTCCGAGACAGCTGCTGTACCATGCTGACGGAAGAGCTGGCACCGGAAAGTGGTTCACGATACACTGCATATCTGGCCAGCTTGAACGACAGATACCTGTGAACCCAGTCCAACGCGCGACTCCAACAGGTGTTGCTGCTCATGGTATTAACGGTCGTACTTTGCACAGCCTTTTCCAACTCCCGACCTCCGCAAGCAAGTTGGATCCGCTCTCTCCAGGCACTCTACGATCCCTTCAAGCTACCTTCAAAGACTGTACTACGCTGATTATGGATGAGAAGTCTATGTTGTCGCTTTCAGTCCTCGCCTTTCTTGATCAGCGATTAAGTCAGCTCTTTCCTCGCGCCGACATGCCTTTTGGTGGAATGGACATTGGTCTATGGGGTGACTAGGCCTGGGAATTGAAGACTTTGAACACGAATTCTTCAACAACCTCTTGAACTAAAGAGATACGAACTTTACCTAGTCTTCGAATTCAACGAAGAGCAAAATATGAGTCTTTATTCATGACTTCGTGAAGAGTTCGTGAACTCTCGGCCTAATATAATGCCGACCGCAAAGACCGCGTATCGTAAAATTAGACTTCTCGTCATATCAATTACCCCGCCAAATCCTACTCTATCTCTGAATAACTCAATAATTATAAGACAGAGTTACTAATGTATTGGAGAGATATATTTCTCTGTATATAAAGATTAATCGTAACCCCCTTTAATATTTTTTAGATTAGTGGAAATCGTCAAGAAAGAAGATATAAAATATTCTGCTATGAGTCTGCGCTCCTACCCCGCTTTTCTCACGACACATACTTAATAACTTAATAACCCTTGATAAACAATTGCACTAGATAGTAATAATTAGGTAATTCAGGTTTGGAGAAGTATTTATATTCATTTTTCTCGCTAAACGATAAATTTGCGGTGTTGTAGTTAGCTTTGGTGGGTTTGAGTGAATAAGTGCTCAAGAAACTCGATTCTGTTCAGAGTTCCGATTAAATCTTAAGCATGCAAATTAGCTTCTATAAGTCCACCATTTGGAATATCTAATATATAGAGGTAGATCTCGCGATTGATGTCATTCTTAACTGTTTTCATTGAAATTAAAACGTTTAATCTAATTCATACTGATTCTGAGCATTTTTATTCTAGAGACTGTAGTCATTTCTCAAACCATGATTACTAAACCGTCTTTTTGCGCGATACATATACTAAAATGGACGTAAGAATTAGAATATGCAATCACCGCGTAATTATAAGAAAATAATCCCAAAAAGGCGTCTCTAAGATAGTAAAGTAAGGTATAAACAGTAGTATTAACAGCCTTGGCACGGCGCGTCGTTTCGTTAAATATGCGAGTTCCTCCCCAAATCCTTTATTCTTTTTACATATTTTTCATCGTCTCAATTAATAGATTTGAAAGTATTTTACATTAAATCTATCCTTCTCTATTACTTCATCAATCCCTATCACTATATTACAGTATCTATTATTTATTGCAATATTCCATCGTGGCTTTACTTCAAACTAATACTCGTATCCCAAACACTTACTAAGTCAGCTCCTCTCCCCTCTCTTTTGTTATTACAACGCTCTAATTAATACGTATACTAAGGGACATAAATAAGATAAATCGCTATTGTTCTTATGTCAATCGAACTCCTTCTCAGAATTCCTTCTTTACTCCTCGTCCGCAGAGAGCGAATCGCATTTTTCACGACTATAACCACATAGACTCTCATAGTGTTAATTCACCTGCCACCCCAGCCACCCCAACCACCCCAGCGTCTGCTGCTAGTGCTGGGCTATCTAATACTATTCCAGTAGACCTAGAGGGCGATACAATCATATGTGAAGCCCCTCTAGGGCACGTGGACTGGGATTCGGATGATAATGCCGACATAAAAGATATTCCTTCCCCGACCTTTAACAGCACTCCTATGACAGAAACAGAGAAGGCAGAGGCTACCGAACGATAGACAATCTATAGGAATAAGCATGAGAAAAGAAAGAGACAGAAGAATAGCTACGTGAGTTGATTACTTCCATCCCAAAGTTTTCAAGAGTTACGAGGCATTCAAATTACTCGAGTATTTAATGACTTATCCATTTGCTAACTCGATCTTTTTGCATCTAAGTATACTACTACATAAAACGTACTACGCTAAAAGGAAACCTTTACCCTGAGGTTAAGGGCGGTTTAAATATCCTTCAAGAATACCGCTGGAGCTGCCTCGAATGCTCGAAGAAGTCAAGCAAGCGTCTTAAACTATGGGATATATACGAATCCAAGCGCCATAGCGCCACTTCGGGGATAATAAAGTATTTATCTACTCACCAAATCACCGAAGGAACTCATGCTGCTCGACTTCGCGGATATAGTCAAGGACAAGACAAGGGATCCTATACTAAGAAGGAGGGATAGAGTGGCAAGACGAAAACACAAGCTCGATTAACAACGAAGGAAGCTACTCGCCAATAGGTGGTCAAGACTCGCCAACCCTTTAGTGTAGTTGGCACTAAGGAATTCCAAGAGATGTTTAATGCGTACAGGGTATACTGTGCTTACAAGAATCGATATACACTGCGAAACCATATATACGATGACTTTGTTCTCAGACGAAATGCCCTTCGAATAGAATTAGAAGCGGATTGTATCAGTATTTCCTTCACCCTCGATATATGGACGACACCAAATCAAACCCCCATCTTCGCTGTGATTGGCCATTAGATATCGAAGAATTTTGAAGAAAGAGAAGAGGTTCTAGAGTTTATTAAGGTCACTAGGTCACATATAAGAGAGGCACTTGCAGAGATCGTTTTGAAACTTACTAAAGAACTTAACGTTAGCTATAAGCTCTTTGCTATTACTGGCGATAACGCTAGCAATAACGGTACTCTCTACGCAGCTCTATTCAAGTGTTTAAAGAAGACTTACGACGATAAAGATAGTCTAATTGGCAAGCCTCGCATGTAATTCCACGGCAGATTTAGTTAGATTCAGTGTTTTGCGCATGTGGTCGCTTTAGTTTATAAGGATATCCTCACTCACTTTAAGGCTAGCACTACTAAAGAGGCGAAGAAGTTTCTCGACAGCTGGGATAAGGAATTCAAGCATAACAAGTACGAAATACCCTTGGATCCAAGTCGCAGTTCTATTGCCAAGATCAGACTTCTCAATTTGTGGATACTGCGTAGCTCTAAACGCGAGCAGGATTAGAAACTGATGCCGAAAACTGTCAAGCGCCGACCTATTTACGACGTTAATACACGGTGGAATTCGACATACGATATAGTCCAGCAGTTCCTTGATTTGCTACCAGAATACACTGCTTTTGTAGAGTCCCACGATTAGGTTACATGCCTTCTTCCCTTTAAGCGCGAGATCGTAGCTTTGCGCCAACTGGCCTTCGTTTTGGCGCCATTCAAAGACATGACTTTGAAGGTATCAAAAGAAATGCCTTCCTTAGTTCGATCTCTTGAGCTTTACTAGGATTTGGACGATCTTCTTAAGCAAGTTGTGACAGGCGCTAGCGACTACTCTCAACTTGATCAATCACTTCGCGATACTTTCAAAGCTGGCCAAAAGAAGTATATAGTCTACGACAAGAAACTGGAATCGAATTCGATAATATACGCCGCCCATATCCTCGATCCTCGTTACAAAGCGTCCATGATCAAGGATATAGTGCCTGCGCAATTCGACCAGATTATCGACGACTTCAAGCACTACTTTAAGACCGAATGGCCCACTGTTGCTGGACAAGATACACCGAATTTAGAAGGTCGCTCGCTAGAATTAGGTGCTGAACGCCCTTTTAGTATGTCAATTGCCCAATAGCGTGGGGTTCAAGTCAAAAGGGCACGAGAGGCGGAGTTTTTCGTTACACGGGCAATCTGCGAACTTGATCGTTGGATTGGAATGGATCCCGAAGAATAGATAGAAGCGTCTAGGTTCGATCCTCACTTTGTTCGGAACTAGTGGAAGGTTGACAGTTCTCTCTGGCCTCATCTCGCCGTCGCTGCAAGAACTCTACTGCCTTGCGCCGCAGCAGAGGTTGACGTTGAACGTTTATTCAGTGGTTGCCGCGACGAATACGGGATACGGCGACATACTTTACATTCGAATACTGTTAGGATGTTGACTCTACTACGTAGCAACTCTCAGTCGGAGGATAAACTCGATCAAGAACAGATTCAAGACGCAATAAAGCTTGATTTGACGTTTAGATCGTGTTTCAGCACTCTCTTTCGTCCTGACAGAATTGATAGCCACGTTCCAGGTATTTGCTCTCTGTTTATTCTATCTTTGTACCTTAATCTAACGAGAATTTACAATAGACCCCGATATCCCTCCTTCTCCCCTTACGCGAATGCCAGCGCTTTTTACGGGCCTCGATAACCCTGCGTCTACGGATGCAAACGCTATGCTCCGGTCGCCAGATGGTTTGATTGGAATTGTCTAGTTTTGAATAAAACCCTTTTCTATAAGTAGCGCATCAATTAGAGAAGATATTAGGGCCAAAATACTACATTTCAAATGCAGAAACGGTGATTTTCACGAACTCTTCACGAACTTTTTGACTTCGCGAAATCAAGCCACGAATTCGACGAATCAGAGGCTAGGGAGGACGAATTTATAAGGTAAAATTCGTGTTCAAACTCTTCAAATCTCTTCAAAAAATTCGTAAAATTCATCTTCATTTCACAACCCTAGGGGTGACTTCCTCCAGCTACCTCCTGTTAAGCCAAAGCCCTCTACAACGACGAAGCTCTCACGAACCAGTACGACATCCTCGGCCAGGCACTCTACAAGCTCTTCTATCGCACTGTGGAATTGGATTTAGTTATGCGCCAGCAAGGCGATGACCCTGAGCAGCAGAGGTTTCATAACGCGCTTGAGGGATTACGCAATAACGATATCACTCAAGATCATTGAAGACTGCTTGCTACTCGTGTCCAAGGTAATCTGTCTGCGGCTGAGATTGCTACGTTCGACAATGCTCTTCGCATCTACGGAAAGAAGAAGGATGTTAATACGTACAACCACGAGAAGATGCGTGACCTTGGTGTTCCTGTGAAGCAGATCAAAGGCACAACATACTGGAACTGACACTGCAGAAGCTGAGTGGGAAAGGGGAGGCAATCTTCACAAGACACTTCCACTCTGCCTAGGCGCCAGAGTCATGTTGAAGGAGAACTCATGGACTGAACGAGGATTGGTCAACGGCGCATTAGGCACTGTGAAGGGCTTCTATTGGCAAAAATGTGTTGACATCGAGAAAGACATTCCCACGATCTTAATCGCCTTCGATAGCTACGATGGACCACTTCTTGAGGACTTCGAAAGTGGTATTCGTGCAGTGCCAAGTGCGCCATCAAAGGGAGAGTTCGCCATCGACAATGTCGCTTGCACACGCACAAAGGTTCCACTCACCGTTGCTTGGGCCATCACCGTCCACAAGGCGCAAGGCATCACAGCAGATAAGATTGTGACTAATATTGCGGAGAAAGACCACGTTGTTGGTCTTACCTATGTCGCCATTTCTCGAGTCAAGAAGCTGACGGGCTTGCAGTTCGAAGAGCCGTTCGACTACTCTCGGTTCCGCAGTGCTAAGGCCAACAAGACTGAGACAATGAAACTGGCTGATTATGCACGCAGATTGCCACAGCACATTTCCGTCGCGGTTCCTGAGTTGGATTGGGGGCATTAAGGACATTGAATAGAGATTGGGGAGGTTATGATGGGGGGTTGCTCCTGTACTTCTAGATAGACAAAATAGAATACGTTGTTTCTTAATCCTTGATCTTGATCTTAGCAGCCAGAACGAAGGCAGCCAGAAGTCAGCTGCTTGCTGATATAACTCACGGATCACTGAAGTCAGTCGATTTCAATGCTTTTTGTATAGCATCACGCGTTTATGTGAGATCCCCAGCACAATTGCATCCACCGGCTGCCAGTATTCTGCCTGAAAACTGCCTCTAAGGTTCACGAGGGAATCGGCTTGAATTTACAAATACCACCGCCGGAGGCAGGCGAAGCCACAGCGTAGCTCTGAATAGCTTCATCCCCTGACAGCTCCACGCAGTGGTCCCCCGGGAAGGCCAGCGCAGCGTCATTACGTAATGACACTCTCACCTCGCTTCCATTGTTACGTAGAAGACCTCTTTTACGTCCACCTATCTTGTAATATATTAAAAGTGGTCGTTTTACTTGCAAAAATCTTGCTTTTCGGTGCGCCCCACCTGGAGGCGCAGCTTTGCCGAAAGGTGGTGGTCTCCGATCCCACAATTAAGGGTTTTATTTGCTTCGTTATATTTGTAATTATAAGAGGGCCCTGAAAATCGCCCTTTTGCGGCTCTCAAAGTAAGACGAGGCAAGGTAACGCCGAGAAAGGGCACTTTTTAAAGATTCAATTATTTCTCTTAATATATAAGGCTGCACGATAAAAAAAGCTAATATAAATGCTAAGAACATGCTGAAGTACAAGATTGTTAACTTATTATTTAATAGCCTGTTATACAGAGAGTAAAGTCAGAGGGGCATCGAGGCTGATTCTTCGCTTTTTGGTGAGGCTCGGTAAAATCCAGATTGAAGCTGGTTACTGACATTGCTGTAACCCCACCAACCCTTATTCCAGTAGGATAGGATAGGCTTCAGACCAGCTTCAAGCTTCTATCAATGCGGCGTCAACTCTATATTACTTTTATATCATTTATTGGCTACCTAACCCGTGTCACAACGAGAAATAGAGAGCGATATCATTGGACTTTAGGTTTTTGGGGGATTGGTGGGTCTATACATAAAGGGGAGATCATTATCGGAGGAGTTATCGATCGAGAAATTTGCGTCGAATTTTACGGAATTATCGACCTTATCAGAAGTTGTAAAAGTCTTGATTATACTTAAGGATTACCAGTCCTGGAGTAGAAGTATGCTTAAATCGAAGTTGCTGCGGCTAGAATTTTGAATCAGAGGTAGCGCTAATACCGCGGAAATTCCCCAGAGCTGTGCCTGGGCACTCAAAATTCCGATAAAATTTATCCACGTGCTTGCCGCTTTATTCTGAACCCTTTGTGCGCAAACATGAAGCTGGGCCATCCCCTGGGGGTAATTTTTCTATATGGAATTGCGTTCGCTCTGATCGGGACACAGAGATCTTCAGCATCTGTTACGAGGAGCTTTAGGCTACCGAAGTGGTGGATCTTCAAGCAGATTGCTTGAGCAATGAATACTAGCAGCTTTTGCTACTTCCGAACTGACTTAGTGAAAGATGATCCGCTCAAGATCCTGTCACCGATTGGCTCGGTCTGCAATTTCTCAAGAATAGGGACCATTGTTCAAAGGCTGACTGTGCTTGAGCAATGTGGTCAGAAACCATTAACGGTGGCAATAAAGGGGTTCTGTCCCATCTACCAAACAAAAAGGTGCTATGGATGACAATGAAGGACAGAATGCTCATATTTGACACTCATGTAAGCCTCGGATCATTTCACAAAGGCGGCGACCCTCGTTTATCATGATAGTGGAGCAAGAAATCAGCAACAAAACATATGATGACATGGTCTCCATGGCTGACCAAAGAGGCTTGGCCCGAATGGGTACATAAGTACTACGTTACCTCGACGCTTTCACGGGAAGATCCATCATCAATGGGTGTTAAGAATAACATGGCTTCATTACGATCTCTCTCTGTTGCCTTTCTCCTTTCATTGTCATTCAATCTTTTTTCCACAGCACTATGTGTTGCTACAGTTCAAGTCGCCGATGCTGAATTGGCTCCCCCAGTACTCCCTTCTAGTGGTAGTAAGTATCAATCATCTACTCCGTGTGTTCTACTAACAACTCCATAGACTTAATTGAACTCCCAATTCCCAGCCTTTCTCTGAAATATATCGCTGTCGGCCGCGGAGTTCAGAACTACACTTGCATTACTCCCGACGCCGCTCCCGTTGCAATTGGCGCTATCGCAAAACTTTACGATGCTACCGATATAGCCTATACCTCCACCACACTCTTGCACATGTTTCCTCCTCTGGCGGTTACTATCACTACCCCGCATAATCCATCGACATCCCTGCGATTGTACTCCAAGATATTGAAACCACTGGGACACCACTTTTTCGATGCTGCGGGGACGCCCATATTTGATTTACACCCTGCAGGTGAAATTTTGTTCGCTACGAAAATCCAGAGCGTCAAGGCACCAGCGACAGCGAGCAAAGGCCCAGCGGGCACGGGGGCTGTAGATTGGCTTTATCTGGGTAATAAGACGGCGGGCTATACTAGTATCGGCTTGCGTGCTGTGTATAGGGTTGTAACAGCAGGGGGTATAAGTCCAGGTTGTAGTTCAGCAGGAGAGTCACACAGTGTTGATTACGCAGCAGAGTATTGGTTTTATGAATGAACATGTACATGTGATAGGCGTTAGTCCGGAAGAGAAGGGTTGATAATAAATGGCTTTTTAGTACTGTTTGTCTCACAAGCTCTCAAATTTACAGTGCCTTCGAAATGAGCTGATAAGCTCAGAGAGAAGGTTCTTCGACAAGAAGAGAGGGGGCGGGATCGGAAAAACACTAACCCCGAATCGCCGTAAAATTCATTAGTCTCGTGATTTCTGCCTGAGGATCTAGTCCGGGGTCAATCGAAGGACGTTCGCGTTTTACTCGGTGTTTCAATTTCGAAGGCTTCGTGTGAGCCGCTGGCGAGCACCCATGTTATTTTACAACTGACTTTCAATTCATTTGTCACGATCTGCAGGATCACGTGTGTCTTGGCCCTGAGGCTCGGCAGCCTTGCTGCACAGAGAAGCCAAGACAAGGACAGAATCATGGGACCAGGTGTCACGTGATGGCGTGGAGCTTTTGGAGCTTAAGGATCCAGGGCTCCAGGAACCTCAGAGCCTTGGGCTCCTGAGGGATCCAGCCGGAATCGAAGTTCTATATATTCAGAGTAGTTTCCTAGGTAGTAGAGCTTCGTGCTCAAACTCATATAGCAGTTTAACCATTGCTAGTAACGTCTCAATTCCTATTGAGAATCGTACCTCTTGTGACTTTACTTCTTAGCTGATACCAACCGACGGAGCTTGTACGACGCGTACCAGTCAGAACCCAGCAACGTTACATCATTCTTGTAAGGCGAGTAGGTCGGAACTCAGAAATTCATCTGACATATACCTGTAACGTTCGTCCTTGCATAGCGGAAAACCCAGTGTGCCGGAAACGACTAATAAGATCACAAAGATTACGGGTTTTTCGCCATAATATTCTCTTTAATCCAACCACAACAGAAAATATTTATATTTAAGGGTAGATATAGGCTTATTACACGTGTTATATTTATATAGTAACCTTTGAATGTTGAAATTTGTTTAATTCTCCGCCACACGGGGACGCACGTTAAAAGTTAATAATGTCATACTTTTTTGTCCTCCACTTCCCTGGTGCTTATTATATTTTAAAGTAGCCGAGCTCTATGAGAGGTTACGAATGACGGGAATAAGTTTATTAACTTAACTTAAGTTAGAGAAATAGTCAAAGAAAATAAAATATTAATTGCAAGTTTATAGAACCGATCGAGAAAAACTTTATGATTCTGAAGCTATACCTGTCTCGTGACAGGTTGTGTAACGGGTTGCACCCGTAGTTATGCTTGACGCTTATGCGTCTACGCTGTCCCCTGACGAGGTGTTATGCACGCGTCAGTCCCACTGCCACTAGCGGCCGCGGCTCTGCCTTTGTTCTTGAGGAAAGAACTCCTATTTTTCTCTTCTCTCCTTAGGTAATTCTTCTTATAATACAAACGAGCCTTTGCATTGTATACTTTGCATTCGCCCCGTGACAGGTTGCGTCGCGGGACGCAGAGACGTACGTTATTTGCTCTCGCACTGGGAATAATAAATTTATCGTTTCAGGATATCGACAAGCTTCTGCATCATTTTAGAAGTCTTTAACTAGTTTGTAACACATCCGTAATGAGGCTACGAACATCTGCTCGCGCCTCCTTGGCGCAATCCTTTTTGCAGCTCTTCCTATTGAAAGTGCGCAACGTCCATGCATTGCCAGTTCGGTGACAAAATAGGCTTGTAGCATTTTTCTATGGAGCCACCCTCTGCTTCCTCATCTCGACGTGTTTTCATATTACTTAGACGCGGTACTGCCAACGATCTTAAAAGCCACGTGTCACCTACTCTTTTGGCATATACTGCCGACGATATCAAGAATCATGTACCGAGTGCAGCATCAAACCCAAAACGCATACGAGCGTCGGAATTACTTATGAGTCGAGTTATCGAGCAAGTGTTAGCCAATGATAATATCGCAGTATCGAGAGCATTATATCATTATTAGCTAAAGCGACGTAAAATATGGAACTAGCGCTGTGACAAAAAAATGTAATTATTTGGACTTGTACGAAGTATGTGCAGACGTGATGACCTCACCTTACTGGTGGAGGAGAAAAAAATGAGGGCTCAAAGTATTAGTGCGAAGCGGATGAAAAAGAAATAGGGCTCAAAGCGGACATGATGACTTTCCTCTGCTAAAGGGTTACCGGTAGTGTGGATCCTTGCTCTTATCGTCCGTAATACTTCGTACTTCGTATTAGGCTTAATAGACTTAGCCAAGCTTTTCCCCAGACTTTTCTTAATATGGTAGTATATCGGAAGTTCTAGTAACTTGATTGGCTCGTCTCCCCTGGAACAAAGGAAATCTCTAGAAGGCTTGGCCCAGTCTATTACGCCGACTACCAAAGTACATGTGGTAAATAATATAGGTTCTACATCTATGCGCATCTCTAGAAGATTCCCCTTATTACGTCACTATAGCCAATGAGCTTAAAATGCTTGGAACACCGCTTTCACACTCATTTTTAAGCAATTCTCTATTATGGAAGCATCTTAGCACAAAAAAATGTAAAAGTAGCATTGATCAGTATTAGTCAAGAATACAATGCGCGTTAACATGAAACTTCCATTATTTACCGCATGTACGAAGTAATATTTCGAATATCTTTCATACGGGCCTCTCACATCGTTATATTATTAGGCCTACTAGTGTTCGTCTAGATCCACTCTTGATAACCTGCATTACTAGTACGCATTAATGACCTGCATTGAAGTGGGCCCTGCGCACTCGGGGTCTTCGAAATTTGCGTGGCGAAAAATGAAGAATAATAATAACTTAGAAGTGAGTCTCAAACTACTAGACTCCATTTGGTCAGGTCCACGCAGCAGGCGCAGACCCCGATAGTAATTGTAAGCCAATTAATGATGGCCAAACTAAGGTTAAAGTCTAAACGAGTAGATTATCATTCGGCGAAACATGACCCCATTAAGCCTCTAGCAGGTTAAGGTCATCACGTCTGCACAATGGATCAAAGCTCCATCAGCGTCACCAAGGTACTGGCTAGGATTGCATTCTACTCACTGGATTTGTGGCCTAAGAATTAAAATCTTATGCGGTTTGTACAAAAGTTACTATTATTGCGGACAGTATTGCTTACCAGCAATAAACCTTTGATAGTCCTAAAACATATCATCTGGGCCCACAAAAAGCCATCAAACTTGAAATAAGGTTAATAACTTAAGAAATATGATTAATAGATTTGCGTGAGTAGACACGAATAGTGTACTTCGAAGTAACTTGCATATCCACCGACTTCTTCGCGGATTGTATTATAAACTGTAGGCGAAAAGCGGGACTAGTGTATACCCCGGCTGCTTTGCTAACTACAAGTAATAGAGGCTAGATCTCATCATCTCATGGGTTATTATTACTAGGACGGTCAATACTATCGAGCCCACACTTAATAACCTATATGCTAGCTAGATTAGTTAACTTTTCCAGGAAACCGACGAGTAGTATTGCATCGCTACTAACAAAGGACAAAAGACGAGGAAAGAAGAGGTTCGTAAGGAACCCCGAGTATAAATACACAAAGTAGCCGCACTAGTAGGCTTAGCTAATCGAGTCGACTCGCCACTCGATGCGACAAGAGTACGACATAATCGAACCTTAGCATTAGCCTTTAAGCGAGTCGACCATCCCTCGACTAATCGCCGTATCATATGACCAAAACGTGACTAAATGACTCGTAACCTTGAGGATCGTCACATTTTGCATAGGGATTTGAAGCAAGTAGGATGACACTTGGAAATATCCCTAGAGTTCTTTAATTGAATTTTAATCCAACTTCCTAGCGACATAACGTAGGAACGGTAGTATCGACAAGTTACATCGTTGTTTATCGGCGTTTTGTACAAGTTGTCCCCTTATTGTCCCCTCTTATTAGGATTCGAAGGCTGAAACGAAACAATAGACTGTCTTATTTAAGCTAGTAGTAGAGTTTCTAGAGAGGAAAGTATCTTCTGGTACTATTATGAACCGCAGCTTCTCGGTCACTGCTAAAAAAGATGCAAACCTCCGAGCGGCTCGAGGAGTTGCAGGCACAACTGGCTTTAGTTTGCGATAGACTGGCTAAGAACGATGAGGAGTGTTGGTAACAGATGCTCCAGATCGAACAAGAACAAGAAAAGAATTGCTAAGAGATCGAACAACTCAGCGCTTCGAAGCGCCAGCAAAAGATGAAGAGGGACAATGAATATCCTTAACAAAAGCGTAATTTAGAAGCTAAGATAACTATAGAGCGCGATGCTAAGGTTTTTAACTTGCTTAATGAGTATAATGAGAAATTTGGCCGTGAACTGGTGGCGATGAATAGTGATATTAGTAATGAGATTACTTGGGATGAGGAGCTTGTACGGATTACGTACGAAACTTTTAATGCCGGTATAGAAATGGCCTGGGCCCAGAGCCAGGTTATCTAGGTGATGAGGTACTGCCAGAAGGCACATGAAGATAACGAACTGCTACTTTTACGCCAAGAGATTTAGGTCGAACGAGAAAAACAATACCGGCGTGAGGAGGTAGAGGAGAGACGGAGGGAGAAGAAATAAGAGATTGAGAAGATGATATAAGAAACGGAAGAAGAGGAAGAGATCTTGCGACGGCTATAGGAAGAGAAATTAAGGGACAAAGGCGATATAATAATCCTTAAATAAGGAATAGGAGTTGATTAGGCCTTAAGTAAAGTAGTGGAATTATTTTAGACTCATTAGGCAGGTGAGTTTTAATAGACTGTCGATGCTTGTAATAGATAATTGATCGCGCGCAGATGTAGCACCAACTTCGTCTATAATAAATGCACAAATACAGGCTGGGGCACAAAACCAACATCAAATGACCGAGGATCTTCTATATCTTCAAGGGAAGGAACTCAATGCAAACACTGACATCAGCGTCCTCACTAGCATAGCAAAAGAGTTCGGTCAGCAATTTACAAACAAGGAAAAGCTCCTCTCGACCTTGAATAAGGCGCTGTTATTCCAAGGTCGATCGGTAGTAGCCCCTAATTATAATTCCAGCTACTTGCACTATCTACAACGTCGTCTATCCTCAAGCTACCACTTCTATGAAATCGAAAAGAGGCATTGGTGCCGTTTATTTTCAAAGCTCTGCGAACGACATGAAATTGATGTATCTTGTACCTCAAAGTCGCCTTTCTTTGAAGTCGATACCGGTTCATGGCGAGACCTCGCAAGTTTGACCTCTGCTGGCTCTATATGGGTCTCATTATTCCACATCCTCGAGCTATATCTAAGAGACGATACTGGAGTTATTATTGCTACCTATAATGGTCCTTCGTGTAAGCTTTAATACCATTAATATTATTGATATGGCTTCTAATGACACTTAGTCAATATCAAATATCTAAAGAGGTTAACCAAGGAAGCATTTCTATCTAAGATCAAATCGCGTTATCCCTTATCCTATGTTCTCTCTGTACAACACTCCCTACATTTAAAGGTTTTCTCGTAACCATAACACCTACCGAGAATTCATCTTCATTTGCGGCGTCAAGTTCACCTTCATCTAAATTATACACAACGATCTCAAAATCAAACAATCACCAGCCGAAGGACGCCGCTTCTCCAAGTGGGTCGTCACATAGCTTTATCTTAGAAGATCCGGAGGCCTAGTCTAGACAAGTGCTGAGAGTTGATTTGAAGACTAAAAAGATTTGGACGGATGTTAAGTTGAAGATTATTAACAGCATATATACTGCACCGTGGTGGATGAAAGGTGTTCTTGTCCGGAAGATTAGTGAAATAGATCTATACTGGGACGAACAATGGACGATATGCCGGGATATCGAAATACCGGGCGGTATATCTTACTTTGATAGTAAAGAGTGTCCCGTCTATTTAAACTAAATCGTGAGTAAAGAGTGTATTACTAACGGGGAAAGACTAATGACCTATTAAATATAAACTATATGAGTAGTTTTAAGGCGATTATATTTACCTTAATGAGCTAGGGCTTCACAAATATAAAAGCCTTTTAATGGTTTCGACTTAGACTCAGATTGCAACTATATCCTAATACAGTAAATTACCGGGTTTAAAATGGAAATTTTGTTAATTCTCTAAGATGGATAGAAAGTACCTCACAATTAAGCGAGAAGTCGAAGCTAGTAAGTTAATGGCACCAAGAGAGGCGCAAAATATCTGATATCTGACTTATAACGTATAGTTGCCTATCCTAGGATGTTTAGAAAGGCTTCTAGTTCTTCCTCGACTCCAAAACTATTTAGACATCACGGGAATCCTAGCAAAGATAAAATGCGATGATACTCACCAGGCCTACATTTGATAGAAAGCGCTCGTAAGTTGCTAAAATGAGTATCGAAGAAGGTTAGGTATATGCCTGGTGGACCTGGAGGTGGAGAAAGATGGTTTGATGAAAATGGAATTGAAACATTTACACCAAAATCAAGTTCAAAAAACCGCGATCACGAACGTGATTTAATACTAAGTTGTAAGATTACTAAACAAAACGAAGTTTATAACTATGTACTTTTGGATTTTAATTTGGAAATATCGCATAACCGGGAAATTGCGACTTTCGATCTCACTCATCTAGGTTCGAGCTAAAACCGATTAATTCTTAGCTATATGCGGTTCCAGATTTATCTCGATATAAATGCTAAGATCTTGGAACTAGGATTTGAAGTTGTCGGCGCAAATGATATAGATCTCTTACTAGAGTGGTAAAGCTGCC
Source organism: Leptodontidium sp. MPI-SDFR-AT-0119 (assembly GCA_020726505.1). NCBI lineage: Eukaryota > Fungi > Ascomycota > Leotiomycetes > Helotiales > Leptodontidiaceae > Leptodontidium > Leptodontidium sp. MPI-SDFR-AT-0119. The sequence goes on along the minus strand of JAHLEZ010000042.1, from coordinate 316,148 downwards.
TCGACTTGAATATTTAGTTGGACAAGGTTACCGAGCTAAAGTTGGGATCTCTCCTTATCGACGATAAAATCGTCTGGATCTAGCACAAGCATCTTGCAAAGTATTCTTTAACATATCAAGAACCATAGATGAAGCGCTTTATTGTCAAGTTGGTATTTAAAGAGGTTGAAGATGCAATGGAGTTTATAAGAACTATTAGTTCAGCTATTCCCAGAATATGCATACTTTGATCTTTACTTATGAGATTGTTCAGTTGGGGCAACTAGGGTTGGTGATGCCGTAGATTTGAGGTCCGGGAAAAACCTGTTAATTATGACGTTTGCGGTCCTAGCCCGCTCTGCTGATTTTGTGTGGTGACCCAATTGTGTTTTTATGAATTTGCTCAATTTCGCTGCCATGGCTCACTGGATCGTTTGGCGACTGAGCCTCTCAACGAGACTTGTGTCGCCAGTGAAAAGCATGCAGATATCGAACATGGCCCTAATAGCGTAATGATTCTCGACATTGAAACTTCGAGAACTGAGCAGGCGTCTTGCCCCCCAGCATCTGTTGAACTTTGTGTTGGAAATCCATTTTAAGACCTTGGCAGTGATCGGAGAGGAGAGCGTACTTTTGACAGGTTCTGAATATATCGACCGACCGGATCTCTATTAAGTGCTGTCCATCCGTAGTCATGTGCCTTGCGCATGACTCATAATCACACATGACTCATCTCACACTTACCTCTCTTGACTTCCACACCCCTTCAACACATACAGGGAAGGGGCCCGGCACAGGGACCAATACGGATGCGGCCAGATTAACCTTGAGTCAAGCTAGGTTTGACCAGTGTGTCAAATGAATAGAATAGAATAGAATAACACGTGATTATTCTATTCTAATAAAACTAGGTCTTATTCTATTCTATTTAATTAATATTAGGTTATTATTCTATTCTAGTTAAATAACGCTGAATAGTTGCTGAGTAAGAGGCTAGTTAGCCAACTAAAGCTACTCGCTTAATTTAAGGTCCGGGAAGTACGGTGGCTGTTACGACAGGTATACTTCGGCTAGGGTTCGGCTAGGTCAGGGTCCGGAACAGGTCCGACTCCCCTCCGACTCCCTATATATATGGCTCCCTCCTGTAAAGTAGCTCTGTAGTTTTGTATTCTAAGTGTTAAGTCAACCTTCTACGGCCAAGGCTCTTGTGTCGTGACAGTGGCTTTACCTGATTTGGAAAGGTTTCTCTACTTGAAGCTTATCAAGCGAAGCTCGCGATAAGGAACCCTTGAGAATCGACTCATAAAATCTTACTTTTTCTAGCTTTATTAATTACAAGTTAAACTATTAGTAATTATAATCGATTAATTACTAATACGATCGATTATAATTGATATTATATATCACTAGGATTTACTATATTTATATAGAATCATTTCCTTTATTCTTTCTAAAAATAGAGCTGAATAGTTGAATATTAGTTAACTAACTAAAAATAACTATTCTATTCAAGTCAAATTCCTGTTATTCATATTCTATTCTATTTTAGTTAACTAGAATAGAATATTAGTTAACTAATTTGAATAATCCTTTGACACGCTGGGTTTGACTGTAAATTGGACAAAGATGTGGGTGGGATTGTGGGGACTTAGGGTTAGTCCGACTAGTGTGTTTCAAAACAACCCCGATAACTAGTAGCTACCGTTAGCAGTCAGGACCATGCACGTGCCACCGCCACCACCAAGCCCACTTTAACAGAACTGCCATTTACAGAATGCATGCTACAAGAGATCGTCAGTTAAGTCCTTTATTTCGTTTGTTTGTGAATTTCTAGGTTCTCATACTCCATACGAATCTAAAAGAAGGATCTGGACCGGCTGCAATACTGTACTGGCAAGATTGTTGTATTTGCTAGCCCACCATGCATCGCGGTTTACTTGCTGGCAGGGTTCATCCAGTTCTGTCTTTTCGCCATTACACTGTGTTCAACCACACTTGCGACCCGAACGCCGAAACTGGGTTACGGGAACTAGCCTCAAGTGCAATCGAGGAACATAATTTATCAAAGGATGTTGAGAAATGCAAAAAGGTATATGTCACATACGGTATATTGATATTGCCAATATAACTATAAGTATAGTAGGGAGCAGCGTACTGAACAGTTGATGACCTGGTTTGGAAAACGAGTACAACAAGTTACCATACTATAAGTTAAGATTTAGACACTGTGTGTTCATAGGTTTGGTCATCTTTTGTGGCCGAACGATGATAGACATGAAATAATGTATTAGATTCACCAGCTGTCATCAAAAATGTCACCTCCTAGCCTCAATTGCAGAAGTCGCTGCAACTGAATCAGTAAAATCTTAATTGAAAAGAGACACAGTAAAGTACTGTATTGTACATGAATGCAGCCCTTGCATCTTCAATTGTACACGTGCATTCCTTTGTGTACGGGTCGAAACAATATCCGCTTGCCACGTCTATTACCCTTCATTACTATTCTCTAAAATGGAAGAAACTCTTCGAGATTCGCCAATCGGGCAGTTAACACGGTTTTTATCAAAAAATAGATTGCTTCAATACCCTGAAGAGCGCGCGGACTTCGTATTGCCTGAAGCATATGTTCAAGCTCTCAACAGCGAAAAGAAAGATTCGTCAGTAGATGGTTCAAGGTCTCAACCAAGTTTGACTGTTGATGGCCATATCCTTGTCGACTGGTATGCCCCTAAAGATCCGGCCAATCCACAAAATTGGTCTAACGGCAGACAAAACTTCGTATGTGCATTAATCTGCCTCTATACTTTCGTGGTGTATTGCGGATCGGCGATCTACATAACCGGTCAACAGGGTGTCCAAGAGCAATTCGGGGTCAGTACTGAGAATTCATCCCTTCCTCTGGCTCTCTATGTGCTAGCCTACGGAGTTGGTCCCTTGATATGGGCTCCCTTAAGTGAAATCCCAAGTGTCGGTAGAAATCCCGTATACGCTGTTACCTTCAGCCTCTTCTTACTGATCTCAATCCCGACATCTATTGTCGAAAACTTTGGCGGGCTCTTGGTGTTACGGTTTCTTCAAGGGTTTCTCGGAAGCCCGTGTCTGGCTAATGGAGCTGCCACTTTAGGGGATATGTTCAACTTTTTCAAACTTCCCTATGGCATAGCGCTCTGGACCACGGCGGCGTACTGCGGCCCTGCACTTGGACCTCTACTTTCTGGATTTGCCATCATGGCTAAGAACTGGCGGTGGTCGCTTTGGGAAATTGTGTGGATGTCCGGTCCAGTCTTGGTTTTAATGCTCCTATGTCTGCCTGAAACTTCATCGCCAACCATCCTCCTTCACCGTGCACGCCGCCTCCGGAAGATTACCAGGGATGACCGCCTCCTTAGCCAAAGCGAGATTGACCAGAAAAATATCAAACCGGTTTCATTCTTCGTTAATAGCATGATTAAGCCAATCGAGATCACAATCAAGGATCCTGCGATACTCTTCGTCAACATATATACATCGCTTGTATATGCTATCTACTACTCGTTCTTCGAAGCCTTCCCTATCGTTTACATGGCATATTATGGATTCAGTATTGGTGAGCTTGGTATTGCTTTTACATGCGTTATAGTTGGAGCTCTGGTTGCTCTGGCTATATACTCTACGTATGTACGATGGGTTATTTCTCCAGATCTCGAAAAGAATGGGATGCGACCGCAAGAGCATCGCCTTATTCCTGCTCTGTTTGCATGCTTTGGGCCACCAGCCGGCTTGTTTTTGTTCGCATGGGCTTCGGCGCCTAGCATTCATTGGATAGCACCAACTATTGGAATCGTCATTTATGCAGGAAGTGTCTTTATCATTCTCCAGTGCATTTTTATGTATGTGCCTATGTCATATCCCCAGGTAAGTCTTCGCAACCTCTGCCTTAAGGTTGTTGATCTTTAACCACATCTCCTAGTATGCTGCCTCTCTCTTTGCTGGAAACGATTTCTGTCGTTCCGCGATGGCTTGTGCCTCGATTATGTTCGCGCGGCCACTGTTTCTTAGCCTTGGTATTGGGAAGGGAGTATCATTGCTTGGTGGACTGAGCTGTATAGGAATCGGTGGCATATGGATACTCTACTATACGGGAGCAGGACTTCGCGCAAAATCAAAGTTCGCTGTATAACACATCCGTGGCGATTGGAAGTAACACCAATTCTCACACGTGGCAATAGGAACAGCAGGATGACATATTTCACGCCCCTCTAAGTCTATACGTATTGAAACATTTTCTAAAGTAAACTTAGTTACGTAGTAAATGGACTTTAGATCGTATATTCTTTATGCCGTTAGTGAAAGTACTCAGAATAGTCAAATATTACAGAGCCGTCGTCTTCTCTTGAAATCCTGATGACAATTAGTACTTTTATGATTACCGCGCCTGAATATAAGTCTTTCATGACTATTATCTGCTCTCAACATCCTAAAAACAAATTCACCGCGGGATCAAATGTTTAACCAGCGCAGAAGTATATACTGCAAATACTAGATTCACATGTGAAGATGAAAGCACTAAGAGGTTCTGCGACATGACGAGTTTGTAATTTTTGTCATCGATGATTTATCTACCGAGGCTTTCTGAGATCACTTCTTGTAGCTCCAGTGCGACATGACTGGGGATCTAGTGCCAAGCCATAAGCGGACGGAGTTGAACGGGTAGGAAAAGAAGTTCCAGCCAGTCTTGGGATCGGAGAACTGCTGTTTTACGAGTCACCTCTAGAAACAGAACAAGCTTCACGTTTCAGTAACTCACATTAAAACAGCTTCTTGTTAAAACGGTTTCTCGCAGCGCTTCTTGCATTGTCTTACACCATTCCTCCTCAGCATCCTTTCTGACCTCTATAGAAGCCGCGCGTCCCTCAAGTATTGGACGTGCAACTTTTATAACAAGGTCAACAGAGCTAGGGCTAGAGGTCAGTAAAACATTATCTATAAGACGCCACTCATTGTAGACGCACCATTCGATTGAATATAGAACTGAAGTGTGACCCCGGCCAGAATTTGGGCCTAGTAGATAGAACAGATTGGGAAATTCATTCATGGCAATCGTCTTATAAGCTTCAATTCCGCCAAACTCATCCCAGTGTTGTTTCAAGGAAATACCTTTACGTCCAAATACGGAGTCGGCTTGCCATTGAGTAAATTCGAATCCAGTTGCCAAGATCTGTGCTGTCCAATTAGTGAGAACTTTCTATTCTAGTTTTTTTAGCCTGCACTTACAATAAAGTCAGCAAAGTAGTCCTTTCCCGATGCGGTTAAGACACTATTGGATCGCACTGAAACTACCGAATCCTTGATAAGGAGCATTTTGGGGTTGTGGAGCGTTTTCATATATTTGTTATCAAGGATTCTTCGCTATCGACAGTTCAGCAAGTCAATTAATTAATAGTTAGCGGCTCTTACTTTACAACCCAAATCATATTGGGGACTCAGAAGAGGCCAATATCGCTCTACATCATATCAGCCTGCCTGACGAGTCTAAGTACTTGTGGATGAACCAACCTGGGGCTGATTTACGGACATAATTTTGACTTATGCGCACAGATTTTTGCCGTGCCCTTTGCCCACTTTTGTCCTCATAAAACTGAGTGAGTGCTGTCTCCAGGATCCAAAAGACAACCCATCGACTTAGCATCAACAAGAGAGGTGTATATTGGAATAAAGCTCGCCATAGACGATTTATACAGAAGTTCGGCATTGGAATATAATATTGAGGGCTCTAAGTAGGTGGTCAAAAATAGTTCTCTTGGAAACGTTGGAGCTTTCCTGACCTACCCTAATGAATTGAGTAATGCTACTGACCTCACCCATGATCGCCGGAACAACCTGAGAGGCGGAACCTAAAAGATCAGTGAAATGGTAGACTGCCTGATCGCTGATGAACTCACACCCGTTACCGATAACAACAACGTTACGACCCTTGAGATCATATGACTGATCCCATTTGGCGGTATGAACCACAGGGCCTTCAAATGTGTCTATTCCATGTATTGTTGGGTATTTTGGGTTGGTATAGCCGCCAACGGCTGACACCAGAACCTTTGCTTCATGCACAAAGCTTTCGCCATTCTCAAGGTTCTGCACAACAATATGCCATCTGGAGGTCTGTTCTGACCACCGGGCGCTATTCCATTCAGTCCGTAGCTTTATATGTGGTATGATATTGTGCCGCACAGCTACGTCCCGAAGGTAATCGAGAATCTCTTCCTGGGGAGGAAATACGCTAGTAAAGTTCGCATTGGGAAACCATGAGAGCGAATAGAATATGGCTGGTATATCGACACCACAACCAGGGTCTTTATAATTTTAGTGATTAGCAGGCAAAACAACTCGGACTCTTACATTTATTAGACGACCATGTACCACCAAGGTCATGACCTCGATCATATATCACATAGTCAGTGAAGTTCAACTTTCGCTGGAGCTGGCAAGCCAGGTTGATGCCAGAGAATCCGGCTCCTATTATTACAACGTCGTTATACAAGGTCGACATAGTGTTGGTTCTCATTCAAGAATATTGAATCTCCTACTTTATGGTGGGCTTTTGAGGTAAGGCACTTAGCCTCCGGACAAAGAAGTATCCGCAGTCAGCACACTCGGGTGTGACTTCCCAACTATAACGAAGGCAACGAGTCACACTTCTTGCCATTTCTGTCTAAATGGAAGCCTAATGTAATATAGCGTCATAGAGACTTAGACCATTGTGAAAGGCGATTTGGGTGTCGCGGGGTTTTTTAGTTAATTTTTTTTAAGTGGTGTCTATTTCTGGATACCTGTGGCTGTGCACCTTAACCGGTTTGTACTTAATGGTACCGCAGCTAATTGTCATCGCAAGTGGAGCCTACTTTTACGCTTAGGTTTAGAGTGCGGTCTGATGACTTCACACTACAGTACAGCTATCCCCTTGACTGCCACCAGAAACACTCTCCTGAAGGCCCTGTAAGGCTCCCTGTAACGAGCCCCTCAGCAGCGAGAAATAGTGTATGGTTCGGGCTACAGTACGAAGGCGCGCGGCATTAAAATCCAGCTATTTTCCAAGCGAGTGCGGGGCAGGAACACTAAAAAATAAATGAATTTCACAACTACTACTTTAAATTATATAACAACCCTACCAAAATCTAAGTCTCACCTATGAAAATCATTTCCACTCTCATGTTCAATTATTAGAGTATTAATAGCTGCCTGCCTTGCAACTAATGCTCTAATTCTATCTTGAGGAAGGTCTTCCTAAACTTGCCTCCACGCACGTTCAGTCTATTCTATCGTATGAGGGGCATCCTATTGTTGAGTTATCTCAATTCTCATGGGCATCCACACACCCTCAATAGCGTTTTGCTCAGGGGAATTGCTAATATGCTCGTGAAGAGGAATGTCTTCTTTTGCAAGTCGACGAAGGGTCCATTTGCTATGGTGAGAAGGAGCGTTATCTTGTTGAAAGACATAAGGAAGTTGATCGGACTCAAACTCGTCGGGGTTATGTCGTTGAAGCATGAGCTCTTTCCAAAAGGGAATCACAAGCGGTTTAACGACTTCCGAGATATATCGAACATTGTCGACCCCTCCCCGCGAGCGTTTGTCTCTCTTGTATTTGTTATTTTTCCAATAGATCTCCCAACTAGCTCTCTTCGTCGGTGGTCGTTGACTTTGCGGGCCCATTCCATCTCTTTCGCTCTCTCTTGTGCCTCAAAGTCTCTGCGATACTCATCTTCGACCTCTTTATCGTTAAGAAGATCAATCGTTTCTTGATTGGTGAGCTTTTGTTCTTTGGTTTCAAGGTAATAAATATGACAAAGGCCTTTGCAGCCGTATGTGAAGCATCCCCAAAACCTTGCCTCCGAGTAGTTATTGTACCGTCGTTCAATGCAATCAGGATGATACCGCTCGTCCGCGAATCGAGAGATATTTTGCAGCCACGCTTAGCAGCGATAATAATCGAAGCCTCGTCAGAGAAGATAATCGTGCGCCATTCTAGGAGTCCCCAATCTTTGCGTGAGAGAGCAATCTCATATCGTTGAGCCTTTTGGAGATCGCTGAGGGGGAGCGTTTTCGTAGACTTGGCTCTGCGGAGGCCTCCTTCTCGTAATTTCTTCTTAATAGTACGCCGGTGGTAATCGAAGAATCCCTCTTGCTTTGCAACAACGTGCCACAGCTTCTTGCGTTGTCTTTTGTTAAGTGTGCAATTAACGTCGTCACCTCTTCAACTGACGTCTTTGGCCTGGCTCCACTACTTATTTTCCTTGTAACTTACTCTTCGTATGATGGTGGAGGCCATCCCTTCTCTTCGCATTCCACTCGTAAGGCTCCCGCCCGTGCCTTGGTACCGTTTGCCGTTGAGAGAGGGATACCTGATTTCTTTGCTGCTTGAGAGCAGTTGACCTAGTCCAAATGGACTAAAAAGGCCACTTTTTGAGCTAGAGAAGCGTGTTTCCCCATGGTTAAAAAATTGGGTCTAAATGGCTAATAGATAATTTTTTGGTGGGGGAGAAGTAGAGAATATTTTGGTGGGGGATGCTAAGAAATTTACACGGTTACCGACTAATCGTTAAATCCGAAAATAGCCGGATTTCAATGCCGCGCGCCTTCGTACGCTATTCAATCACTAACTACCCCGCTATACCTTTTAGGGTTAGCGGTACTGAGCTGTAGAAGGGTGCTTATGGCAGTCAAGGGGATAAGTGAAATCGCTGTCCTGTGCTTTATCCAACATATCTCTTAGCTAAGCCTACAGTGTTTGCATAGATACAGTACTGTATACGACACAATTATCATACCTAACGTAGGTTGTCTGCGAGTACTCTCAACATGGGTACGAGACGCACCATCTGCGTTCCTGAGACTTGCCTAGTCGCGCTCCCAAAACATAAAGGCAGCGACCTGGTCTGCATACTCTATGATGGTGCCATTTACGTTATTGATAGATCCTGTTTTCCATATAAAGCTAGGGGATGTTATAAGAAACACGATGCCGAGGAATTGCTACGATCTGGTGGTCTAGATCAGAAGAAATTAGTTATTTTGTTAAAGAGGGCAGCGATGTCCAAACGATTAATCGAAAGTCTCATGATCCGGAGATTCCTCCCGATGTTGCCGGAATATTTCTTTCACCAAAGCCCAGGACGGATGCCACGGCCAAGGACCAGAACAATAAGAATCCAGCGACGAATTCCAGTTATAGAAAGTCACTCCAAGAGCTGGAGACAGAGAACGATCAGCTCCATTTGCGTATTGAAGAAGCCACGGCTACTCTCGCTCAACTAAGACCACCGCATACAAACAAAATTGCACAACTTTATGATGGGTTGTCGAATCAGATTACTACCTGGGTTCTAGAGAGCTTTGATGATTTCGAGGATGATGAGAATCGTGGGTTCGAAACTATGTTATCGTTCTCCATAGCCGGATATCCTGGGGTGGGAGCCATTTTGAGGACATTTCAGCTCGAAACCCTCAAAAGGCTAGAGGGCTCCCTTGCTTCCGAGTTATAGCAATATAAACGTTATGTAGGGCTGGAATTTGAGCACTTTGAACCTTGAATCGACCTCTTCCCTCTTGAATCGAATGAATCAACTTGCGGATTCATATTCAATGAATCTGAATCAATTATTTACGGATTCATTCAGGGTTCAATTCATAGGGTTTTGAATCGATCGGTGCGACATATTCCCACGTCACGTGTAGGATAAAAAGGGGCCCTGGAGCAGTTCGATGCCACGAAAGCTATCCCCGCCATCCAACTCTACACTTCACGAATTCATAATCTTCCTCGCAGCCGATACAATTAGCTTTAGCATTCTAAATATAATGCATTCTAGCTTTCAAATGATGCTATTACCAAGTTATTTGGAGCAATATTCGAGTTATGGCAGAGTAGTGACGATTTAAACCTATTTTACCCCTCCTTTTTGACATATATCACTACACCACCAACCACATACTAGTCCGCATGGGCTGTAGGAATAATACTTTATACTTATGCCTGTATAGAGTCTTACATATACTTTTATTCCGTTCGGGCAACGATAAGTTTGTATTGTTTATCCCTTCCACTCCCGTTTCGAACGTTCTAAACGTGTACGATTAAGGTAGTGGACAAAGCTCAAATAGGCGTTCTGATAGGCTGGAACTCTCACAAAAGGATTAAAGTGCGCCACCTTTGCATCCACTTTACTCCACCCTTCTCGCGAAACGCAAAAAGGTTCGAAAGGGGGGTGGAAGAGATAATAATAGTTTCTACATCCGAACTACGATTCCTTTGATCCCCTCTTCCTCCGTTCTACAGCTCTAACATCGACTTCAATAGCTACTCTGACAGCTCGATTATACACACAAGGCATAAGACTTGTTTTTGCAGAGATTTATAAGCCGAGTAATATGGGGAATTACTGTTAAATTGGGTATAAGCGAAGTGCTATCAGATGAAATATTTAGGTCAAGAATTCAAGACTGATTAAATGAATCCTTGGAATCGACTTTTAAAAACTCTGAATCTGACGAATCGGATGCCAGAATCCCTTGAATCGTACATACGAATATTCGATTCATTCGGTTCAAGATTCATTCAAAAAATTCGAAAAACTCAACTTCAATTGCCATCCCTAACGTTATGGTCTTATGGCAACCATGATGCGCTACGCCTGCGAAATAATTCTGAGCGAGCCGTTGGCTATTGTACGGGATGGGAAAACGAGATTCTTAGAAGCCACCTTTCAGAGCTTGACGGCAGTAGAGCCCCCCAAAGGTAATCTTTCTTTTTGTCCCTGGTACGCGATTAACCACACTAACCATCCCTTGATTCATAGATCGCTCTGCTATGTGCACTTACAAATACGATATAGCAACAGCAACTAGTGACGAAGGATACGCCACTCAATATAAAGAAATTGAACGTCAGCATACCAACAATCTTTATGATTCTCTTCAATGCATTCTTTCAGATGATCACAAGAAGCCAAGGATTCGATCCCCGACAAAATAGTAGCGCCCGCTTTAGCTCTCGCTTGGGATGTATGTCCCAGTCGATACGTCCCCGTTTCCAATTGGTGGCTGATTTCTGACGAGAACAGGTTCAATCAGCGACAAGTATTTGGGAGTTCAGGTGCTCCGAGTGGTCTGACTGTCAGCCAGGGGAGCTAATGTGTAAGATAGCGAAGTTTCCGACGCCGGATAAGAAGTATGAATGCATCAATCTAGCTACTCGTGGAAAGAAGCTGTAACCGGAAACCGATCTGAAAACACCGGATCAAATGAAACGCCTCGCATACGTGCTGGACGTGTTTCCAGGCCTGTACCGCCGGTCGATTACGGAGACAGATTGTTCGCCAAGAGAAACAATGAAGGGGCCGTTGTTGATAGTGAGTTTCGTCTCACCTTAATCAACCACGCCACCGGAGGCATGACAGTCGGACAAGCAAGGACCCTAGTGCCTACTGCCTTCGTTCCAACACCTAGGTATGAATAGAACCGAAAGTTCGAAGCAAGCTTGGCATCGAAGCCTCTAATGTAATTTAACACCATTTTATATTCACTTGCTATTAGCCATGATGCAGAAGCTGGGAAGCATCTGCATTGCGGGACTGCGATATTATACTGTAAAATTGTCAGGACCAATTTTTTATCATAAACAGAAGCCAATGCTTGCACATTATTATTCCTGCTGGTCCTTTCCTACCTGAGTACCTTCCCTCTTCCTCCTCTTCCAACCCCATCAGAGTGAGCGCTTCATGTCACCCTCGACCATAGCGCCGAAAGTCCGTAATTGGATGCTACACAACACAATTTTGATCAAAACATTGCATTCTTCCCGTCGCTAGTTAGAACCCGTACTCGTCGGTTCCCTCAGAGTTCCTACAAATTTCTATAGTACCAGCTTCCATGGGTCTCTCTGTTTGCCAATTGCGTCTAACCCAGCCCAAAGGTTCGTGGGTAGGTATAGATGTTCCGCAAACAAAGCGTAGTTTGGAGAAGCCAAAAATTTTCTGTAAATAGCGTATGTTCCACGCCTCTCGTGGGATTTTCCGAGGATCCGGTTAATGCCGGGGGTCACGCTCAACCACGTCCGGTCTTCGGTTATTGATCCTTGATCTTCCTGGCCCGCTTCCCCGCGAACTCGCGCCAGGCGAGCCATCCGCTTCATCTCCGCGAGCGTGAGCTTGGCTTCCAAAGGAGGAATCGAAATTAGATATTTACATAGGGTAGGGTTCATGTAGACATTGTAATATGGTAAAGTAAATATGCATCTCACTACCCATGGTAGCCGTAGTACCTTCAAAGTACAACCAGGCAACGGGCGCACAGCCACAAGTGTCCAAAAATGGATCCTGTTAACGTAACTATGTAAAAATCCAGCGACACCCGATTCGCCTTTTACTGTACTGGCTCAAGCAGACTTAAGACTTAATTACTCAGAAATGACCACAAATCTCAATATAGAGTTCATATGTCTGATTGCATCTAGTCCTGTAGCTCATAACACTTTTAATCCCCTGTTAAACACCAAGTTTGAGCCAGTAAATGGTCTACTCACGAAGATCTACATAAAGCTGGCTGTATCGCCAACGCAAAGTCACCGTCCTCGAGAAATCGCTTTTCTAATGAGTTTGATTGATTAGCTACACACATAGATTAGATTGTACTCCTTGGAGGCGTAGTTAGATTTATGGTGTCGTCCCAAGCCTCATCAATAGCAGTAAGATGCTCAGCGAACTTTTCGACGGGGGGGAATCAGAATGAGACCTATGAAAGTTTCAGATACCTCACAAGATTCGACAACGAAAGGAATTCCCTCGACAATGTGTACGACTATGAATGAGATAAGGTCAATACCGAAGAGTGATGACCCATTCTGTGAGGGCCAGCTTGCCTCTTTTGAGACCTGTATACTGGACTTCATCACGATTCTCATCTTTGAGAAAGAGAGTGTCGTAAATGCTATGGTGCGTACGCATATTGAACCATATGTAGACGGTGTAGGAGACGAGGATGACAGGAGTAATGCAAGAAATGCGAAGCACAGTAAGTTTCTTCGCCATAATGGTTGACATCGGTTTTTCATTAATAATAGCGTCATAAGTTGTTAGAATTATGAGCAAGTCCTCTACCCTGTGTTAGCAAGATCAATTTAATGGTTGAAGGATTGTCAGCGATAAGAGTCCTTGTTCTAGATCAAAGACATTTCTGAACCCACCCAACCCCCAATATGCTATACGAAGTCATACCAAAAGATGCATTTACAGTCGCGTGGCAAACAACAATATTATTATACTTGTAAAGCGGCCATTTATATTAATGAAACAGCTATCTTAATTGATGTATAAATGGACATTATAATATATTTGAAGGAAGGTTGAGCTACCAAAATGCAATTGATGAGCCTTCAAGAATCTTCCTGTCCTCTTCGTTATCTACATCCTGGAAAGGCTCATCGGTGTCCGTTAGTTAGTCTTCGCTAGGCACCAAAGGCATCTCATCTAAGGGATCCTTGTTGTCAAAAGCTTTGCCTGCGCTCAGCCTTAGATATCTTCGTGATGTCGAACTCCACGCCCCCGTTTCCATATGCGGCCGAGAATTCTCTGTACCGCTGCTTAAAGTTCCATTTGTCTACAGATGCCACCTTCCCAATAGGTGCAATCTTCTTCGTGGGCAGCCTATTACAGTAGCACGATAAATAGCTGCCTGAGGGTTTCGCACCCTGTCTTGGGCGTAATAGAATTGTGTGTGTGTAGCACGATAACGCTTCCCGGTAACTCTATACTTGCCCTTAATCTTGATGTCATGCTTCTCTGCGTATGCTGTGATTGCGTCAGGCCAGTCTTGATCTTCGCCTCTTAAGCTCATGGCGTCAGCAAAGTTCCCAGAAAACCTAGGAACAGCGATAGAATCAGAGGGATATTTGGGATAGTCGAGTCATTCTTAAGTAGATCGGCTTGCTCGAGCATGTTGAGAGTAGACAGGAAGGCAAGGCCAACTGTTTGAAGCGTCTCATAGACCCTCTTGCCATCGTCAATCACTGTAACCGGATGAGCTAGTGGAACAATCGAGAAATTGAAGCACTCTATTCCAGAGCGTCGTATCAGTGCTATTGAACTACCACGCTAAAGACTCTATCATGTACCACAATGCGAATGGACTTGGCTTGCCAGACGTGAATTCTTTGCTGAATGCAGATAACTGGTTCTGAATGACCTCCTGCAGTCCGTATCCTGTGAAGTCATTGTAGATGAACATTCCAAACGAGTCTTAGTCCCTCTTCTGAGTCTGTAGGTCGTATTTCTTGTTCAGATTTCGCGCTTTTAAAGATAGCTGTAGCGTATTGAATTGGTATTGCATAGAGTGCGTAATGGTAAGTCTAATATACCGTCCAAGTATAACTCGGGAACTCTGCAGCAGGTTTCAACCAAGTCTTTCTCGCTTCCTTCAAAATCTCAGTCCACTTCTTCTCCCATGGGCTGTCCGCATAATTGTCTTCGTCGTCGTCATAATTTTCCCCTTTGTACTCAAGTCTGAAATCCCAGAATGGGCGAGGCACGCAGACAGACTCGAAAGGCAGGAGCTGGAGCACCGGAGACTTTGGCAGACTTGGCCGGCTTTGCTAGTGGAGCTGCGTTCGCGTCCGTTTCGGTAAAGGTTCGAGGCATACTTGAATATGTTTTGCCAATCGCCGTCAAGACGTACAAGCATTATGTAGAAGTCAAATCTTCAGTCAGAAGGCGACGAAAGAAGCGTAGCGGATCAGCGCCGGTCCAAGTGAAGGCAGACGAACCCGTAGCCATTAATTACATAAATCTCTAACGTGGGTACTAAAGGCGGTGGCAGTACGAACGTGCCTTGTCAGCATGAAGTTTTTGTCAGCCCAAAAGGCATTCAAATGGCACGTACTTGGTTGTCTGTGAGCCAACATTCGTCGGTGCAGTAGAGCCTTCATTTCCGACCCCACACGGGGTGAGCAGTGCAGGTTTTTAAATCTTCTGGCCTTTGCGCCTAGCTTTAGGCAACTGTGACAAATTGAATGATATATTAGGAATACCAAAATTTATCCAAACCAAACAAGGGTTGAAAAATATAGTACAGCACAGTACTGCAGTCATCAGTGAAGCATTTTATGCTTTCCGGATGACACACATTTATCGCGACCCGTATCAAGGGCCTTTTTGCTGATAGTAATAACACGTCTCCTATTTTATATACACAAGACTCCTTCATCCTGTGTCTTTGCAGAACCTCGCAGTGTGTCAGAATACGGTTCATACCTTCGTTTGATCACCGCCATGAAATCCTTCGCGATAAGTTCCCCACTGGTTCTTTCGTGTATACTTAGGATTCCAGTTAAGGAGAGCATATATGTATTACTAGGGGAAAATCTGTTAATCGTATGTTTGGCTGAATGGATGGCCCCTTTCTGGACGACCTTTATAACCGCTTTCGCTGTATTTATGGGACAGGCGTTTTATGAGACCCGCGCAGAATATATGAATACGCAAGGAAATGTGAGGGAGGTTAATTCAGAGGATTCAGTGGAATATGCGGGTGTCGTTACTCGCACCAACGACGACGAACATTCCCTTCCCTTCACTTCAGACTTAAAATTCGGCATGTGTCCAGTAGGGTTTTCGGGAGCGATAACAGATGCAGCCTCTTCGACCGGTAAAAATAATGAAAAAGATACATACAAAGATCGCAAACCGGAATACGAGGCAAAGAAGCTGCATGGCAGGCCTATTCTTTTCCCTTGCCACTTAAGGCATCGGCGCCTCACTCCTTTTAAAGACAGCTTTCGACATTCATATCTCTATGTTGGTACGCCAGTGGGTCTGCAAGCTTGTTACAGTCCGATTTTGTGTGTTGATTTACCCTACAATCCGAAGGGTAAATGGCCGTTTCGAAAAGCTTGGTTCAATATCAAAGGCCAAGACCATGCTATCAGGGGAGGATCCCATCTGACAATAGCTCAGAAGTTAAGAGAGTATCTCAAATCCGAGGTGAGTGGGAGAATTACTATTATGAAATCCTGAGCGAATATTGAGTTTTGTTTAGGGTGCAGACCCGAGCGAATGGGCATATGCCTATCTACTTGCGGTACCTTCAATAAATGGTCAAGTAGATAACCCCTTGGGATTCTGGTATCTCTATACGACAGATCGAGAGTTAACAGCAATCGTCCCTGAGCTTAACACTTCATATGGTGAACGTCGGATGTGGCTGGTACGTCAAGTTCTTGAACCAAAGCTAGAGTCAGGAAAATCAAGAAAGAGTCCGTATACCTTCCGGGGACACTTTGGCAAAGACATCCACGTTTCCCCCTTTATGCCCTCGGCGGGCGGAGGCTATACAATTGACACGTGTGATCCTTGCGCCTCTTCATCGAACCAACTAGATATTCTAGTTACTCTCACTAAAGCTGAAGGCGGACCATTGCTAGTCACTCGCGTGACCTCGAGTTCACCTGGCTTAGACGCTTCAACAGCATCTATGTGGGAGAAGGTAGCTTTCTTGGTACGCTGGTGCTATGTGCCTACCACTACTGTCATGACATATCGTATCCTCTCCCAAGCGGCAAGGATATATTTAAAAGCTCCTCGAGTTTGGATCAGACCGGAGCCAATTAAGACAGCGATGGGAAAGCCTGCCAGAGCAGATGAGAGGTATTTGGTGATCGTTCCTCATACATAACATGTCTTTAATCGCCTTACTAGAACCCTAGAACGCAGCTTCCGTCTCATTCTTAAGGCTTCTGTTGAAAACCATCCTTCGCCAATATCAGTTACGTACGTTACACCTGGCGAACACAGTCAAAAGTCGGAAGTCTTCCGATCCCTCGATATGCAAAAATCAAGCCAGCTACCGTGCGATGCAAAATTTATTTCTATGGAAGCAGGAGAATCTCCAAAGCCTTCCTCTAGCGACGATAATAGCTCTCCAAACATTACTCTCCAGGTGATAAGCCCGATATTTTATTCTCGTTTCTTTCACTATCAATCTCCATCCATCGCATTCGCTGGGGAGCTACTCGACAACGTGAGGACAAGAACGCTATGGTCGTCGGATCCTAAAATCTTTGCATCCATATTTGGCTCGATCGCCACGGGAATGAAGCCTACCATGCATCTGACCGGTAGCAACGGCTGGCGCTGGCGGCTGCTCTCCATTCTTCGTACTGCCCCAGTGGCCACCAATTATCCTCGCGACACGCCCTATACATGTTTCAAAGGACTATCAGGTATGGATCATTGGATACTAGAACATTGTCAACTATCCGAAATTGAAGATTATCGACGTGCTATGTTACGTATTTTCCTTGGCGAAAGGATTGGAGGAACTGCAGGGCCGTTAAAGCAGTTTTCTGATGATCTAGAACCATTCGGATTAAGCAGAGATGCAGTTTTAAGGATCTATGACGCGATTATCAAAGCCTTTATAGTCACTATGACTGTGTCATTAGCTAAGCTACTGGAAGGAAGACGTAGTATCTGGGTTATAGCGTTGGTAGAATGGGCAGCTGCCGGACTAAATATCTGGGCTTGTTTAAAGGCCTATGTATAATACTACTTTTCACGCTGGTATTTCCGTACTTTTCCTTATTACAAGAGTACCAAAATGAGAATAGTGTTATTACTACTTAGTACTGTGGTGGGGAAGGCTCTCGGTAGCTTCTTTGTCACCTGACCGGATAGGTTCTTTCCACATAAAAGGGCTCAACACTTGAAAACAACTCAAGAACCAAGAACGTTTACAGATTTTTATCAAATACACTTTTTTCTCCTCCCCTCCTTCGACTTTTCATGCTCTTCAGATATGTATTATCTTTAGATTGGATCGATCTGCGATTTCCTACACCTAGAATCTCTCCCGTACCTCACTACATGCTACCTCTACAAAACTCACCACTTTTAACAATTAATATTTTTATTATTTGCTAATAGAATAAGCTGAAACTAAAGATTTATAATACATTTTTATAAAGTATTTTATATTTTATTGTGATGTTCATTTTATATTACGTAGTATTACAAACTAAGTATTTAAAGTCTAAGAAATTTCTCTCATACAAATTTGGTGTAAAAAAGATTTTTCTCATCTTTCTAACAACTTCCACAATTATTAACATAAAAACTTGAAACTTATAATTAAAGTGTATTTTATATGAAATTTCAAGATTCCTGGGTTTCAGGCCAATGCTATTGATAATAATTTTATAATTAAGCAAAATATAAAGCACCATACAAATAATTCGGATGAGAGAAATTAGTTACTTAATTAAAACACAACTACTAATATAAGTACTTCAAAACTTTTAAAACTTTAAAGTTTGTATATGGTCTTTATGTTTGTCAAGTTTTATGAAATTATATTAATTATTGAAGAAGTTATTAGTAAGTGATTTTTGGTGTTTTTTGTATGTAAAAACTTAAATCTAATATTACGTAATAATTCATAATCCAAATTACATTTGTCTTTGTAAAGTCAGCTGAGAAGTGCTAATAAGTACGAACATTAAAAATGTACAAATTGTCATTAATTGGTCATAAAGATATTAGTACCTCAAAATCGCTGTTTTTGGTGTGAAAGGGTGGGCAGAATGGTGGGGTGGGGCGGCACAAGATTATATATATATGCTGCAATTCAAACTCATTCGTCAATAGCAGTTCGTCTCTTATATCAACTAAGTTTAGTAGATATAATATGTTAAGACACCGTCGTTATTTCCAACGTTATATCCATACACAGGGGGATAAATGTTAAGGAGCACCTACTAAGCTCGATGCTTGTGAAAATACTATCGCCAATGCCGCTTTAACATTCGCAAAACATTTCAGACACTGACAGGGTACGGGTGCACGAAGGTCCATACCCGCCCCTGTATTGAATCAGCATGATAAACATCTCCGCTGTATATGGCAATAGGACATGATTGTTAGAACTTACTCCGCTTGCCATTAGTTAAAGGTTAGAAGATATTTCAATAGTGCGCAGAGATTCAAAGGCTTACAACGAGATCTCGAGACTTATTTCCAATACATTAATTTAGTTGCAAGGAGGAACTAGTAGTTATTCCATCTGGTTGCATCCAGCTGCAAAGCCCTGTCGCTTAGGTAATGAGGCCGAGGCCATACGACCTATAATTGTTGCTATCCAGAGTGCAAACAATAAGTTATGCATATGTACTATTGCAGAATCTAAAAGCAGCGCTTCAGATTTCCCCTCCTCTTCCGTGCCCCTCCTATCTTTCCTCGCTCATGTCCACTCTTATCCAGGATTAATCTCGGCTTTCTTATCCCTTTCCTTTCCAAGCTCCCGGATCTTCCTATCCTATCCCAGAAGTAGGATAGGAAAGGAAAGGAAGGCTATTTTAAGGTATGATTTTATAGTGTTGTGGGCCCTAGATTTGATGCCGGTTGGGTCGCCACGGCTAGTGAATTCCCGGAAACGAGTACTTAAAATTAAAGGATTTATATACTACGTAACTGCTGCGAGCATTACCCGAAGGTACCTTTTCCTAACTTTGGTAGTCCCTTTGGTGTGACTCTAGATTTGTAAATGGCATTACTTATAACACTACTATTTTTATTCGAAATAAATTATTTTCAAAGCTTTTTAGTTTGTTATAGGTTCCCAAGGTCTAATTAGAATCCCTGATAGTAATAAGAGTGTTCTCTCAGATCTTACCGGCCAAACCCCGACTTTTCAAGGCTCCTGGCGAAATCCTAGTTTTGGAAGCGTTTACTCGACTTACTAACGATGTAGTATATATAGCTATGTTCCATAGACTACCCTCTGCTTTGCGAATAAAAATCAAGAGAATAGACTACGTTAAAGTAGATGGACTAGACACTAAATCCAGTAAGAAGAAGGCCTGTTTCGATCATGAAGCCTCAATATACTGAGTATGATGTCATATGTGCGCTTGAGGAGATCGCAAATGGCAAGTCAGTACGAAGGGCATCCCTTGAGTGGGGTATTCCGAGGTCTACACTCCGTCACCGCAACACTACGACTCAACCACGTCAAGAGGCTGCTAATCACTTGCAAAGACTACCTACAGTTGTAGAGGAACGATTGACCAATTGGATTTTGAATCAAGAGGCTCTTGGCCATGGAGTTACACACGTACAGATTCAGGTTTTTAGAGAGAGGCTTCTAGCTCTTCAAGGGGACCATAAACCACTCGGAAGGCACTGGATGACTCGATTTTTGGCTCGTAATCCTGTTCTTAAGACCAAGAGGCAGATATATGTCGATTCCGTACGTGTCAATTGCGCTCGGTCTGAAGTTATACGGCCTTGGTTCCAAAAACTGGATATTCCGGCAATCAGAGCTATTCCAGCCAATCAACGATGGAATATGGACGAAGCCGGTATTATGGAAGGTTATGGTTTGAATGGATATGTTGTAGGGAGTGTCGAAATGCGCAAGGTTCAAGTAAAATAGCTAGGTTCACGTGCTTGGACGACAATCATTGAGTGTATCTCTGCAACTGGAGTTTCGACACAACCACTGGTAATTTACAAGGGAAAGTCGGTGCAACAACAATGGTTTCCATCTCAATTAGAGATATTCGACAATTGGCACTTCACAGCCACTGAAAATGGGTGGACTACCGATGCTACGGCTTTGGAGTGGCTGGAAAAGGTGTTTATCCCTCAGACGCAACCACGTGATCATTCAGCAAGACTCCTCATTCTAGACGGCCATGGGAGCCACGAGACTACAGAATTCCTTTGGAAGTGCCTCGAGCATAATATCTACCTCTTATTCTTACCTGCACATACGTCACACGTCTTACAACCTCTCGATTTGACGGTTTTCTCCTCACTCAAGCGTGCTTATCGGAAAGAGCTACAAAGGTTGAGTTCTCTAATCGATTCGACACCAATTGGCAAGCGCAACTTTCTTATTTGCTATCAGAAGGCACGTCAAGAAAGTGTTACACCTTCTAATATCAAATCGGGGTGGAGAACTACAGGTTTATGGCCGGTATCTGTTACCAAGCCACTGATGAGCCCTTTGCTGTTAGAAAACAGTAATAAATCGACAGATCCAACGCTCCCAAAGCCTCAAGATACGCCGATACTACCTTCAAAGGTTTCTGATACTTCAATTGAGTTACAGACTCCAAAGGCGCGGAAAGATCTGTACTTACAGATTCGCACTCTGGCAAGCGGGTCACATGACCAACTTCCGACGCAACGTTTGCTTTTTAGGAAGGTTATAAAAGGGATTGACGAGAAGGAGTACGAATTAGGGAAGGCAAATATGAAGATCAAAGAGCTGGAAGAGAGATTAGAGCACTTGAGGCCGAAGAAAAAGAGGAAGGTTCAGACTAGTCCAAATTCCAAGTTTGCGACAATCCGTGCTATTAAAGAGGCTCAAATTGCAGCTGGGGAGCTCCAGATTGAACCTGAAGAATCAAAATCAGGAGGAGAATCAGACTCTACAATATCTTGTATAGAAGTTGAAGCAGAATAGAGTTATTAAGTCTTGAATAGGAAGTGTTGGGATTTACTAATATATTAATAGGTACGCCCTTTAACCTTTTGGGCTAATAATAAAGATAAATACCCGGCATTATCTTTAGTAGCTAGAAGCTATTTACAGATTCCGGCTACTTCGGCTTCTTCCGAGAGATATTTTAGTCAAGGGGCTCTTATTATTAATAAGCTAAGAAATAGGCTAAGTAAAGAGACCTTTGAATTAATTATCTCTCTTAAAAGTTGGGGTATTTTTACAGAAGAAACTATTAGAGAGCAAGGAGAAGAAGAAGCTAGTCCTAACTTAACTCAGGACTTATTTATTATAGATTAGTTTATTTGTATTTATTTTTTTATTTTCTTATTTATATAATAGACTTATAGAATATTAGTTATTATTATAACCTTTTTCTTCTTATTACTAGTGTGGGAGGGACGAACCCCAATCCACACAACAAGAGGGTAGCATGTAGCGAGCCACCGGAGGAGATTCTAGGCTCTGTAAATAACAGATCAATCAAATCTAAAGATATCACATATCTGGAGAGTACGAATCGGCAAAGGAGGGGAGGGAAAAGGTTCTAATAAATAGAATATATCTGGTGTTGCGTTCTTGACGTTCTGTAATCAAGTGTTGGCTCCTTATATGTGCGAAGGACCAGCGCAGTCATGTGACAAAAGAAATCAGCGGCTGTCCCCGCCACACTAGTCTTATAATTACTCTTATTATTAGATTTAATTTTACTAAGTATTTACTCTTATATCTTATTTACCCTAAGAATACTCTAGTCTTATATCACATCTTACTTACCCTAGGAACGCTTTTATTACTATTCTTATTATTATTATTATTCTTCTTCTTCTTCTTCTCTTCTTCTTCTTCTTCTTCTTCTTCTTCTTCTTTCTTCTTCTTCTTCTTCTTCTTCTTCTTCTTCTTCTTCTTCTTCTTCTTCTTCTTCTTCTTCTTCTTCTTCTTATTTTATTATTATTATTATTACTTCTATTATTACTTTAATTATTAACTATATACTTATCACTACTCTTATTTTAAACAATAATCTATTATATTAGTGTCACGACACAAGAGCCTTGGCCGCAGAAGGTTGACTTAACACTTAGAATACAAAACTACAGAGCTACTTTACAGGAGGGAGCCATATATATAGAGAGAGTCGGAGGGGAGTCGGACCTGTTCCGGACCCCTGACTTAGCTGAACCCTAGCCGAAGTATACCTGTCGTAACAATTAGTATTTATAAATAGCTTTTTATTCTATAATATATAAGTGAAAATAAAAAGGAACTAATGGACCGAATTTAATAAAAAGTTTATATTTAAAGAGAGCAAAATTAGCGCTTTTAAATGCTATAATTATTAAGAAAATCCGTCCACGGTAGCACTTATAAAGCTATTTTAAAACTATTAATAGCTATTTTATTCTATAATATATAAGTTTTAATCATAAGAGATCTAATAAACCGAATTTAATAAAAAGTTTATATTTAAAGAGAACAAAATACGGACTTTTAAATTCTGTAATTATAAAGAAGATCTATTAACGCTAGCATTTATAAAATAGGTTTAAGCCTAAGAGACACTATTATTATTATTATTCTTACTATTACTAGCTTACTAATCAACTACTCTAGAGTAGTCAAAATAACTACTCTAATTCTACTCTAGAGTAGTCTAAAAATCAACTACTCTACTCTATTTCACTACTCTAGAGTAGTAGAGTAGTTTGTCAACACACTGATTACTCTGTAATTAGATCCATGCTCGGTCGTGTGGACTATACACTTCACTATTAACGTTGCCAACTCCTCGGAAGCTAGTACTAGATCAATTGTCGACTCGTGATTCCCCCGTTGCCACGTCTTTATGCCCCTCGGGAGCAAGCTACGAAGAGCATGCTTACTCATAAGGTCGATGATCGGATCGGCCACTCCTTGCCTTTCCCGTGAGACGTCCTCTCCTCCCTATAATTAATCATGCCGGTTGAAATCCCCGGCAATTACTACATCCACTCGGGTGCCGATCCTCCTGCGTGTTTCCCTTATTACTTGGTAGATCGCAATCCTCATGCCTCTGCATCCTGCGGTTTAACGTAGACTAATACTACCAGTATCGACCGGTCTAGAAGTTACAACACCGCTGCCGTGAGGTCTGATAATTGCATTGGTACCTGTTCTGCTTCGATGTTCTTCCGAATCCAAAGTATACTCCAGAACGGCCACCTTTCCCCACGTTGAACTATAGGCACTATTTTGGTCCAGTTTAGGTATCCCATGGGAACTGTCACCAGAGTGCCGCCGATAATCATCGCATATGGCTCGGATATTGCTAATATCCCAAAATCCTTTAGTTATTCATCACTTATTAAGCTGTGTTACACTTCTCGTTGTTTCCGGATATTTAGTTGAAGTATTTGAAAGGCGTTATACATACTGAGAATTGTAACGCATTTCGCAGTTCCCGCTGAACGATTCGTGTGGTCCTCCGTATATGGCATATTTAGGTATTACCACTTGACATCTACTATGCTGGTATCCCACTTAAGCACACCTGGTATTAGAAAGACATCTCCCCTAAAAAAAGAGTCGTTCCGTTGGTGGGTCAGATTTGATGACGTCTTTGCAGGCTTGATTCACTGGCAGCTTGGAAGAAGTGGCATAATAAAGACAATAACTTCCCCAAGTGTCAGGGTTTCAGATTGTAACCATTCCTTGCTTGGGGTAATTATTGTCAACTTGGAAGTCGGCGAAATCTCGTTCTAGGAAGGCGGGCTCCAGCCATGGCCTTAAGTCTGGGAGGTAGCCATAGAAGTCGACCGAGCCATCTCCTTCAGATCTTTGTTTGATACTGTATGATACGAGCCGAACTGGGGTACCATCGACAGGAAAAATAAGAGCGCTCCGCTGAATGGCACTATTTGAGATGCCAACTTCCATCATTCGTGACTTGTACAGTACGAGTAGATTATCGTTGAGTAACACCGTGAAAATATACCCGGGACTGTGAGCAGATTTCCGATAAGAGAAATGTAGTGTACAGATATATATAGAAAGGAGCATGTGCTATGAGGATAAGCAATTGCGGGGAGAGCGGGGTTCTGGCGTAAGCTAATCCAAAATGGGATTGAGCTGCTGCATCATGTGATCTTAGCGGGTTAGAGATGATTATCCAGTCTTCAAGCCTGAACTAATGTCGCAGTTTACTCTAGATTTAAAGCTACAGTATATACTATAATATAAAAGATAAGCGTTTGAATAGGAATCATAGGTGTGTGATAGTTCCACGCTGATTGATTGATCCGAAGAAATCACTGGATCACAAGTGGTGGCTGATGCCGGGCCCTGGGTCACTGGGTGGCGGGTAAATTCTGCACAGACCAATTGTCACGAAACACGACTTCTATCCTCCTTCCCTTCTCCCTTCTATCTCAATTATCTCAAGAATGCCACAACCGCGGAGGCAAGCTGCCGCCACGACGGATCAACCACAGTCCAAGATTATTGAGGACAATCCTATTGGCAATGGCCTTGATGGTCGTGGGCATCGGCGGGAGCAGGCGTTCGATACTTTGGGCAGCTTTGGGTTGACCTCGAGGTCAGCAGCCGAATCAAGCTTCTTCATGCCTTCTGTGAGCCGGTACACGAAGACGACACGATGAACTTGAAGTCGGCATCCATGACCATTCGCGGATCAACTTTCACCGCCATAGTTCAGCGGCAAAACAGCGATGATGGACAAGCTAAATATGGTTTAGAAAAGGTGGTGTCAAGTCTGACAAGTTCCACGTGGATTATGATCTTTTAGAACCAGGTGCGTTTCAAGTCAACTCTGGGAGTCTAGTGCTTTGTATGGAGGCTGGGAATGTGACAATCTACGCTGACGATGGGTTTGGAATGCACGCTCTGGTGTTTTGAAGACTTTCAAACGGAAGGTATGATAGGATTGGGGTCGTAGAGTGGGATGAGGATATTCACAAGATTTCAAATATTGCGGAGATTGCCACCATTGTAGTCGTTTAGACTCCCATGACATTGAACCCAACGTTGGCACGGGGAACTCGGCCATCAGAGAGAGAAAAGCCAGCTGCTTAGTCTCCCTTAAATAGTCGGTATCAGGATGTGCACAATCGGCTCAGGGCCTAGGCGTGGCGGGCATCCTCGACAATGAAGGCGATGAGCCCGTCGAGATCGTGACAGCCGAGGGAAGCGGCTGCCGAGCGGATCCACCCGCTTGATATCGTCGAACTTGGGATGCCATGTTGTGCTTTGGTTGAACACGGAGTTTCCGAGTACACGTTGTCTCCAATCTTCTCGAGGCTGCAGGCCAGCTTTTCGGCCTGGTCTGCCAGCCTCTTGGTGTGGGCTACGGCATCATTACCTCTTCTTCAAATCATTCTGATCGAAATTCAGTCTAGAAGACCATTTCCCCAGGAAGGGGACGGCCGATTTTGTTGGCTCCGCACAGGGCCACTTTTTGCTCGAACTTAATCGGAGGATGTCGGGAAACGGGACTTTTCCAGCAAGGCACGCGCAGCCACAAACGTCGCAGCCACAAATTTTATTAGAATTTTAACGAGGTTACTATAACCACACCGCCACTGACCACGATCCTTGATCGCTTGATTGGAGGAGGTATCAGCCTATATAGCGATGGCGTATGACATAGCGCGCTCTAGCCACCACAACACTGAGAATAACTTGTTAGCATGAGAAGGAAGTTGGTAGGAATGGCAGGAGTCTACCTTGACTGAGACGATATTCTCTTCGGGAGCTTCAGGAATAGATTGGCCTTGTCAAATAAGTAGATTAGAGGGTGTTTCGATAAAGCGGTTAGAATAATGAGGCTAATGATCAGAAGTTCGGTCTACTGGAGATCAGGGACATTCGGTTTGGGTGGTGGCTACTGAAGTGTAGATGAGAGCTTTAAATACTTATCAAATGAAGACCATAGCTTCACCGGGGCGCAGCAAATTCGTCGTTTTACACTGTACAAGCCTGCTGTAATGACACGTGACAAAAGCCTGATAGAATATATCTATGGTGTTAAGCGTATTCAGCTTGCGCTGAATATTGTGATCTTTTGGTCCAGTTAACGTAGTTGGTGAGAGCTTAACCTCAGCTGCATTACACCTGCACTAATGTGGCAGTTCTTTGAGAGGCATAGCGTGGCTCTGAGAGCCTCTGTAATGCTTGATTGACGCGATAGAGTATTCTCGAAGTGTAGCAGCTAGTGTTATCATTACTCTTAACTCCATGGATGCCTCCGATACGGCAGGGTAGCTTTAGAGCATTTCCTAGCTTCGGTATGCAATTGCCTCAATGATTCACCTCCGGAACTGGAAGATGACCCAAGCTGCGTGGAGACTTGCAGTAAATCGTCTGGGTTTATGGAAGTAGAAGAATTTTTCTTAAGTTGTGCTATAACGTCACCTATCTGAGTATTTCGAGGCGCGAAGTCTGCTGTTAGCACGACAAGAAATATGGAATTTCGAATAGCGGCGACGCGCTTGCTCAAGTGCCGCACACCACTGGCGTTCTCAAAGTTGAAGAACGATGAAAGGCCAGGAGGACACGGTTCGCTACCTGTCATGAAAGATATGCCGCAGGATACTATCTTAAGGTCTTTGACTTCCTGAAACACTAAAAGCCCTCATTAAAAGACCATTTACTGCAACTGAAATCTGATTCAGGGTTCAGAAGCAACCATATCATATTTGGATATGCATTATTCGAAATTTTGACAGAGTGTGGGAGAGGCGAGCCATGCTAAGATATAGAACTTCACCATAAAGACATAAGAAAGAGAGCAACACTTCATGGTTGAAGCAAAGCATTGCAGTAGTAGAAGCGACTTACGCTTCAAGCTCAATGACATGATTTGCAATACATGAATTAGAGTTTGAAAAGTTCTGAAAAGGTGATTGGTGAGGTTTGTCGATCAAAGTGCGAAGTTCGCTTTTCTTAGGTATGAGAGGTGCCGGACTTGTAGAGTTGATGCTCTTTCCGCTTGTCTTGTCGAGATTATTCACCGGTAACACTGTCGTACGATCTATATCTATAAGCTCTCGTGAGAATATTGGCAGCTGGATTTCTGGACTCGTTGGCAAATTTAAAGGCAAATAGAATCGCTGCGTCCACATTTGAGCATCATACCCCCCACTGTCCGCTAGTTGCGATTTCACAAGCAGCCTATCCACTAACCTGGCATGAGCTTTCGTTAGGTTTTTCCTGACAAATTTGGTTGCGAAGATGCTGCACTTCAAAGTCACATCTTCCCTCAGCCAAAGGCCACTCATAGGCAAACCTAGCCCTAGTTCTACCGCCTTTATTGGCTCTCCTGGCAGCGAACCGCCAACCGTCCACCTTTCCTTGATACTTAGCCCCAATGGAGCATAGACATGTGTTTGTAGCCCATCTGCCAGATTGTGAAAGCAGGTTTTGTATGTAACTCTTCCTGAATAAAGTCCTAGAGGAAGGTAATTTACTTTGTCAGTCATCTGGTACCATCTGCAGTGATACTCTTCAGGGGTAGCGTCTGCGGAGGGCTTAATAGAATGCCAACGTTCAACCAGCGGATTGAGATCTATCATCGCCATATGATCGTGTAAAGTTTCAAGAACTGATTGTCGTGTGATACCGGCAGGCAAAGCCGTTACCGTTGTAAAGACTGTTCTTTTTGACATCGGGGATTGTAATGTTGTTCCGGAACAACGGAGACAAGTTGGAATATTTGTACTTATACGGCCACCTCACATCGCCAGAAATTAGCAACTGCTAATTTTAGATCAAGGGCAAATACACTCTAAGTCAGCCATACCGAACTTAGCACAACTTCAAAGAGATAATATTGAGTCACGTCCTAACAATACGGATCAATTTAGGCAGCATTCTAAAAATATCCTGATGATAGAGCAGCCAAGGCACATGAATGTATCCAAAACTGGTCATCAGTTTTTACGCTTTTCTCAAAACAGAAAGATCCTAATTGACGAATTACAAGCTATGGTAACATATACACTGTACTGCTCAGTGCTTGATATTGCCCCATTTTTTCAACTCTAAGAACTTAACAATCCCCTGGTGTAGGTACCAAGATGCATAATGTAATGGTGTCATATCATCAAAGTCCTTTACTTCGATGTCTGCATCTGCTTTAAGCAACAACTGCACGACGTCCTCAAGCCCTAGTAAGGCTACTAGATGTAACGCCGTTCTTCCTTGATCGTTTCTAGCTTCAATATCGGTGTTTTCCGCTAGAAGCCGATTGATTTCTAAACTATCGCTTTCCATAATCGCTTGATGTAATGGCGGCAGATCAACTTGTGACTGTGTATCAACTTTGCTGCTCATTCGAAGGGCCATCATAAAGGTTCGAACCAAACTTTCTAAAGCCAATTCGATTCACTCTTACGCTCCTGTTTAATTGGTGCAGGTTTGAGTTTCATACCCTCTGAGGTACAAAGATTGGCCAGTGACTTGAACTGAATATGCGACTCTTTGTGAATGATGAGAAAATGTTTAGCTATAAAGGAAAAAGGTACGACAGCTTTCGTGTGAGACACCATCCCACGGATGACACATTATGTCAGGATTTCTGAGCTTTGAAGTAATATGTCATAGTCCAGAACTGTCCGGCAGATTTACGATGTTTTCACAGTTCACAGATCTACCGAAGGAAATACGCCTAAATATCTGGACACATACAGTGACATCTCGAATTATTCCTGTCAGATGCCGCCTTACCAGAAGCTCACGTGAAGATGATAATTACCGGAGATGGAAAAGTCCAATCTAACTTGGAATACTTTTCGGGGTGCAACTTCCCGTACATATTTCAGATATGTCAAGAGGCACGCACAGAAGGATTAAGAATATACCAACCAATTTCAGCACTCCTTATTCAACCACAAACGCTCTGCATAATCCCTCTGTAGACACAATTTATCTCTCCTGGTCAGCGTTTTGACAAATTATTCAAGTTCAATTCCTAATCAACTAAATCTGATTAGTAATTGAATAGACTAGAATAACGATTTTGAATTTGACTTGAATAGACTAGATTATTTATTCAATTATTAGTTAAATAACTTGAATAATTTATCACATGATTTAGTAATCTGTAGTATAATGTCGAGCACCCCCATTCCGCCCGCCCTTTTACACCAAAACTCACCACTTTTAATAATTAATATTTTTATTATTTGTTAATAGAATAAGCTGAAACTAAAGATTTATAATATTTTTTATAAGATCTTTTATGTTTTATAGTGATGTTTATTTCATATTACGTAATATTGCAAACTAAGTATTTAAAGTCTAAGAAATTTCTCTCATACAAATTTGGTGTAAAAATGATTTTTCTTATTTTTCTAATAACTTCCATAATTATTAATATAAAAACTTGAAATTTATAATTCAAGTGTATTATATATGAATTTTTAAGATTCCTAAGTTTTAAGTAAATTCTATTAATAATAATTTTATAATTAAGTAAAATATAAAGCACCATACAAATAATTTGTTTGAGAGAAATTAATTACATAATTAAAACATAACTACTAATACAATTACTTCAAAATTCTTCAAACTTTAAGATTTGTATACGATCTCTACGTATTTTAAGTTTTATGAATTTATATTAATTATTAAGGAAGTTATTAGTAAGTGATTTTTGGAGCTTTTTGTATGTAAAAACTTAAATCTAATATTACGTAATGATTCACAATCCAAATTATATTTGTCTTTGTAAAGTCAGTTAAGAAGAGCTAATAAGTACGAATATTGTGGAGGGGATAAAGCCCAATAAGCCACACAACAAGAGAGGTAGCATGTAGTGAGGTACGGGAGAGATTCTAGGCGTAGGAAATCGCGGATTGATCAAATCTAAAGATAACACATATCTGAAGAGCATGAAAAGTTGAAGGAGGGGAGGAGAAAAAAGTGTATTTAATAAAAATCTGTACGTGTGACGGAGGCACTCAAGACAGACAGATTCAAGACAATACACTTCGTACTTAGAACAATAGATACAGAAGAAGGACAGCTGTAGCTGACAAGAGCTGACCCCTATATCCTCAAAGCTGAAACACTAGCCCCTGAACACGTGACGTTAGCACCAGAACCGTCACAAAACGTTCTTTGTTGTTGAGTTGTTTTCAAGTGTTGAGCCCTTTTATGTGGAAAGAGCCTATCCGGTCAGGTGACAAAGGAGCTACCGAGAGCCTTCCCCACCACAATATAAAAAAATTATAAATTTTCATTAATTAGTTATAAAGATATTAATACTTCAAAATCGCTGTTTTTGGTGTAAAAGGGTGGGCGGAATGGGGGTGCTCGACGTTACAAGAAACATATAAAGAATAACTATGTATTATATATCTAACTGAAAGTATAAGTATAAGCTAATTATATACTAAATGGATTATCCTCGTTATCTGCTAACTTTTCCCCTTCTTTTTTTTAATAGTTTAGCCCTTACTAATTCTATATCTTCTTCAATAGGTATAACTCCCCAGTTTTTAAGGCAAATTATCTTCTCAAAAGTCTCTTTTGATAATCTATTTCTCGTTTTAGATATAATAAGAGCCCCTTGAGAAAAGAATCGTTCGCTACTAGCAGAGCCAGCGGGAATCTGAAGATAGTTTTGAGCTATTAAAGATAATATCTTATATTTGTCTCTATTAGCTCTCCAATATTCTAAAGGATTTCTCTAAAAATTAAGTAATTAGTACTAATTATATTAATATTAAAGAAGAAGTTAACTTACTTCACGAGAGATCCTTTTTTCTTCAAAATAAGCTGTAATTTCGTCGTCTTCAAATTCTTCTAATTCGTCATTTTTAGCGTATATTCCTAGCTCGTCGTCGTCGTTATAAATATCTATTTCTTCAGCTTCTTGAATAGGATTAAGCCGAATATAATCCGCTTTATATCTAAATAATATTATTAGTAAATATTTAATAAAAATAAAAGGTATAACTAATAACAAGTTAACTTACATTGGATAGTCTCGTTTAAGCCTAGCTTCAATATCCGAAATCATACCGGTACTAAGCCCGATATTAAGTAATCCTTCCATTTTAATTCTAGGGTCCAAAATCAAAGCTAAATATAAAGCTCTTGATCTTTTATCTAAAACGCCGGTTTTTGGATAGTATTTTCGAAGTTTTGCAATACCTCTATCAATAGCAGTTATAAATAGAGGATCCTAGTAACTTAATTAGTACTTTTAATAAAAAAATAATAATTAAAAGAATTAATAACTTACATTAAATGTTCTTTTGAAATTTTCTAACTTATTATATATTATATAAACCTCAGGGATAATATAATATATTGTCGGGTATTTCTCGGCCTGAAGCTTTGTAGTAACTTTAACAAAGATATTTAGAACTAAAAGTAAGTTCTTAAGCCATTGTAATTCGATATCTGTAAGAATTAGGCTCTTATTTCTAAAAGCCTTTGAGTTTGAGCTGTTAATAACAGCTTTAATAGCTTCCCATATATAAAGGAACTTTTTTAACATATAACACGAGGAAGACCAGCGTGTTTTTTGATCTAAAAATAAATTATTAATTAGTAATATCTTCGAAAATTATTAAGTGATTACTTACCGAGTTGAGGAAATCGAGCATTTGAAATTTCAAAGGCTTTAATTTGATTATTTAAAGCACGTCGATTTTCTTGATTATATTTCAAACCAATTATAATCTTCCGAACTTTTCGCCATATAGAGTAATCTGTAAAATATTAGTATATTATTAATAATAAGTTATATTTAGATTAACTTACTTGTATTTTGTTCTTCCGAATCGTTTTCTTCTGTATATATATCGTTGATATAAGAGGAATCATAATCCTCTTTTATAATACCTTTTATAATATCTTGAATCACGAGATTTAATACGTGAGCAATACAAGGTATATCTCCTTGAAATCGTAAGCCTTCTTTTTCGTAGTGTTTTGTAAGAGCTTCTATTGAAGTGCTATTCGAAGAGGCGTTATCTCGTGTAATACTAAAGTAATACATTAGTTATTATAATTACTAATAATTAAGTATTAATATATACCTGATAATATTATATTCGATATTAAACTCTCTTAGAGTTTCTAATAATACCGAATTCATATAAATACCAGAGTGAATATCAGAGAGCTCTCGCATAGCTAATAAGTGAGACTTTAGCTCAAATCGAGAGTTAATATAATGACTATAATGAGTTAGTATTGGGATGTATAGTCAAGCCTGAATGCCGGGGTTACGTGTACCACGTGACCTCCTAGCTAGCATATAAGGGAGCTCTCCCTCGAGCTCCTTCTTAGAAAAGACGTACAAAATAAAAGGCATAACAAAGCATACGAACCACAGGTTTTCGTGCTACGTGCCACCTTTTTGATACCACCCCTTTACTACCTAGTAAACCGACAGTTAGTATTTATGTAATAATAAACCTAAAAACTTTATTAACTTAATATTTACATAGTAATTCCAAGATATGCGTCTTGATTAATAGCAGTCCAAGCGTCAAGAGTTAAAGAAAATCCTCCTTGATTAGCTTTTTGCTCTGTTAATTGCTCGATTATCAAAGCTTTATTAGTCGAAAAGCTTAAGCTTAGCTCTTCGGTAAGCATTCTTGTGTATATTGAAGGTGTTTCTCTTTATTATTATTAGTATAATAATATATTCCTTAAAGATAAGGTAAACTTACTTGTTTAAATAAAATAATAGCTTCTTAAAGCTATCTGTAGTTACAGCGTAAAACGATATATTATTTGAAATAATAAAGTTTAAAAGTAGTCGCTTAAAGTGAGTTATAGTAAAGGCTTGCGGCCTTATACTAACTGAGCTTTGTTGACTAGAAAAGCTTTGCTCTAAGCTTTGTTGACTCGAATCGGTAATTTCTTCTAGTAATTGAATTATTAGTAAATAATCGTTTGATTAAAGTTATTAGAATAAGAGTATATATACCTTGACTAATGTCAGCTTGAATAGAATTTAAGTTAATGCTGTGGTGGGGAAGGCTCTCGGTAGCTTCTTTGTCACCTGACCGGATAGGTTCTTTCCACATAAAAGGGCTCAACACTTGAAAACAACTCAACAACCAAGAACGTTTATAGATATTATCTAATACACTTTTTTCTCCTCCCCTCACTCGACTTTTCATGCTCTTCAGATATGTATTATCTTTAGATTTGATCGATCCGCGATTTCTTACACCTAGGATCTCTCTGTAACAGTTGGATACTGTAGGAGGGCAGCAGGAGGGATCACAGTATGGCAGAACAAGTAACAGGCGACAATGTGTGTAGATTGCTGAGTTGAAGTACAGATTGGCGTTCAGGGATAAAACTCAAGCTTGTCCCCTCAAGGAGGTGACTGACCCTAGTAAGTATATAGAGTTTTCCTCCGATTCGGAGTTCTCCACCTGCTCGGAGTAGTCGGAGATTCTCCAACTTATTCGGAGATCCCCATTCCCTGTTCCTTGTCACTTGGTACCTATGTGCCTCTTGTTACATTGGTATCCTCTAGTACATAGAGCCTAGGGCTCATGTTACACTCTCCCGTACCTCACTACATGCTACCTCTATTGTTATGTGGTTTATTGGGCTTTATCCCTCCCACAATGCTTTTATGGCTATATCGAAAGTGACTAAGATAATTGCTTGTCGATCTATTAACAGCTTGATTGGTCCATTTCATACTATATTTATTATTAATATATATATAATTTAAGGGTTAATAAAGTAATTTACTTGCAACCAGGCATTAAGCATGTAACTGTAACAGTTCGATAATTTTCGAGTAATTCGGGGTTACTTTTTCGCTTTTCTAGCTCTTTTTTAAGATATTTAAGTCTAAAAATAGGAGCTTGTAATTCAAGAGGGTCTAATTCAAAGTCTTCGGCGTTTTGCTTAATATTCTTAGCAATTGAAGTTGATTGAGACATTTTGAAGTATATTATAAGTATATAAAGGTTGATTAATATAATATAATAAACAAGTTAGGTTGTTATAAGTATTTGAAGTATTATTTGAAGAGAAGAAATCCGATTAAAGACGAGATATTAGCTCTTTTTATAATAATCAAATCAACAAAAAATACTAGGTGACAAATCGTCGAATCTAAAAGATTCTTTATATTTCAAAGCATTATAAATACACTTATTAGTATTTGTAATACGTTAATAAATAATTATTAATACTTTAGAAAACTCTAGAAGTATGATGCTAATTCTCGAAGGTTCCTTATCGTACTCTCGCTTGATAAGCAAAATCGCGGGAGCTTTACTTAAATAGGTATAGATCCCAAATTTAAGCTTAAAATTTAACCGAGAGTTGATCGTGTAACTGTTATTCATAACTATTCAATTACTAATCAAGTCATTCAACTAATTAGTTGATTAGACTAGAATAATAGTGAAAATCGTTTGACTAGACTAGAATAATACGTGTTATTCTAGTCTAGTCTAGTCAGTTAAACGCTGCTCCTGGTCGGAGGTTCCCTTTGCAGGGCGTGCGGCTGCTCGCAGAAGTTGTATGATATCAAACCTCACTGCCACGGTACCTGCAAGAGATATTGAGAACCTTAAATATCTAGCGGTCGACATTGAGATCTGGAGTAATACATGGCAGACGACGAATGAAGGCAGAAAGGTTAGCACGTTTCGAAAACCTGAAGGAATTGACAATTGTCTACGATGGTGGTCAGCTTCCAAAAGGACCCTTAGTCGAAGAAGATATCGACTTATCGACTGAAGCTCCGGACATCCCCTTTTGGCTAAGCAATCTACAGGCTGTTATCAAGGCACGACTGGAAGAAGAAAAGGAAAGGTTCTCAGATTGGAAAATGCCTCAGTGGAAGTTGAAGAAATTGAGGGAGCGACAAGACAGATAACTTAGTTAAGACGTTCTGCTAGCAGGTGCCTGAGTGGCTGAATCATAGAATTATACCTCCCCATCTGTCCATTTTAAATCAAATCTCCCTTCGCAGGCTTGATAATTCTTCAGCGAATCTACAGCTGCCTCAACATCAGTCGCTTCCGAAATCATTTTCTGGTTTCTCTCATTCACAAACCCAGCATCAATAGCTTTAACAACCCAGTCCATAAGACAATCCCAATACCCTTCAACATTAAGAACAACTATACCTCGATTGTGGATACCGAGTTGATTCCATGTAACAACCTCCATCAGTTCTTCAAATGTTCCGTATCCACCAGGTAATGCAATAAATCCACTTCCAGGGCCACCCGAGACCACCGCCTCTGCCATTAATCGCTTCCTTGAATGCATATCTTTAACGACTGTGGTCCTGCCATAGATTTCCTCATTTGGAATATCCTCTTTATCCATTCTTTGTTTATACTGACGGAGTGGAGCTGGGATGATACCGTGGACAGACGTTGGTCCAGAAAGACGCACTAAAGTCCGTGCAATTTC
This sequence comes from Leptodontidium sp. MPI-SDFR-AT-0119, assembly GCA_020726505.1. Taxonomy (NCBI): domain Eukaryota; kingdom Fungi; phylum Ascomycota; class Leotiomycetes; order Helotiales; family Leptodontidiaceae; genus Leptodontidium; species Leptodontidium sp. MPI-SDFR-AT-0119. Next base: position 280,223 of record JAHLEZ010000042.1, on the reverse strand, counting down.
TCCCATCAACCCACTAGTCCCACCACCGTAAACGAGCTTTATGTTGTTTTTGTGCAAAGCAAAAGCAAGTGCACGTGCCGTTTTGACATAAACGGGTGAATTTCCAGATGATGCCCCACAGAAGATCGAGATCGTCGGTCGTAACGACTTTGAGCGTAACAACGAAATCGATCTTTTTTGGAGTGAATTCATCATTATTAGTTCAACACAGTACTGTACTAAGAAACAAGGTATAATAACAAGAATTGAAAGGCGTCCGACGAAGCGGCTTTGTTCATACTAAGCTTCGGCCCTGTCACTTCATCGCCGTCATCATAGTGACTGAACTTTTTGCTATAACCGCTTTCCTCTGGGGGTCAATGATGATATTCGTTCTTCTGATGACAGCTTTTTTGTATTCCAGGAAGAATACGGTCCACGCATTCATAATAGAATTGTTTTCTAGCACTTTCCCTGCTCTCAACTATTTCAAAATATATTTCATATGGAAAGATCAATGTACAACTGGTTGCACGTACAGCATTCCGTGCAATTGATATTGGACTTATGTGACATGCTGCGAGCAACCAAGCCGCGTATCAAGCTCTCGATAGGATACCCTGACCCAATTTACACTTTGCAAGGAGGAAAGCACAAGAACTCATGAGCATTGCTGCACCAGTAAATACTTGCAATCCCGTAAAACTCTTATGATAAAATTCTATAAGTTGGCCACCAATTGGATTTCCCAATAAAACAGCCAAAGATATGACTGCGGATTGTATACCAATTCTCGTTCCGTTCTGGCTCATGATAGATATTTGACCTATAAGTGCGGGAGCAAGTGAAGTGAACGCACTTGTTGCAAATAACCCGTATAGGTCAGCAAACACAAACAGATGAACTCCATTTGCCGACAATAGCCAAAGAGTGAGGACTAAAATGCCAGGAGCTGCTGTAGCAATGATGACAACATTAAATCGACCGATACAATCAGCTATGTATCCTTGTAATATACGGCCAAAAAGACTATAATCTGTTAGTGTAGCTAGGAGTTGTATTAATCAGGAGAGCTATCAGGTAAACTTCCCTTTCATCGCCTTCCGCGCATTCTCTAACATTTTCCAGACGTTCCCATGGCCAATTCAGATCAAGAACATCAAAAGGACTTCCCATCCAACCCACCAAGTTCTGATACCATCAAGGAACCTTCCCAGCGCACCAATTATGAAGTAAACGGACAAGAGATGGGAAAATCACGAAAGAGACCCCGGTTTGCACCAAGCCAAAAAGATCGTGAGTTACGCCCACCGCATTCAGGGGATTAAGCTAACTGAAAATTGTTCAAGGAATCATCGATTTGACTGACTTAACCGATTCTGAAGAAGAATCTAAGCGGTGCGAATCAAGTCCGTCACCGGAGCTCGAAATTGCCGGTGGCTTCTACAACTTCAGACCAATGCCCAAACAAAGACGAACCACAACTCCAACGGGAGACACCAACCTTCCGGACCTTGCCCCGCCCAACTCCCCAACAGGCTCCACCAAAGCTTCTGAGGACGAACCCAATGGTCGACGGAAAGCAAATCCGCGCGCCAAGGTTACGTCGCGTGAGTTGAATGGCTACGTCGATGTAGAAATGAGCTGGCTCGATACTACTTTATCGAGATGTCGCAAGATCAACCAACATGTCAAAACTCACAATGAGCTCATGGCATCAGTTGAGGCTCTCAACACCGAAATCGACCGAAAAGTTGGCCAAGTATCAGCTGATGCTTTCCTGCAACGAAAGATACGCCTAGAAATCGGAGAAGAAATGAAAAGGCTGGAAAAGGACAGACGCGAGTTGATGGCGAAACAGTTTCAGGAAGTCCGCGATATGGTTATGGAGGCAGCTTCAATGGAACAGAATCTCCAGCGGTGGCATGGGCAAGAGAGCAAGTTTACGAAGCGTATCGAGAAATCTCGTTAGTAATTTATGACGTTGACATTCATTACAAATCCATCCACATTCAAGATGACCTTTCTCAGATCCGAACTCACAGTGTGTAACCCCGAGCCCAATCAGTCAGCGAACAAACCCATCATCCGAGAAACTTCTCCAGACAATCACAAATCATAGAGAGCCGGACAAGCAATCGTTCAAGCCGCTTAACTTCGACTACTATCGTTGAATTCAAATTTTTATTACTACCGACATCTAAATAGACTCTCTATAATAAAATCAAAAACTATTAGAATCCTTCCAAACAAATCTATTATTTCTGAAATGACTAAAAGTTGAAAATTCTCTAACCACGCTCTCTTAAGACAATGTCAAAACTACTGGCCCCGCTAACGTCGTAAGAGTAAGATTATTAGTATTGTCGGGTTGTTGTGTTGTTACTACCGCAAATACTGCCCCATTCATTCCTGGTAGTATAGCTGCTGTCCCTTTCCCCTTTACTGTAATATTTAGCGGCGTATAAACTGGCATATTAAGCTGGTTAACACAGCTAACTAGTAACTGCTTGCTATCTTCTGTAATAAACATCATCTACGCAGGGTCCCACTCAAACTCTCGAAGGGATGGTTCCGTAGAGTTAGCTAATTTAGTCAGAAACATTTAGAGTAGGGAGGATGGGCAGTAGAATCTCAGTATAGTAAGACTCGGGGATGATGAATGAGAGGGCGAGGTTATATGCCTAAATGTCACTGATGCTAGTGTTAAAAGGCGCTGGATTAGGTACTTTCCCTTCAAGGTGCCAAAAGAAAGCGTCGTGGCGAGACTCAACTATGAGGATCGATGATACGGATTGTATAAGTAGTGGATCTGTAATCGCGAGGCGTTTAGATAGCCCAATAGTTGTACTAATACCGACGGAGGTGATTATATTAGCAAGCTCGAAGAATTCCTTAGTAGAGTTAACTGGGAAGGAGTAGTTACAAGGGGGGACGGGATAGGTGTTATAGGTTTCAAGGAGACTAGTGATAGCGGCAACGTGCACCTCTTCTTGGTATATGGGCATCAGGTTAGTGTTCGTAGATTAGGAGCAAGACTACTTATAGTAGTAACCTTGGTGACGACCTTAATGGTGTCGTTCGGATACCTATTTGCACTTCACTTTGTAATATTGGCTAGCCTAGCCTGGAAGAATGATACCTCTAAGTTTTTGAGAAAGAGGGCGAATTAAAAATCCTTAATTGCGCTTGTTGATATGGATGATGGCAGGTCAAAGTCGGGCGAGCTGCCTCCCGTTACGTCTGTGGTGTTGTTGCAAAGTGGACGTCGGTTCTCTCTGGCTAAGGAAACCCCCCTAGCCAGTTCCGCTGAAGTCAACTCCAACTACAATTTCGCCAGCTCCCTCTCCGTAATCTATTCGACATAAAATCGGGGATAAGCATAAAGCGTCCTATAGTTCAGTTATAGCCTTACCTTGCAAATCAGGTTCCCAGTGAAACTTGACTCCTTTTCGTAAGAGTGCGTACAAAGGTTTAGTGATCAGGCGAAAGTTCTTAATCTAAATTCGGAAGTAAACAACGAGTCCTAGGAATGCTTTGACTTTAGTGAGGTTCGCTAGTTCCCGCTAGTTCTTGATTTTAACGAGGTGTTTTGCAGATAGTTCTCTCCCTCCGGAATTACAGGCGTACCCCATAATGTCCCTGCTATCAAGACAAAACTGTGACTTAGGCCCAATCGTAGCTCCACCACGCTCTAAGCGTTCGAGAGTCATGTCGAGGTTCTTGATATGCTGTAGGATAAACTTTCTGATCCCCGGCAAGGTTTCAGCTTGGTCGTAGTCTATGTACGGGCCTTTGACGCCGATGTCGTCCAGGAATGGCATCGCAACTGCTGGGACTAGCTTCTCTAAGATGCGTGTAATCGTTCGAACAAATTGTGCAACAGAATTAGTGGCGCCCTGTGGAGTAGTAGCAAGTGTTGTTACAAAGTTGGTGTCTTGGAACGCAACTACGGAATGTTGGTTTGATGCACAAGAGAGGGACACAATGTATACCAAAAATAAAAAGGGTGATGATAAGAAGCACTATTATAAGAACCTGATCCAAGACTCCTATAGCTTGTCCGACATCTCGCATGCTGGCCGAGATAGCCTTCTTGTCTCTACTAATCTCGACGACCTTCATGATCATCTCATCCAAACTGATGTCCTGGTCCAAAGAGCGAATACTTCGTCGGCTTCCTCTTTATAAGCAGGGCCGAGAACAACATCCCCAACATACAAAGCTTCCTTCCCTTCAACCACAAAACTCATCCATAATCGCTTTGCCAACGCCTCGGACGATCTCGTCTTCTCGAGAGCTTCGATAACAGAGTTGGGGTTGAAGACTTGCATTAAGGTGATTTCGGACGCGATGTTGCCGAACAGATGTGATCTTGTCTCCCAATCTTCCAACGTCGGAGATGAGCTTCAAGCCCGATCTTCGGCGATGTCTTGTGGTCTTTGAGAGTATTGGCTCGATACTATCGTTGATAACATAATCCTCATCAATAAACCCCTGGCAGTACAATCAGGTGACATTGAAGAGCGCCACGTGCTTTATTTAAACGAGAAATTCGAAATGATATAACTTTAGAACGAATAATAATTTAATAAATTTTTTTTATAAAAATTTAAGTCTTTTAAGCCTAATTTAAATTAAACTTTATATTTGTTATAAATTATTATTACTTATAGCTTGTTATAATACTTTTATTATAAAGATATTCGAAAAATTATTTTGATGTATTAAATAAATATTATCGTGTAATATATGAGTTTATAAAAAATCGTAATAATACGAATAGGTAATATAGTTAAAAATTATAAGTATACTAAATATTAAGTTAAACTAATATAAGCTTAGTGAATTATAAGTACTTAAAATATGTCAAAATTTGAAATTTACTTAAATTTTAAGTAATTTTCCTTAAAAGTTAACAAGTTTAATATACTATAACACGTTTATTTATTAATAGAATTTTATAAGGTTTAATAATTAGCTTTTAATTAACGGTTAATAAATTCTACTCAATTAAGAATTTTTATTAATTAAGATTACTAAGCTATAAATAGTATTTAAAATCACCGTATTTCAAGTCAAAGTTTACTAAATACAATAAATCTACTAATAACTTTTATTAGTAAGCGGATTACATAATGATTCTTACTTATTAATTTATATTAGTATTACTTAAACAGTTAAACTTTAAAATGTATAGTTATTTTATTATCGTAAATTTAATTCAAAGGGTTGAATTTTCACGTGGCGCTCTTCAATTTCACCTGATTGTACATGGGAAAGAGTGTTCTTGAAGCTTCGTAGAGAAATCCTATCAGATGAATATCACGTTTCGACTGAGTGATTCGTCCCTCGAATGTTCGCCGATGGTAATTAACGCCGATCAATTGGATAACCAATTTCTCACCGAGCAACAGTAGAGAAGCAATCAGGCAAGGGCCCAAAACCCTAGTCATGACAGTAACCCAGTACTTACTAGGTATGCCTTCGTTCAATGGTGATGCCAAGGCTGTAAAAGTAACTAGAGAAGCCATAGCCCATCCCACCAGCGACAATGGAATCTCCACAGCCTTTAATATTAGAGCATATTTCCGAGTTCTAGAGCCGACAACTCTATAGAGAAACATGAAATTCTATGGGACAGCCTTGGCAACAAGCTTTGGAACCCAAATACTGAGCCAAAAGATCTCGATCCATAACCAGCAGAGGGTTACTCTGACCCCAGTATTGGCGAAGATAGCGTGAGGATTTAGAATCGCAAATACGACAATCGGAGCAGCGAGAAGGAGGGCGGCTGGGAGGACGTATACGAAGTATCGAGTAATTATGGAGAAGTTGACAATCTTGTTATAAAATCTTCTTAGTCTATTAACGGAAACCTCTTCGCTATCTGTACTACTTCGCTTTCTTAAATTTGTCCCCTCTCGTCTACTACTAACGCCGCGGTTAAAGAGGCCCTTCTTCTCGCTATCTTTGATGGTAGGTTCTTGGATCATAGCTTCATCGCTGGCCTTTCGCGCTCCTGTGGAGCTGGCTGTTCGGACGGTGGTGGGAAGGGGGATGCAGCTTTAACTTGAAGAATGCTACGCGTAGACGACAAGATTCGGCGAAGAAGGCAGATTGTTATTAACGATTACTTAATTGGCACAGTCTACAGAATGGGAGTGAGAGGGAGTCATCATTACTCGTAAAATGTGGTCGTGGTCTAGATCCACTTCAAGAGTTCTTCCTATGATGATGATGACGTTGAGCGAGTGGATAGTAGAAAAAGATGAGGGAGGAGGGGCACTGTAGCGGAGAGGATGCGATCCTCTGTTCCAGCAACATGCTCTGTCAGGCAATGGGTTCTGATGCTATGCGGTGACCGGCTCCCTCCTCTCTCTTGTCAGCATCACTCTCACTCACCGTCTGTCACCGTCACCGCCACTATCACATAACCTTCCTTCCCATAATTCTACCCTCCCCTCACCGCAACTCCCAATCCGCTGACCCAATCTCCCCGACGTACAGCCCGTCCCAGGGTCGTGAGCACCCCAAGGACCAGCAAGAGGGACACGAACGTCTTCGGCAGGGAGACAGAGCTACAATCTTTTGTGTTTTCGAGAAGGATCGCCTGCTCGTCTCCTCATCCGCTCGCCTCCACGTAACCCCACTTCCCATCCCACCAGCAGCCAGTCCAGCAGCCAGTTCAGTCATTGGGTGGTGGGGACATTTCTTCTGTCAGCCTGCCTAAAGTCGGTAAGTGCGGGGTCGTGTCCTCTTCCACTCTTTCACTTGTGCGTATGTGCGCGTACTTGCCCTCCCTGACATCAGATCCAGCCTGGCATCAGGCTGACCGCTCGTATTCCATCGGCGCGCACCTGACGTTAACGAGTTCCGGCTCTCCTCTCCTTATCTCCCAATGATGCGTGGCACCGCCTCTAACAGAGCTCTCTCATTCTCGCCACCGGATCCACCTAGTCTGATGACCTCTTGCCCGGCTATTATAGACCCACTGAAATGGTAACTATACAATCCGCAGGAACGTAATATGCATGCGGTCGACCGACCGACTGGACGAAACTTCTCATTTCAAGGGCTTGCCATCGCTAGGATTGAAGCAATAGACTAGGATAGGGTTCAAAGAATTGATATCAGGAAAAAGTGCAGTTTCTCGGGGGAGGCAGCAACACAATGGGAATGTCATCCTCATCCAAGGTTAGGCCGTGATTGGCCGTAAGATCAAGAGTGGGCCAACGACTCTTTATAAGCCCTCCGGATGGCTCTACAGAAATATCCTTTCTGTGAATCACATCTATATTCACAGCCTCAGACAAGAACTCTGTCAAAAACACCAACTCACTCTTACGGCAACGAATTCCATTTCCGAGCCAAACGCTTTGTGAACATATTATTTGCAGCAGTTACACAGCTGATCATAGCCATGGTCGCAAGAAAACAGAGAAAACCAGCGTCCTGCGAGTCACCCTTACCAAGCCATAGCACCGCGGTAGTTATTGAGTTTAGGTCGGAAGTTATGAAGAATTTCGATCGTGATAGGACGGAATGGCGCAGAAGAGAATTCGAATATCTACAACGTGATCGAAAAGCGAGGGATGGGCAACGAAGATTCCCTCAAATCGACCCAGTGGAACAAAGCACTCCAGAAAGGACGACCAGTGTGAATGCGGAATCAACTCATGAGGACACCGACTTCAACTCTCTCCAAGATTACAGCCCGTCTATATTCACTCTGGACGATATGAGATTTCCCGAATATAATTGGAAAGGAAAGCCATTTGATCTTTCCGAAGACCCCAACAGTCACCTCCTGCATCCAGAAGAAATATCCCTTGCTGCTATTCTTCGCATGGACTGTGCAACCTATCTCACAAATAAACGGAGAATATTCATCGCTTGCATCGAGCATATGAAGGTCGGTAAGGACTTCAAAAAGACGAACAGCCAGCAAGCATGCAAGATTGATGTCAACAAGGCCTCAAAACTCTGGGAGGCATTCGATAAAGTCGGATGGTTTGAAAAACGGCACTTCTCTAGAGTACTTCGACGTCACCAATGGTGCTTATACACTGGGGGCACAAGATTTTCTAGAAGACTGTAACGAAGATGGCCTGACGTCAACGAAGATTTGGTATAATGCAGACAGTAGAATATAATCAATTTGCCCGGTTGGACACTCTTACATCCTATCTAGGTGATGCTCAATCAGTACTATGAAAAGAATTCAGACATCCATGTGTGTTCTGTTATGAAATTAATGCTATATTATTCTTATGATAGGCGATCTCGAGTCATCGCCTCTTTGCCTTGTTGATAGTATGCACGTTCCAAGCGTCCGAGTTTTAAGTAGGAGCTTTCGTGCGGTGCCGTAATAGGACGTGAAGTCATGCATGATCTCCGTTGTGGCAACATTGCCCTTGAAAGCATAAGTCCCCACCCCCACCCCCCATCCGGCCACCCCGCTAAATTCCAGCACCTTATAAGCAACACTCAACAATTCTACAACGCCTCAACTTCCATACAATCTTCTGTAGAATCAGAATCTTCTACTAAATCTGAATTAATAGCTACAATTTTCTAATTTCCAGCTGTAATTTAAGCTTCCTAAATAGCTTAAATATCCGCAAACTTGGAATTTAGACTAATTTAAACCTTCCGTTTTTTCCGTAGTTACAATTAGTCTAATTTAGCTTCTAATTATTATATCTTTATCTTTACCTATCCTAATGCAAAGTCCTTTTAAATAAAAACTTTAGTAGCTTTTTTAAAAAGTAATCGACGTATTAGAAGGGCATCATATGACGACTTACAATTCCTTTCCGATCTTTAGTATAAACTATATAATTAATAATTCCTCTACATCCCTAATGGCTTAAGGATCCTCTAAAACATTATTTTCCAGCTCTTAATTATTATTCTCTAATAGTAATCGGCTCATTAATAGTTTTGCCATATTTACTAGTTATAAGTTAGTAACTCTTTAGCCAGCTTTAATATTTATACCCGTTAAGCTCTCTTAACGTACTTTATAATAATATATTAAAAATTTCCGCTTACTAATTAGGGTAGAATTAATCATTAATACTAAAGGTTAAAGTGTTTCTAATAAGCTACTCTAAAAGGTTATAAGATATACAACGTATATATAAGTAAAAACAATAGAAATATATTATATTCTAAGAACTTTCGTATAAATTCCGTAGTCTCATAACTTCTATAGCTGTTTAAGACTAATAATCGGGGTTTTTGATCACATAACTACGTCTAAGGAATAAAGGCCTTTTCTAGTTATTCTAATACAGTAATATTATCCGTCCATCCATTTTCTATTATTATAAACTACTATTTCTTAAATATATTAATATCTACTGGAAACTACTATTACTAAATCGATTTCCCCTTATATATTACAAGTAAAGTAGTTTTCTTACCGGTTGCGGAGATATATTCAATAAATAAGGTCTAATTTCGAGAACTAAGCTGTTTTCGCTAAATAAAACGTCGATTTATATAACTAATAACTAAAATATTAACTCTAAGGCCTTCCATAATCCCTGCTGCGTCTATATTCTATCAATTTTCAAGTAAAATTACCTTAATAACTGGAATCTGCAGTTTCTGGAACTACGATTAATAATATTAAATATTACGTTATTAACACGTACAAAATCAATAGAATATTACTTCTTAGTACTTATAATAAGATTACATTTAAAAAACCGCTGTACCTATCGTTTTCCGAATAGACGAGTATCCCTTTAAAGTATATAAAGTCATTCGTTAAAAAGCCGTACTTACGTATAAGTAACACTAAGCCCTAATATTTCTTGAGTCAAAATCCAATACGTAAAACAGTCCTCTAACATCGGGGGTAACTTGTATAAGTGACTAGCAGCCTCTTAATAAGTATTTAAGCTATGAATACAGCGTTGAAGAGTAAACCTTAAATTACCCTACTTAATTAAAGCGCATCGTTCGGACTTGCCATTTTTGACCGCATTAATTACTTAAAGTATATTGTACTTAGTATATTTTGATTTTATTATCGTCTTAATTCGCATGCCAAAAATCAAGAAAATCGATAAGAGATTGAAATAATTATTGATTATTAAAGGTAAGTAAATGAAAATAGCGGTATACTAAGCGAGGTGGCCCGAATAGGGGGGTGGGGACTTAGAGGTTATCCATAGTCTCAAACAACTCAGTCGTCTACGTGGCAATATTTGCCCTTGAAAGCTTGGAGTCATCAATGTCTTGAGAAACTCAGCCATCTTCGTGTCGTCACTGTGTTGAATGATTTCGCTTCAGGAACCTTTTCTGTAATACTGTACACCTAGTACTATCTCAATACCGGTTTGTAAGAACGCTAAGGTGGAGGCTAAGTCTGAATGAAGCTAAGCAAAAGCAGTGACCGGTTGTTCAGTTCCATCTAGGACTTTGTCATCTTGACAATAGTGTATTAAGTTACAGCCTCACTTTATGTGTGGTTCTCCTGCGGACCATAGATCCATTTTGCTCACCGGTTTTTGCTTGGCAATGTCTGTATAAAACGAGATCTGGACGTGGTGAAAGGAATCTAACTTGAACAATAATTCCTGACGCCGAACAACAGGCACCTCTCCTCGCGGCATCGGCATCGAAATTCCGGATTCAGCCTTGCTAACAACTCATCCAGCATGGCAAAAGATACAGCGAAATCAAGAACGACGAAAGTGTCATCAAACACCACAGGCCGAGTCGTCGATATTACCAACACCTTCGAAACTTTCGCACAGATAGAGTGATACTCAAGAACGCAACTATAGGGCGGAACATGCGTCCGGCTTGTCTATTGATGAAAAAATCGTTTATCAGAGACTCATAGAACTGAGAAGAATTCGGGGATGTGAAATCAAAGCCCGCTGGAGGTCGTTGTAATAACGGATTTGGCCAAGGACTATGATGATCTGTCCGCTATGGTTGTTCTCAAAGAACTTCATCGTATTGGCTTAAGTAAGTAATTCTTGAAGTAGTTGCTTTCTTTTAGTTTCAATAAGCTAGTGTGCGTGAGACATGTTTTGCACGAAGAATGTGTCTTTCACAGAAGATCTTCAAAATGCATGCTACCTGGCTGTCTCTCTATTATCAAGCAAAGCTAACTTCAGACCCTTTCAGTTAGGATCAGAGGTTTCATCGACAATCTCCATCCAGCTATGGATCGTGCAAAATTTGGAAGGGATTCTTGGACTACCTCGATCTCGAGGATATAACAATTTGCTGGGGCGAGCAAGCGCAGGCCGACCCGTCGAAACTGGAAGACCCGCAGCCTTTGGAATTTCCCTACAACAATGCTTACTTCAAAGATATCTCCGCTAAGCACGTATCTTTCACCCCTTATGACTAGGATAAACTTGATAAGGCGGATCGTAATGAGATCTAATCGGGCGTGAAATTCTTGGAAGACGTTATCGAAGAGTAAGTGAATTCTATAGCGAAGACCCGAATACACCAAAATTGACATTCCTCCTCATCTCTGGACTAACGTCCCTCCCTGCGTGCCGAGAAACCCTGCGTGCCGAGAAAAACATGAGGTACTTTGACTTTACGTATCCTCAACTCCACGCCAGCTTATAAGTCCATAAAAATAAAAAATCAGTAGCATTACACAATTATTTATTAGCAATTTGACACCTTCCAAGGAAAATTTTATATTCGCATCGTCGCTTTTTCGCCTGATTAATAAGAAGCTTCCATTTGAGCTTTATTACAAGCCCTTTACCACAGCTATATTAGCAAGCTTTTAATATCCTTTACACGTCTTAAAAGTTCTTATCTAAGCTTTAGATCTATATATTTTGGGTCTGAGACCTTCATAAGCTTTGTGGCTGCTGTGGCGCGCAAACAGCTGCAGGTTCGCCACGCGGTTCGGTACTTCTGATCGACGGAACCAACGTTCTCGGCTAGGGGGGACTAACCCCGCACCTCCCCGCAAAGCCGCGGTAGTTCCGCTTATATAATCAGCATGCAAGCTTAAAGCTTTTGACATGAGGTGAAGAGGCCTTCATACCCAACAATACCAGGTCAGCAGTAGCATCGAACGCAATGCCTTGTTCACACAGCCCTTCCTAGTAAGGTATTAATGTACTTTGTCTGCAGAACCCTAAACTTTATGTTCACAGTTTCACCAAGCACGCTGACTTAGATGCTGACAACAAAGGCAACGTCGCGAATATTGTTGAAGTCCCTACCTTCCAACCAACCTGGACATTCTCTTCGGACCAAGTTTCCCTACGAGCAGTGATATCGATACGTATTTCGCAGATCTGTGCAGCGCCCGTCGACGGGCATGGATTTGAGAAAGCAATTGCCCCAAATGCCAGAAGCAACTGGCTTTACGAGTCTAAAGTCCTAGCTGCATCTCTTCGAAATGGCGGTGCACAGCTTGCATGTATGGGGACGCACACACACACGAACAGAAGTCACGATCTGGCGAGGGTAGAGAACAGAACGAATGGGAATATAAAGAATCGAACCTATAAAACCTAAATCTAGATACAGGGGGTCTGAGGAAACTTCAGGGGCGAGAGTCCGAACAAGATGTACTAACTTATCTAACTTCGGTTACTCGTTCACAAGGTTATCAGATCAGTAAAATTGTGTTATTTATATTTGAAAATGGATCTATTATCCACACGACGGTCGCTTTAGTACTACTGGTCAAGTACGAGATCTCAGGCAAGCTTCTGCAACAACTTGCGCCGTTTTGGACTTGAGGTAGGCTTGTCCATAATATCCAAAGCACATAATTTATTCCGCGCAGTCTCGGATTCAGCATGATCAAGGCCGAAGACTTGCTCATATCCGCGCAACGCCTTTGAAAACATAATTCTAGCTGTCGCTATTTTAGCTTGATGTTCGAAGAGAAGACCTAGATTGAAGGTAGTGTTTAGTGCTGGAACGTAAGTTGAGATAGAATCTGGACCAGTTGCCGTCTCGTAGCCTTGCAGCGCCCGCTGGTACATCCGCTCGGCCTCGTCTAGCTTGCCTTGGTCAGAGTAAAGGTTCCCCAGGTTGTTGACCGTGTCGAGTGTTGACGTGTGCTCTGGACCCCATGCCTTCTCCTTGCCTTGCAGCGCCCGCTGGTACATCTGCTCGGCCTCGTCTAGCTTGCCTTGGTCGGCGTAGAGGGCTGCCAGGTTGTTGACTGTGTTAAGCGTTGACGTGTGCTCTGGACCCCATGCCTTCTCGTAGCCTTGCAATGCCCGCTGGTACATCTTCTCGGCCTCGACCAGCTTGCCTTGGTCGGCGTAGAGGGCTGCCAGGTTGTTGACCGTGCCGAGCGTCGACGTATGCTCCGGACCCCATACTTTCTCCTTGCCTTGCAGCGCTCGCTGGTACATCCGTTCGGCCTCGTCCAGCTTGCCTTGGTCGGCGTAGAGGTTCCCCAGGTTGTTGACCGTAGAGAGCGTCGACGTGTGCTCCGGACCCCATGCCTTCTCCTTGCCTTGCAGCGCCCGCCGGAACATCTGCTCGGCCTCTGCGAGCTTGCCCTGGTCGGCGTAGAGGGCTGCCAGGTTGTTAACCGTGTCGAGCGTTGACGTGTGCTCTGGACCCCATGTCTTCTCCTTGCCTTGCAGTGCCCGCTGGTATATCCGCTCGGCCTCGGCGAGCTTGCCTTGGTCAAAGTAAAGATTCCCCAGGTTATTAACCGTGTCGAGTGTTGACGTGTGCTCTAGACCCCATGCCTTCTCCTTGCCTTGCAGCGCCCGCTGGTACATCCGCTCGGCCTCGTCTAGCTTGCCTTGGTCGGCGTAGAGGGCTGCCAGGTTGTTGACCGTGTCGAGTGTTGACGTGTTCTCCGGACCCCATGCCTTCTCCTTGCCTTGCAGCGCCCGCTGGTACATCCGCTCGGCCTCGTCTAGCTTGCCTTGGTCGGCATAGAGGGCTGCCAGGTTGTTGACCGTATCGAGCGTCGACGTATGCTCCGGACCCCATGCCTTCTCGTAGCCTTGCAGCGCCCACTGATACATCTTCTCGGCCTCGACCAGCTTGCCTTGGTCGGCGTTGAGGAGACCCAGGTTGTGGCAATCATCTGCTAGCTCATCGTCTCTTACTAAGCTCTTTGAAAACATATGTGAGCATCTCGCTGCATGCTGAAGAAGTCGATGTTGCATCGTCCATGGCTGACTATCCTTCTCTCCAGGGATATGTGCTGCCACGAACTTCACAGCTAGCTTAGCTAGATCGTAATCCCATTTTTGGTTCAGAGCATGAATGGTCCAGGAGTGAACACATCCATGAATGCTATACCCTTTAGACTCGGTCGATTCTTGTGAAGACGTTGCTACCTCCACTAGCCCATAGTTACTCAAGACCCGCACCGCACCGTCGAAGCTTAACTCGTCTTTAGTAAGCTCTCGTATCCATTCTGGGTCATTAGAATCGCTATGTTGAAGAAGCTCAAACCAAAGGTCCTGGTTATCAAAATACGCCCATAAGCGAAGCAGATTTGCCGAGAGGGGGTTCCGCTGTTTGATGTTATCAAATGAAATTTGCCACGTCGAATAGAGCGTTCGGTCTTCGTACGAGGTCAGCTCAGGACTTGTCTCCATAAGCCTCGCCCATGAATCTCTGTAAAAACGAAGATAGTCCGAGAAACTTCTTCCTGTTTGATAAAGGTATGCCCCAGCAGTAGCAAGTGCGAGTGGAAGTCCATCTAACTCCTCTGCAAGCTTCATAGCATCAGGATCTAGTCTTAAGGTTAGAGAATTGGCTTCAAATCCAGAACGTCCTTACCCATTACTAGCCCTTCTCGTCTCGACACGTTTAGCAAAATCTCAAGGCTATCACGCATATTGCCAAGCTTCTGAATCTGGATAGATCGACCAATTCTGACCTCTGCTGACCGCGTCGTGATGATGATTGACCCCTGATATGCTTCAGGAAGGAATTTTTTGATATTTGCAGCCGAAGGGTCCGTTTTACCAGGTAGTTCGGGAGTATCGTAGTTGTCGTAGATCATTAGCCATCGTGTGTTATTAGGCAAACACAGCCACGCCTTAACAGACTCAACAATTTCGTCTAGGTTTTGCTTCGTTTCTTGACTACTTACTAGGATGGCCGACGGGTGTTCTCTTGATATCTGCTTAGCCAGCTGAGCAAAGCTCTGCTTCACAGAATCCTCGTCCTTGATGTTCAGCCAGAATATTGCCGAGTAATCATCCTTGTGCCGTTTCGCATATGCAATACTAAGCTGTGTCTTCCCGATTCCTCCCAGTCCGTGCAGAACAACTGCTTGCCGGGACCCATCACCTTTCAGTGTTTGGTGTATTTTCGAGAGCTCATCTTCCCGGGCTACAAAGTGTTCGACGTCGGAAGCATCATAGAGACTGAAGGTAACTGAGAAGTCCTCGCGGTTAGATCCTGGTAGAGTCAGCAGCTTCCTTCATTTGATGATATACGAGCAAGATGTACCTCTCGAGGCCTTGTCAATCTCCCCTCGAAGTCGTGCCAACGCCCTGTCCTTCCCCTCTCCGTAGATGAGTGGCATGTAAACGTCAAAAATTCCTAGCAGTGAATATGCCTTGTCTTCCGCGTAGGTCGTCTCACGACATTCTGTCCATGACATTCGCTCAGCGACACTAAAGTCAGACAAACAGCTTCCTCGCAGGGCTTTAGCTGGAATGCCTGTTACTTCGCAGATTTGCCGTTCTAAGGAGACCTTATTGCCCAATAGCTCCTTATCTTTGCAGAAGAAGTCGACTGATGTCGGCGCAATCAGCTCTTGTAGAGTCCAGCCTCGTCTGAACCATTCGCTGTTTCGAAATGACGATTCCCAAGATTCGTTGGTATTGTCGCCCAGAACAGCGCGAGGTCCCGAAACATCCAGCAAGTAAACGTAGCACTTGGTCGCATCTCGGTACCAGCAAAACATCGAGTTGATGGCGTGTTGATACTCGACGGCATTGGATTTATCGATACAGCAGGTGTCCACCCAAAAGTATTGCAAGCCATCACGCCTCGCCTGTTCTCCGCAGAACTGTATCTTTCCATAGCCAGCCTTTCTCTTGCCCGTGCCGTCCAACAGATCGTTGTATGTGACCTCCTCCACTCCCCATCTGTGTGAAAGTATTGCATATTTCGGTATGTCATTCTCAGCGAACTGGGTCAGGCTGAAGTCGCCATCGGTGTCGCACTGCAGCAGACGCATTTTTCAACTAGCTTCGAGTCGACGAGTCGAGGATCGCAGGAGGAAGAGTTTTCGGTAGTAGTTGAGCCTTCGAGTTGACATAGATGCAAAGGTGGAAGACTTCAGCTCAGGTTGCGGCTGGCGCACTCAGCTTGGCGGCAGCCTCGCGGCAATAGCATCGTCGTACATCACTAGAAACGCGCAAGACCGGCTCAGTCGCTCAGGTTCAAGGGAGGAATGGTAGAGGTCATGAGTAGCAAAGACATTCGAAGCCAATCTCGATTGATCATAATAGGTTTTCGTTGCTGAAGGGAGGGTAAAGAAATCTGGGATTTGAGTGATAGAAAAAGGATCTAGGAACCCAGAACCTACCTTCGATCATGCATTGGATGTCGAGTGTGCTAGCCTGAAGTCTTAGACTGACATTTATCAAGTTGGTATCAAGATATGGTGAGATGTAGAACGTAACTCACTGGCGGGACTGCGAGGTGAAGCCTTTTCTCTTCGGAATTAAGCTTTACATGGAAGTCACGTGACTACTTCTGGTCCATGCAGCTGCCGTTCCACCATCCATCCATCTATCCCATCCCATTCTGGCATCGGCACCACGACGTCATGCACGACCGTGCCAGTGAAGTCCTTGCAGAAGAGCTTGTGCCGGGTGAGTCTCGAACATACGATGCCAGATCAAAACGCAGTGGAGTGCCTCTCTCTACCCTCCATCACCGTGCGCAAGGGCGGCGCTCGAAAGAACAGAAGGCCCAGAGCCAACAATACCTCACTCCGTCCGAAGAGAAAGCTCTCGAAAAGTATCTGAAAGGAATATCCGACCTCGGAAACCCTGTGCGGATCAAGTTCGTACCCTCCCTAGCCTTTGTCATCGCCCGCCAACGTTCGACGACTGAGAAACCGATCAATCCTCCCGGCAAGAATTGGGCTCAGGGCTTCGTGAGGCGCCACCCGGCACTCAAATCACGAAGAGTAAGGGCGATAGACTGGAAACGCCACGAGAACAACATATATGACAAGATCGTACATTGGTTTGATGTGATCGGAAAGGTATTGAAGGATCCTGCTATTCTGCCAGAGAATGTCTACAACATGGACGAGACAGGAGTCATGCTGTGCATGCTCGGCTCTGTCAAAGTCCTACTTGGTAAGGATGATCCGCGAGACTATAGAGGTGCTGGTGTCAAGCGTACGATGGTGACTGCCATTGAGTGCATAAGTGCAGACGGTAGGTCTTTGTTGCCCATGATCATCTGGCCAGCTGTTACTCATCGAAGCAACTGGACTACGTTTCCTACCCCTGGATGGCACTATGCTTGCTCCGAATCTGGATACACCGACTCCAAGATCAGCTTTGAGTGGCTCAAGCGTGTGTTTGATCCACAGACAAAAGGACATGCTAATCAGAAACCACGCGTATTAATTTGTGACGGCTTTGGGACGCACGAGAGCCTTGAAATCTTGGAGTTCTGCCTGGAAAACAACATTACATTGTGTCGTCTACCATCTCATACCTCACACAAACTCCAGCCTTGTGATGTTGGACCCTTTGCACCTTTAAAGGCAGCCTATCGAGAACGAGTTGAACGGCTGTTTCAAGGAGGTACTAATACCGTCGGCAAAGAACATTTCACCTCCTTGTATAGCTTTGCGAGGGAGAAGGCGTTCACGAAGAGAAACATCACATCTGCGTGGGCAGCATGTGGTTTGTTTCCAGATAACCCAGACAGAGTACTCAGAAATACACCGAAGCCTCCTACCCAACCGACCGGTCCAGAAATCGATGCAATGAAAGCGGCTGCTTATCTACAAGATGAAGCTATACAAACACCTGTGACGCCTGTGTCAGCGGAGGGTCTCATGTCGCTATATGACCAGATCAAACAGGATACCCAAACACTTGATGCGACGAATACACAGCGCCTACAAAAGCGTGTACAGAAGCTTGCAAATGCCGCTCAAGTATCGTTTGCCGAATGTGCCCTCCTCAACAATCGAAACCAATTCTTGACCGAGGCAAATAATGAAGCCAAACTACGCAGATCGACCAGGTCAGTGGTTCTAGGGAAGGCAAAAGTTATGAGTTTTGAGGACATCGAGGAGGCACGCGCAAAGCGTGCTGCGAAAGACGCTATCCAAAGCAAGGGAAAACGTGGTCGGAAGCGTAAGAATACAGAGCCAGAGGCAAGTGAGGCAGAGCTGGAGTCAGAAGTGGAAGTTGAAGTGGTGAGTAGTACGAAGAAGGTGAAAAGGGGCAAGGGGACTCGTATCCGCAGGCGTAGAAGTACTGCGGTAGAGGCACGGGAGCCGGAAGCAGAGCCGGAAGCAGAGCCAGAAACACAGCAAGAACCACAGCCAGAACCACAGCCAGAGCCAGAGCCACAACTGGAGCCCGCGCCTTGGAGGGCACCAGTGGCGCGGATGTATTGAGCGGGCGTATGTTAATTTATCGTATCTCATTTCTGCTATCACCTAATGTAATGATCTCGCAATCGAGGAACAAAGATGGCATGTCTTTAGATAATTTACTTCATTAAAGCTTCCTTGTTCCGACTGTGACACTATTCTGTTCTTGTCTTGGATTTTGCAGGTTCGGTTCTTTATCTTTCTACTCGTTCCGTTCTCTACCTCTCGCCAGATCGTGACTTCTGTTTGTGTTTATGTGTGTTCCTACACATGCACGCTATGCACCGCCATTTCGAAGAGATGTGGCAAGGAATTTGAACTCGTAAGCCAGTTGCTTCTGGCATTTGGGCCACTTGTCTTCTCAAATCCATACCTATCGATGGGCGCTACACAGACCTGCGAAATAGGTGTCGATATCGCTGCTCGTAGTGTAATTTGGTCAGAAGAGAGTGTTCAGGTTAGGAGGAAGGTAGGGACTTCAGCAACGTTCGCGACGTTGCTAGCCTCTATTGCCAGCATCCAGGTCAGCGTGCTAGATGAAGCTGTGAATATAGGGGTTAGGGTTCTGCAGACAAAGTACATTGACACCTTACTAGGATGATCTGTGTGGTCAAGGCATTGCGTTCGATGCTACGGCCTCACGTTTAAAGCGCCAAGCTTCCCTACTGATTATATAAGCGGAACTGCGACGAAACTACCGAGGGGAGGTGCGGGGTCGGTCCGTCCCCTTAGCCGAGAATCGTTAGTTCCGTCGATCAGAAGTACCGAACCGCGTGGCGGCCCTGCAATCATTTGCGCGCCACAGCAGCCACAAAGCTTATAAAGGTCTCGGATAAAAAAATATGGATCTAAAGCTCAGCTAAGATCTTTTAAGACGTGTAATGGATAATAAGAGCTTGCCAGTGTAGCTGTGGTTGAGGGCTCGTACTAAAGTATAAATGGAGGCTTCTTATAAATCAGGCAAAAGAGCGGCGATGCGATAATAAAATTTTCTTCGGAAGGTGTCAAATGATAATAAATAGCTGTGTAATGCTAAGTTACACATACAAGCGAACCGGACACCCAAACGAGCAACCCCAATAGAAATTACAACAATTCCACCACAACACCCATAATTAAATAAAACTAGTTAGAATTATCTTCCTCAGATATTTCTTCTATAATCTCACAAGTGCGTGCATTATGCCCGGTCTCTCCGCAGTTGCCACAGCGCCGCGCACGTGATTCTTCCCTCTGCTTCTGACCACTACTTGTCCTCATTTCTTGCTTTATCTGCTCTCCAACGACGTACGGAAGGGGGTTGACAGTGGGTCTTGTCCACCCCAAATTCTGCCTTAACATTTGGGGAAATTTATGGAGAATTTTCTATAATTCCAGACTGTTGATTGGAAGGATAACCTTACTGCCTTACAAGGGCGGACGAGACCCACTGCCAACCCCCTTTCGTACGTTACATGTTTCGCTGACTAATATTACTTATTATATGACTTGATTTAACCCTTGTTGAATCTGAAGAAATGATAATCTTCCTGACGCATGTCCCAAAGCGACGACCATGCCCCGTGTAGCTTTACAAGTAGGTCGATAATTAGTAGGTAGCCAGAGAAGTTTAGTAGAACCTTGTACCAGCCAATAATCTGACACGTGCAAAGTAGGAAAGGGCTTGTTATCGCGGGAGAAGGCCACGGAGCTGACATTTCTCGTATGGCCCTTGAGTGCTGGTAGCAGCTGCTGGCCTGTAGCCGCGTCCCAGCGCCGGACAGTTTGATCGCTTGACCCAGACACGATCTGCTTGCCGTCGGGGGAGAAGGCCACGGAGCTGACATAACCCGTATGGCCCTCGAGTGCTGGCAGCAGCTGCTGGCTTGTAGCCGCGTCCCAGCGCCGGACAGTTTGATCGTAAGATCCAGACACGATCTGCTTGCCGTCGGGGGAGAAGGCCAAGGAGATGATCTCATGTGTATGGCCCTCGAGTGCTGGCAGCAGCTGCTGTCCTGTAGCCGCGTCCCAGCGCCGGACAGTTTGATCGTAAGACCCAGACACGATCTGCTTGCCGTCGGGGGAGAAGGCCAAGGAGCTGACATTACTCGTATGGCCCTCGAGTGCTGGCAGCAGCTGCTGGCCTATAGCCGCGTCCCAGCGCCGGATAGTTTGATCGCTTGACCCAGACACGATCTGCTTGCCGTCGGGGGAGAAGGCCACGGAGCTGACATGACTCGTATGGCCCTCGAGTGCTGACAGCAGCTGCTGGCCTGTAGCCGCGTCCCAGCGCCGGACAGTTTGATCGCTTGACCCAGACACGATCTGCTTGCCGTCGGGGGAGACGGCCAAGGAGCTGACATAACCCGTATGGCCCTCGAGGGCTGGCAGCAGCTGCTGGCCTGTAGCCGCGTCCCAGCGCCGGACTGTCTTGTCCCAAGACCCAGACACGATCTGCTTGCCGTCGTGGGAGAAGGCCACGGAGCTGATCTCATGTGTATGGCCCTCGAGGGCTGGCAGCAGCTGCTGTCCCGTAGCCGCGTCCCAGCGCCGGACAGTCTTGTCCCAAGACCCAGATACGATCTGCTTGCCGTCGGGGGAGAAGGCCACGGAGCTGACATAACTCGTATGGCCCTCGAGTGTTTGTAGCATCGCATTCCAATATGTTTCTACTTTTGGCTTTCTCTGGATCCAAGACGGAATATATTCCTCGAAAGTTTCTCGAACAATGCTCTTCTCCGGGGCAAAGATAAGAGCCGAACAATATACTTGAAGAGGCACCTGTTCAATAATCGATCGATTGTGTAAGGCAAATCGCCTTGCATCATATATGAACGCATGTACGTTAGGGCTTTCACCGACCTTATTTATGTTAGTAGAGTCTTCTCCTAAAGGCATTCTTAAAATCGCAATATGACTTACCTTAATCCAGTTCTCGAGCTTCATTATCATCACGATACCATCTGGCAAGCTTTTCATTAAGCTGAGCGCCTCAAGCCAGAACATATAACTCGTTCTTAAAAACTGATGAACGGAGCCACCGTCTATGAGATCATTAGTAGTGTGTCCCCTATCACATTCAAGTAGATGGTCAACCCAATAGAGACAGGAGTATTGCGCTGCGGCGAGTGGATCTGGAGCTGGCGGCTCGACCATCTCAATCGGGTACCCAGGCGCGCGCAACCCGTATATGTCGCGTCGAAGCGTTTTGGACATAACCTCGAGCGATCTTGAGAACATAGTGTAGATTACATCTGCCTTTCCAGAGGGAAATACTCTATCGAATGCGTTTTTGAGTAAGAAGTCTTTTGCCGATTGATGAATGAAATACGTGCGATTATCTCGTACGGTGAGGAACGAGCCGCATTTATTCACAACTTTCACGACTTTATCGAGATTGGAAGATATTTGCCGAGGAAGATCAGAGAGGGCTCCTACTTCGAGGAGGTGGAGTGGGCGGTACGCAAGCGTTATGGTAGAAAGGACGAGACGGCAGAACTCAGGATCCTTGCGCTGCAGCTGTTCAACTTGACGTAGCATCCGATCATAGAGAGGTTCTAGCTCGGGCGGCATGTCCTGAAGCACATCGAGCACGTCCTAGCTCTCTACGGGCTCAAGCTCCTTTAAGACCAGAGCCGCCCAGAGAAATGTCCCATTGGCCTTAGCGTATATCTGACCTCGAACTCTCTCCTGTAGCTCGCTGTCGTCCTCAATAAGTCGCAGTGTGGAAACCTTGAAATCGATAAACAACTGGACAGCACGAGAAACATGCTCTTCGTTGAGCTTAAGGCTAAGCCTTGTCTGCGTATGATCAAGTCTCAGCCGCGCCTCAATGTTGGGTTCGTTGCGGCTTGACACAATCCATTTGACGCGAGTGGATGTTGAGGCAGTTCGACTAATCAGATCTAAAAGCTGGTCAAGATTTGCTTTGCATTCGTCGAGCGCATCGATGATCAAATAGATGCTCTTCAAGCTTGGGTCTTGCAGAATGCTTGTGAAGATTTCAGATAATGCAACCCAGGCGTTTGCATCTTCAAAAAGGGCCTTGCCAGCGTGGTCGTACTTTTTCCGCACATGCGAGATAAGCAATGGTTGCTGGTCGATGAGCAGGTAAATAAGACCGCGGAGCGCGGCTGACGCATTATCAATGCGGTCATCGGTAGCCTGACAGAAGAAGTACGCCAATAGCGTAGTTGCCTCCTTGTCTCTCAGCTTTGTCCATGGACTCATTTCATCGATGATGCCACAAATCAGCATCGTCTTGCCTTTGCCGGGATCACCTTTGATCTAGAGTAGCCGGCTCTGTATATCGTCGCGCCATTGCTGGAAATCGGGATGTTCGAGAATCCATTGGTAAGAGTCTCGCAACAGCCCGCCCTTCGTGTCTTCAATCCGCTTCTTGTCCTCGCGTGGATCAGTTATCCTCAGGTCTTGTATGCAGCTTTGACTCTGAGGGTCGAATGTATTCTGCTCGTCTTCTTGTAAAAAGTGATTAGCATATGGCTAAAGATAAAGCGACTTATCGGGTATTCACCTGTCAGCGATTTCTGGATCTTCTTCTTCAGCCGTCTGAACGCGTGTTCTTTCCCTTCGCCATAGATAAGCGGCAAATGAATGCCAAAGATACCTAATAGCGAGTAGGCCATATCTTCTCCGCGTGTTGTCTGTCGATTCTCTGCCCACGACAATCGCTCCTCGACGGTAAATTGAGACAAAAGGGCAACATCAAGTGCTGAGATTGGAATCGCCGTTATCTCCTGGATTTGTCGTTTTAGAGTTCCTTTATCTCCTAGTCGCTCGCAATTGCGAGAGAAGAATTCAACTGAGCGCGGGGCAAGGAGCTCTTGAAGGGTCCAGCCTCGTGTAAACCATTCGCTATCCCGAAAAGCAGATTCCCAAGTACACTTGGTAGCCGTATCACTTGCTTTCCGCTTCCGTGTCGAAACATCCGACAAATAGACATAGCATCTGGCCGCTTTCTGGTACCAGCGAAACATCGAGTTGATAGCCTCTGCGAGCTCAGTGCTGTTCGACTTATCGATACAGCAGGTGTCCACCCAAAAGTATTGCAAGCCGTCGCGCTTCGCTTGTTCTCCGCAGAACTGTATCTTGCCATAACCAGCCATCTTCTTGCCGTTGCCATTCTTCAGATCTGCCAAAGTAACCTCCTCCGGTCCCCATCTGTGCGAAAGAATAGCATACTTGGGTATATCGCTCTCAAAGAATTCCGTCAGACAGAAATCGCTCCCATTGTTGTACTGCAGCAGACGCATAATTCGAATAGGTTCGAGGGTCGTAAAGAGGAGGGTTCTCGGTAGTAGTTGCGCGTCGAGTTGGCATAGATGCGAAGGGTGAAGACTTCATGTCGGGTTGAGGCTGGCACATTCAGCTGGGCGGCAGCCTCGCCGCAATAGCACATTCGAACATCACTGGAAGCGCGCAAGACCAGCCAAGTCGCTCAGGCTCACCGCAGGAATGCTGGAAGTCATAAGTGGCAAAAGATAATCGAAGTCAATCTCGATTGAGCATAATAGATTCTTGTTGCTGAGAGGGAAGCTAAAGAAATCTGAGAATTGTGTGATAGAAAAAGAAATTCTGGACCCATCTACCTTTGATCATCCATCTGTTGTCGATTTCTAGCCTGAAGTCTTAGGCTGACGATAATTATGTAAGCTACGGCGAAAACTTCAGCGAAATTACCAAAGCTTTGCGGGGAGTTGCAGGCCAGTCTTTTCTAGCCGAGAATCGTTAGTTCCGTCGATCAGAAGTACCGAACCGCGTGGCGGCCGTGTAACTGTTTGCGTAGTATAGCAGCCACAAAGCTTCTGAGGTTCTCGGACAAAATATAAGGATCTAAAGCTCAGATAAGAACTTTTGAGAAGTGTAAGAGATAATAAGAGCTCACTAGTATAGTTGTGGCAGAGGACTCGTACTAAAGCCTAGATGAAGGCTTCTCATGAATCAGGTAAAAAGGTGACGATGCGAATACAAAATTTTCTTCGGAAGGAGTCAAATTACTAATTAATGGCTGTGCAATGTTACTGATCTTTTATTTTCGTAGACTTATTAGTTGGTGTGGAGTTTGAGATGCTTGAAGTCAAAGTACCTCTCGTTTTTCTCGCCACATAGGGTTTCTCGGCACGCAGGGGGGGACGTTAGTAGATATCGCTACTATCGCTAAACGAGACCCGACGAAATTGGCTTTAGCCACTAGCAATGTCGTCTTGCAAGGTGACTATTCTTATCAGTCCTTTTTGTAAGTCAAACTCTCTATTCAGAGGAGCAAAATCTTTAGAATTAATCCGTATGAAGCAACTACTAACTCATTCTTTACCCAGGAAACCAAATTTGAAAGTTGCAAACAACGGCTTTGACACTCAAGCTGCAATAGTGCTACTTTGTACCGTGACTCAATTAAATGAAAGAGTTTACAAAGAGGAAGCCGATTTCAAAGCTGACTATCGCCAAGGAACTACCAGCGAACGGCATTCTGCGTGCCCTTCGTGAAAAGTTTATCGAGGATGCTGTACCATTTCATGAAGGCGTTGCACCGTTGAAAGATGCCAACAGGCTACACTCCACCAAATGCTATATAGACGAAAATCAGTAGGAGGTGTGTGAACCCAGAAGCATTGAGAGCGGGATGAGAAAAATTCGAAGCAGAAGAAGATTTTGTTATCGTAAGGAGAGTCTTAACACGAGACGAGATCTAGGGCTATGCAGACGCTACAGAGCAAATTAGAGTTTTGTTTCTTCCACAGATTTGATACCGGGTTAAATACTAACAAATTCAACTTCCCGTGAAGGGTGCGAAGCAAAGGAACATTGCCTGGTGCGCCAAGAGGACAATGAACGACGCAAACGCGTTCGGATGGAATGACAAGAGCGCCTTTGACACCACCCTCATCACTATCGTGACGAGGCTTGGGTATGAAAATCTCAGATTATATATTGCCAAACACCGATTGTGACCACCCAGAGATAAAATAAATGTCCTTGAACTTATTGCAGCTAGAGTCTTGGGAACCCGTTCTTAGGAAGTTCTTAAAGGGTATGCCTGCTATATACTTGACACAACGCAGTCGAACAGCAGACACAAGGCTAAAGCTTGAGGCTGACGCAATAGGCCGTCCCGCGAAGTACTGGGTGCTCGGGTTGAGCTATGGATATAATTTTGTCGTATTCTCTCGTTTACAAGGTGAACACTTGCAAACTTCTAACTTGTCATGATTTGAGTGGAGAGCCTAAAGTGTAACGTCATGGATGTAAATTCTGAATCATCTAAACGTGACTAATCAAATCTTTTATCCTTTTTCTCAAGTCGAAGCTAGAAGCGAAAACCCTGAATATCGCTATCAAGAATTCTCCCGAATCATCAATCTCGCCGCGAAATTATCCAGGAACAGTCGGAGATCAGGTTGCAGGTGTTACTGTTAGTTGTGTAATCAGCGTCGTTTCGGCGAATTTAATTCCGCACACCGTATTTTGGTGCACCCCACCAAAATTGAATGAACTTTAGCAAATAACTCCAACATCACAACTCCAAACCACGAAGTAAGTAGGGCAAATTGAAGCTCTCACCATGTAGATTCTAATCCGTTATAGGCGCCATGGCCCCTAGGCTTAGTAAGCTCCACGGAGACCAAATTGACGCGGCTTTCTACGAAAATCCTCCTCTAAGCAACCAAGAGTTAGCCTTATGGCTTGACTGCCATATACGATCGATGCAGCGGAGAAAGAAGAACCCAAAGAAGAGGTTAGAAGATGGTTGGGACCCTCGAAAAAGCCAGGTCGCAAGGCAAAGGTTACGCCTTCAATAATCGAGTACGCGGAGGAGTTGGTTGATCGGTATAAGACGATATATTTGGACGAGTTGGGAGACTTCATATATATGGATTTTGGCGTACAACTCGACCTGCCACAGGTCTCACGCCTTCTGGCTACGGCTCGGATATCCCACAAGAAAGCCACTGCGTACGCCTCTCAAAGGAACGACGATTTGATCAAGGCTTGGTCCTTCAAGATGGAGAATTGGCAGGCGTCGCAGTTGGTGTTTGTCGACGAGAGTGCTTCCAACGAGAGGACCGCAGATAGGAGGTATGGATGGGCGCCAATTGGTCTCCCTTGTAGAGTTAGGAGGTTGTTGAAGCAAACTGAGAGTTGGTCGATTCTCCCTGCGTATACGATTGAAGGCTACAAAGAACCCCTCGTCTTCAAAGGTGCTATTACAACAGTATTCGAGCGGTGGCTAGAATTTGACCTCCTTCCTACCTTTACGAGACCACCTGGCCTGCGATTAATCTTAATTATGGATAATTGAAAGATCTATAAGAATATTCGGGTACAACAGATCTGCGATCGATTCAACGTACAGCTCGAATATCTCCCTCTATACTGTCCATTCTTCAATCCAATTGAGGCCAGTTTCTATGATTTGAAGGCGTTTATAAGGAGGAATTATCGTATAGGCCGTGATGGGAGCTACAGCAACTTTCCTAACTTCTTGAATCGTACTTTACGTCATACAGGTAGAGGTGTTGAAGCTGGTAAAAAGGCTAGAGCGCACTTTAGGAAAGCAGGGTATGAAGGTGTTCCAGATGAGCTAGATATTTAGAAAAGTGAGAGAATTAATTGATAATTAACTGTGTATTACAGTACACATATACAGTATATACATATTTAGTACAGTAGAGAAAGGCGGCTGTTGTTAGGACCTGTACATACTTTTCAGTGCCATGTCCTTCGTGGTCATCGATATTGCCAGCTGACATGAGGACAGTGCGGAATATGTATGCCTACTTCAAGCAGCGGCTGCTGACCTAAATGACGGACAATGAGAAATTGAGGGGGAAGTGGTTCTTGTATAAACAAATACATCTTGACAGCCAGCTCAATTTGAAGCCATTGGCCCGGAAAGACGAGGCTGCAGTGGCTCCTTACCATCGTGTTTTCAGTATTTAATATTATGCAATCCAAAGCTTCCATTGCTCGAGAAGCAAAGCAGTATATTTCTGATAAGTTTAGGAATTCATAGATGTGGGTTTCTTCAATTATTGTCCAATAGAAAGAAAATGCAATCGTCAGAGGTGAGATTTTCCACAGGCGCACTCGGGCAGACAATTTCAAGTCTCCTCTTCAATTTGTCCCTTTTTTTTCTCTGTCTCGACCACTGCTAACCTGTCAAGTCTACATCCCGTGTCCGTCCATCACTATCTGTTGATACCAAAACCCAGGCCCCAGTGCCTGCAGTACCGATGAGCTTTCCGACTCGCCAAGAACTAGGGGCTCTTGACCAGGAATTATGTCACTTCAAGAGCTCTGGACACATAATGGAGCAAGCACGACAGATGATACACAGGATGTATAGTCTCGCCAACAAAGACAAGAGAGAGCTGCGTAATACTTTCGAGTATTGGAAGGCTGAAGAAGCAAGGCGGGAAGTGGCTGAAGCCGAGCTCCGGGAAATGAAAGGACAGTATGCAAATTCACTGGATACCTTAAAAGATACTCTTCGGCGGCTCGAGGACGATAACTCACGGTTGCTTGACGAGAATGCTGTTCTCGAATCTACGAAGATAGATCTCGGTCTAGAGCTCGCTCTTACCACGGAGAAATATCGAACCTTAGAAGCAGACTATGAAGATGTTGAAGCTGAATTGAAACACCAAACCACATTGATCGAGAATAGATGGCAGGGGGCAGAAGATGAGAAGGATAAACACCACGAGAAAAAGTACTATGTTGTTGAGGATACGATATCCGAACAACAGATGTGTGAGGCACCTGGATCGTTTGACCACCCCGTAGCATCCAAGGTTCTGCCAGCAAACAAGCGTAAGAGGAATTCTGAAGAGGAAAAGACTTCAAAGACTAGTCTAACGAGCAAGTCTCGTAGATACAAAGATGGGTCCGAGTAGGGGATGGTCACAGCAGGGACACGGGGCGGACGTGTGATGGGGGACGGAATGGTGGCCCGTTGGTAGTTTATATCTTAGATGATAAACCAAGCCTGATCTTGAGCTCATAAATCCAGTATATAACTTAAATTGAAACACAACGTCATCGTGCCCAAGCTAGACCCCCAGATCTCACAGTATGATACCCCCCCCCCCCTTGATAAGTCTAACATCCAAGATTGGTCGAGTGATAGGACTCCTAGCTCACTTACCTCCTCTCTAACAATCTCCTAGGCACTTTCCATTCGCAGACCTCCAGGTAGACCGGCACGACGATCTTCGCTTGTAGGCACACGAGCGTCCCTCCTCTCGGAGTCAATCAAAAAAGAAAAACTGGAGACCACAGGGCTGGACTCCACTGCGTTATCCAGCATCAATTATAGCCAGGGTCCCGTAGGAAGCTCCGTACACATTCTTGCAAATTCTAGTGGTCCCTGAACCTGGAAATTGTACCGCTTCGTACATTTGGCTTGATCGTCCAGAATTTCCGACAAATCTGGTTCCTAGTACGTTCAACCTATTGCTCAACTGGAAGGACACAGTATCAATGCGCCGCATCGAAGGGTCATCACGAATGTGGTCACCGGTGAAGAGACAGAAACGGCTCAGAGGAGAATAAAAACGTCCGCGGCTATGGTCATTCCTTTCCCGAGGCGCATAATAAATGGGATTCGGAGATGACTGGTTCAGTAATTCATCAACGTATCATGCTAACCTTTATTGTGGCCGCGTACGTTTAGCGGATTAAAAAAGATTGAGCTTCGATGTTACAGGTTATATATGACGCACCCTAGCTGAGTTGGTTGAGGTAAGTGTTGCACCTCGACTTCCACCACCCGGGATGCTGATAGCAATCTTCATTCGATCAGTGCCACTAACCATAAGAAGATCCCGGGTCTACGTCTGCTTTGATAGCGGGACATGCCAATAATGGTGGTCTCTTGATGTGACCCTGGGGTACAGGTCAGGTGGTGCTTCTCGGCCAAGATTCTTCATTAACTCGTTACTGCAGAGAGGCAATTTTGTTTTCAGCAGCAGTTCCTTCGGATCCTCCGGACTACCTGCCACGTAAGTGGTTATTAAGATACCAAGGTAGATACAGTAGTTTGATGACGTGGTGTTACAGAAATCTATAAAGCAGAAGGCAATAACGACTGTCCACTTACTGCTTCGTTCATGGCTCACCACCGAAACCTCTCGTCCCAACACATCACAAACACCACTCCATATTCAGAGCAGACCAAATACCCGCAAATGAGTCAATATACAGCTCGAGGGACTGTAGAAGAGATGTAAGGAAGATACAAATTCAAATTTCATTGCTTGAGGGTAAGTATCGTAGCTGATGAATGTAGAGCTGTGTTGGCCTTACTTGGACTAATACAAACATCTGATTTACTCTGTGACCTCTGTCATAATGTCACATTTTCTAAGGTGATGGAACTCTTCCCCTTTGACTTGATCGCAATCTCCTCTCAGCCTCTGTTCCAGAGTGTCCGAAAAGCCAATCAGTCAGCCATCAGCCAGGAAACTTTCTTAACTGACTGGCTTGTATGTAACCGCACAGCTTAATGGCTTGAACTGAAGAGCTGAAAAGCTGCTTAAAAGCTGATTCTATTTTTGGAAATATATTAAAGATCTCTTCCAAGGTCTACAGCCCCGAACGCCAACATAATCTCAATAAAACCTCTTCTTTGCCAATTCTTGAGGCACTCTTGTTGCCATAATAACTGAGCGGACAATCTCGACGAATGTACTGTAGTTTGCATAGAACAAGACGAGAAAACACGCTCACATTCAGAGCTCATGGCAGGTATACATAGAAAATCGAAGGCCATCTTTGTAAGCTGTGGCCACTGGGCCTGCTTTCCACGCCAATACTCCAAGAGAGGCTTGTCTGTAAGAGGCTCTTCAAGATACAAAGCTAATTGATCTTTTCGGCTTGTCAAACGCGGAGGTCGTGTAGAAGAAGAGGTACCAACAAGAGGAGGAGCTAGTCTTTCCAATTGTATGACCTTATAAGCCTTTTCAGGCTCCGGCTCTGGGGTTCTTTCCTCAATTCGTATCACCACCTCTCCCTTATAATCGTTCTCCCAGAGCTTTCGCAGAGCGGCCTTACCTTTCCTCACATATTGAGAGTTATCGCCGGTCCACTGTTGATCAAAGTACTGCCATTTCCAACGAGGGTGGAGTACTAGAGCCGCTATCCACGCAAGAGAAACGTCGGTCTTACCATAGTACTCCTTCGTCTTATTCCATGCCAAAGTAATCGACTCTTGTATGCCTTTGTGCCCATTGAATCGACCGGCCTTTGCGAGAGTCTCCAGTCCTTCAAAGTGAGCAAGTAGACCTTCAAAAAGAGGTAACAACTCCCATAAAGCTCCGTGGGTTGACGATGTCGGATCATGGCGATCGGGGTTACCTTCAAGGTCTTTTGTAAGGCGAAAAAGAGGTTCCAAATGATCCATCATCAATTGAAGCGTCTCCCATTCTCTGTCGTCGATAAAATCCTCTCTGTAAACCTCCTGATCAAGAGGTTCTTTAGAAACACGTAGTTTGACAGCATAACTATCAAGAGCTTCGCGTAACTCAAGAGCGCGTTTGATCATCGAATATGAGGAGTTCCAGCGTATCCCTCCATCCAACACTACTTTCCATACCTTTCTAGCTGCCTTGCCTTGATTTAGGTCAACTTGTAGTCCGTCAAATGCTACCCCGCGCTTTCCGGAGGCCATTATGTGCGCAATTAAGTTGTGTAGCTTTCCAAGCTCTCCGCGTTGCCTCCACAGTTGTCTCCTTCCTGCAGGACCAGCCTTATTGAAATCGTCTTCAAAAGATGACGTATCTTGACCAAATAAGTATTGCTCTGCGATGAGATTGAGGATGTGACCCATACAGCGAAGACGACGTTGTTTTGGATCGAAATTGAGGGATTTTCCGAGCTCTACGAGCGTTGTATCGTTATTCGGCGCGTTGTCAAGGACAAACCAACCAAGGTTCAATTCGTTGATTCCGAATCGACGTAAGAGAGGTAGAAGTACAGAAGCTTGGTCTGTATTATGTCAGTTAAAAGGAGAGCACTTTAGGGAGAGTTGACGTACCAACACCAGTTTTACTATGTCCTGGGAGCTCTGGTAAGCCTGCCAGTACTGTCACAACTTCTCCCTTCTTGTTAGTATAATGAAAGACCATTGCAACCACACTAATCTTGTCTCTTCTAGATCCCCAACCGTCGAAAGAGACTGAGATCTTCGATTGCGCTTCTGCGACGTCTGCAATGATCTGCGGCTCAAAATACTTGAATAATTGTGCTATCCAAGTCTCTGAAGTGCTCTGTGAAGTAGGGAGTGCGTTGACAGCTTGCATATTAGCTATTTTGAACATGCGACGAAGATTTGGAGAGGCTGCTTTGCGGTGCTTTACGTCGTCCATTATCACCCATTTAGTGAAGGCATTCCTGAATTCAAGCTGTCGAAAAGGTATGATATTCTCGTAATCTCCACCAACTGGCCCAGAGGGTTGCGCATGCGGTACAGCTGTCGAAGGTAGTCTTCCAATATCTCCATTTTGCTCCAATTTATGCTCTATTATCATGTGTTTGGTTGCGTTCTTGAGAGAGTTACTGTTGAAGGTAGTCGATTTATTCTTTGAAAATTTGGGATCGTGATGACCTTAATCGATTAGCATAATAGATGAGGACCAAGAGAACAACATACACAGTTTACACAACCAAAAGGTGTGTTTCTTGTTCCCAGCAGGCTGTACCAATGTGTACCCAACTTTCCACAGCCACGAACGAGTTAGCATACTCGTTGCAGGAGCTAGAATATACCCCTTAAGCAAATTTAACGCTTTGGCGGGCCTATCATCAAACAACGGCTCTCCAGGAGAGTATGGCGAGTAGTCTGAATTCAAATCATCTCTTTCAGGCTTGTAGGGGTTGTAATTATCGTTGTAAAGAGGTACAGGTCGTTGACAGCGGTCCTTGATTGTGAAAGTCGTTTGAGGAGCCTGTTCCTCTCTCGGGGCCATCATACGTAAAAAGGGGTCAATAGTCGCGCCTACAGTACTCGCAGACGGTGCTCCAGATACTTGGGAGGCTATATCATCGATATCGATAGGCGTAGTAGAGCGAGACATGATTTTGGGGATGATTTTGATGATATTAGTGAGTTACTGTGTCTTAGTGATGCCTTTAGAAGACTCTTCAATTATCCTGCCGCTATACACCGCCTAAAATTGGCCTATCGGAAGTGGTTTTCCCGCTCCGGGGCTTCAATCCCCCTTCAAAAGGCATCTGAGAGTCATACAAATTGCTTACATATTGAGTCCAAAATCACTAAAAAAAAACTATACTAGCTTATAAGCTAGCTTATAAGCTGGTACTATTACAGCTGACTGATTCATAAATGGTCTCACGCTGATTGGCTGAAGGTTTACTCCCTAGCTGGCTGGTTGACTTAAAAGCCGGCTGACTTTTCGGACACTCTGGACTCTGTTCTTTTCCTGCGCGTTTGCCATTTGGGTGAAAGGTTTATCCCACGAACTATTTGGTGAACGATTTCGTCTAGGGTGTCCGATTGAAGTAGATTCATGGGCTACATTCATGGATGGCATTGAAGATTATAGAGACGCAGATGGCCCCAAGATCTTATAAGTTATTGGAATTTTGTCAAATTTTCTTGTCGTTTCGGTGTTTCTGAATTATGAGCTGGGCGGATAAATGATCTGGAATGACCGGTAGAAATGGCTTGATGATACAGCTGTATACGACAAATGGTTGATATCATTGATATTTCGATGCGTCCATTAATTTACCTTCACCACTACATAAAGTTTTCTATAGAGGCAAGGGATAGTTAATCTCTAGGCTTTTTATATCTATTGCCAGACCAGCCAACAAAAGAGGCTCCAACATCTCTTTTTGCGGAGAATTTTTTCTTCGAAATTCGTCAAATTAGTTAACCCAAACCATTGACCGACGCTCACAGAGTCAATCGCAACTGTCCCCAGTTGTCTTGGACAACTGGTGGTTGAGTTAGTAAATACTCAACTCACGTGAAAATCTTGCAAACCAGCCCTGAAGCCATCACACCTCCCCAAACATATATACGACCAATCACAAACAGCAATCAGATCTCTAGAGACCTGTTAAGACCTCCCACAACATGTCAGACTCAATGGACACACAAACAGACCTCCCGGACGGAACCCAGGTGATATTGGGAAGCTCCATCCCTAACACCCCAACACACAGCAACGGAGGCCTCCTACCTAACTCAGACGACCCAGCCCCTTCTAGCCCTACCTTAAGCAGACAGCAGAGAACTATTCAACCACAATTCAACCCCAACAGCTTCGGCAGAGGAGATCTAAACCTAAGCCCCTTTACAGGGGGAGTATCCACACCAAATCTGGATTTTGCCTCCGCTCACCGCCCCCCAATACAGCCTACTAAGAGACCAAACGACACTCAACTCAACCCACGCAGCACCAAATACACCAAGAACGTGGCACCAAGAACAGTAAACGAAGCTCTGTTACAAGCTAGACAACTGTTATGCTGGGCCCTAGGAAGAGAAGAGAACGAAGACAGCAAAACCAGCATTATACACCTGATCTCCCAATTTCAAGAACATATGGACGGAAACCCAGTGCAATCAGCGGCAAAACACATCATCAACACTGCCAACTACCTAGGGAACACGGCTCTGAAGCTTACGAAGGCTAAAAGCGCTGAAAAACCGACAGCCCAGCAAAATCCCCCGCGAAACACCCCTCTAAACGGCCCCCAAAATGGCCCTGGCCTAATGTCCTCCATGTTCAGTCCTGAATCACGTGGAACCACCATACACCTGCAAAGAACACCAAAACCCACTCCACAACAAGCCGCAGAGAAGAGAAGAGAAGCCAAAAGGCAGAAACGACTGATTCTGACTAAAACTACACTTGAAGGCTTTAACGAAATCGACTCTCTCGACCTACGCAACAAAATCAACCAAGAAATCAAAGCCAGGACCCATCTAGGACCCGTAGTTAGCACGGTCACTAGGTCTCTTCAAAAGAATCTGATTATTACAACCACGGACGACTTCAAAGCAGAAATGCTCCAGGCCCATGAAGACCTCTTAAGACAACTCATCACTTACCAAACCGCAAAGGTAGACACCCAATACTACAAAGTAGTCGCCCATAGTATTCCACTAAGAGTATTCAACACCGATGGAGGCATGGCGGTTATCAAAGACGAGATCCTAACCTTCAACAAAGGATTGGACCTAGAACTCGTCGGAGAACCATACTGGCTGACTTCCCGGGAAAAACGAATGGACCCCAATCAACTCCACGGCTCAGTCATAATCTCCTTTCGGAAAGAAGAGGACGCCAGGAAAGCAATCCGAAACAGGCTCCAAATAGCTGGAATCAGCGCTAGGGTGGAAAAACTCCATTCTACCTCCCCTCTTATACAATGTACAAACTGCTGGGGATTCGGCCACTTGCAACAATACTGCAAAAGAACCCCAATATGCAGAATATGTGCAAAGGAACATGCAACACAGCAGCACCACTGCTCGAACTGCCAAACCGCTGGGAAATCATGCCAACACACCACATTCAAATGCGCTAACTGCGGAGGCAGCCATTCAGCGGACAGTAAAAGATGCGAACTCTCCCCCTCTCACCCTACGGAGAAAGCATGATAGACACCGCTGTCAAGATTATATCTATCAACTGCAACATCAACAACAAACCTACAGAGAACGCGCTACAGATAGCTGTAGAGTGCAAAGCAGACATAATCTTGATTCAAGAGCCATGGTTCGGCAGAGAGAGAGTCAGAAACGAATGGACGAACCTCAGCTCTACCGGCCACCCAGGCTACACGCAAATCCTCCCAAACTACGATACCAACCATCGCCCAAGAACGTTGACATACGTCTCCAAAACGTTTTCTCCTTCCGTCAACCTTGCCACCGACTCGCCTAATGACACAGACATTCAAGTATTAGACGTGACAGAAGGCTCTAACAAACTCCAAATCATCAACATATACAACCAAAGAGACCAAGGAGAATCAAATCAACGCACCTTCCAGAGATGCCTCAAGAACCGCCAATTACACCCACACACAATCTTAGCAGGAGACTTCAACACACACCACCCATGGTGGAACCCACTCATCGGAAACCCTAGCAAAGAAGCTGAAGACCTCGTGGAATGGCTAGAAGGGAACAACTTAAGCTTGCTAAATAAGCCTGGGAGAATCACCTTCATCAGAGAAAACGTCACTCCTTCAGTACTAGACTTAGCCTTCTCCTCTCCATTAGTCTCTGAGAGATGCGATAACTTCAAACTCAACGCCGAGCTTGCCTCTGACCATATTGGTCTCCAAATCAACATCACTGCCAAGGACGACGACACAGTAGGAAACCCTGCCTTACAGGCTAGGTATAACATCAAAAAGGCGGATTGGGAGCTCTTTCAGAGAGAACTCATATATATCACAACTCAAACAAGAGACCTCCACAACCCAGATTTCGGCCCACACCTTATTACAATAAGCAACGCTCGGTCAATCGTCAGAGAGGACAACACCACACTCACGGAGCTCTTGGACAGCACAGCAGAGGCATTAACCGACGCTATAAGCAAAGCCGCCAAAATCGCCATCCCCCTGATCAAGCCAAGCGCTCATGCAAAAGCGTGGTGGACGCCAAAGCTCACCGAACTACGCAAAGACATGTCGGCAAAACACAGACACGTGACAGCAGAAGACCACTCTACCACAGCCGCATGGTGCTCAGCTAGAAACACATATTTCACGGCAGTTAAGCAAGCCAAAACAGACCACTGGAACCAATTTCTAGAGAAGGAAGACCCCCGCTCCATCTTTACAGCCATGAAATACACCAAGGGAAACCTTGTACGCCGTATTCCACACATCAAAAACAGACAAAATCAACTACAAACCACATTCCAAGGCAAATGCGACGCCTTTAAGCAAGCCCTGTTTCCTCTACCACCGGACGCAGAAGAACCGGAATGGGAGAACTACACAGGAAACGGCACGAGATGGGAATGGCCAAGACTTACTGTAGAAGAGCTCAAGACTGTATGTTCAGCTAAAGTCAAATCCAAATCACCAGGACCGGACGGCATTACCCAGGATATTATCACACACGCCTACGAAGCTATCCCAGACACATTCTATAACGTATACTCTGTCCTTATTAACCTCGGATACCATCCAAAGAGCTGGAAACAAGCAACCGGAGCTATCCTCCAGAAGCCAAACAAAGAGGACTACGCAATTCCCAAATCATACCGAATCATAACGCTACTTAACTGCCTTGGAAAAGTAGCCGAACGAATCATAGCGCACAGACTGAGCTATTGGGCAGAAACAACGAACCTCTTACACAAGTCTCAAATGGGTGGAAGACTCAAAAAATCAGCAATCGACGCTGCTCTCTTGTTGACCAACGAGGTCGAACGGAACAAAAAGACAGGGTGGAAGTCGTCTACTCTCTTCATGGACGTAAAGGGGGCATACGACCACGTGGCAAGACACAGACTATACCGCATCTTACAAGAGCTAGACTTCCCTCTCTACATAATCGCCTGGATTGCATCTTTCTTAATCGACAGACAACTGAGACTAGCCTTTGACGGACAAATCCAAAGCTTCGCGGCCATTAAATCAGGGGTCCCGCAAGGAAGCCCTGTCTCTCCAATCCTATTCTTGATCTATATCAGAGACTTATTCAAATCCACAGGCGTCACGTGGATCTCGTACGTAGACGACGTCTCAATCACTACAGCCTCTCCATCAATCAAAAAGAACGTCAGGCGACTAGAACAAGAAGCAAGGAAGATCTTCCAACTTGCTGAACACAACCAAATCGCATTCGACCTCGCAAAAACAGAGCTCTTGCACTGGAACACATCACATGACGCCCTCTCAGCTTCCATTAAGCTCCCAAACAATGAGACAATCATGCCCAAAAGCTCTGTTAAATGGCTAGGCATATACTTCGACCCGTCGCTCTCCTTTAAACACCACGTAGCAACAAAAGTAGCAAAAGCCAGAGGAGCATTCCACAGGATGGCCAGACTAGCTAACATAGGCAAAGGCCTAACTCCCTTCGCTCTGAGACAACTATATACAGCATGCGTTACGAGTATTGCAGACTACGGATCCGTGATCTGGTGGAGAGGTCAACAACAATTCATCAAGCTCTTACAAAGCCTGCAGAACATGGCGATCAGGAAAATCCTAGGAGTGTTTCGTACAGCACCAATACTACCAATGGAAGTAGAAGCAGCTACCCCACCTCCCAAAATCCGCTTAAACCATAGCAACAGAATGTACGCCTTTCGTATGCTCAAACTGTCACCTGACCACCCAATCAACAAAGCTACACAAGCGATTGTAGCGCCGGTAGAGCCCCCTCCTAGAGAGAAAACAAAAGCGCCCTTACAACTTAAGCGCATCTATGATTCCATACGGCACCTGTACGACAATAACTCTTTGGAAAAACTCTCCCACCATCACTTCCCTCCGTGGAAGCGGCAAACCTACTTTAACGTAGAGATCAGCAAGCTCCCAAAGGAAGAAGAGGCCAAAGTACATGAGGAACGTACCCTGAACAACCCCGCAAAGGATATATTTGTATATACCGACGCTTCACAGACTACCGAGAGAACAACTACTGGAATAGGTGTCGGACTGGTCGTACTCGTACCTCCTTCTACACTTATTCAACATCAAAAAACCCACAACCTAGGCAAAGATCAACTGGTTTACAACGGAGAGCTCGAAGGCGTCACGCAAGCCGTTGAATACGCAAACAGAACTGCCAAACCAGGCCTCACTTTCAACATATACTCAGACAACCAAGCCGGCCTCTGGCGGCTCAAAACACCGTCCGACAACCCCGGCCAGAGCTGCCAAATCAGAGCTATTAGCGCAGCAAAACAAGCGACAGCAAAAGGCGCAAAAATCAACCTGAAATGGGTTCCAGGCCATGCAGACATCAACGGCAACGACAAAGCTGACGAACTGGCAAAGCTAGCCACCTCCCAACATCCAAACTCACACGACACGAGCTTCGCCATGCTGGGGATGAAAATCAAAGGCATGAGATCAACGGAATGGAAGCAAGCCATAGCTACGGACCGCAGAAGTAGCCTTTTGTACAACAACTCACACTCCTACCGCAAGATCTTCCCATGGAGCATATCAGGCAAGCTCAGAATAACCCCCGGTACTCCGCGAGAGATTGCCAGCGCCTTCTACCAGCTCAAAATCGGCCACGGCTACATCAAATCATACCTCCACAAGCTCGGCCATGCGTCCAACGACAGGTGCAGATGCGGTGCGAAAGAGACTGCTGAACACCTACTACTCAGCTGCCCAGAAACGGGTCTAGCCAGGAAGTACGTAAGAGACACCTTACGGCTCAAAACGCCCCTCTCTCAACGAATTCTCATGCATACAACGAAAGGAATCGCTGCCACAGTTGAATTCCTAAAGACCACGAAGGTAGCCACGAGAGCGTGGCACCTGGGGAGGGGGGAAGAAGTAGAGGAGGAGGAGGAGGAGGAGGAGGAGGAGGAGGAGGAGGAGGAGGAGGAGGAGGAGGAGGAGGATGGCGACTAGTCACATGACTAGAGACTGTTAAAACACCTTTCTTTTGTACAAATAGGGCAAGACCCTCACCAGCGCTTAGAACACATCAGACAGAGCCCCCAACCCTGTATCACAGCTTTCTTTTGTATTAGAATCAGCTCAAACAGCTAGGGAGAAATCCCGCCATGCTGCATAGTCATAGACTCACATAGCATGTAAAAAGGAATAATAATAATAATAATAATAATAATAACAAAAGAGGCTCTGCGAGGCTAGTGTAAACCACGTAATACATCAAAAGTTCATATTTACACGATAATAGACCTTTGAACTAACAAACCCTAAAATAGTGTCATATTCTCCTTATAAGTTGGACACCAAATAAGGGGACAAATCTGGACGAGCCCTCGCACACAGCAAATGTACGCGTGACACGCCCAGCGGACAAAAAAGAAATCGATAAAACGAGCTGGGAGGGGAGTACAGTAGTAAACTGCGCACAGTGTCGTAACATTGGGATCTTTAACTAAATATGATGGCGAGGCACTCGCCTAGCAATCTAGCCATATAGCAAGTCATAATTTTTTAGGAGCTCGAGTATCAGTGTCGGTGCACGTCAAATGCTAGGATTTGCTGCGCATATTAAATCGAAGGCTACCGTAGATAGACTTTAGTGTATATTTTTCTTTAATAGCATCTAGAACTCAATACCAGGCGTATACATTAGCAAATATCTTCATGCTCGCCAAGCTGAAGAGTTTCGATTACCAAGGCGTGGGGCGATGAAAGCTCGCGGAGCTGGATGGCGAATATACCTGCTGGGGATGGGCATCACAGCTTTCCGTGGATAGGCTACGATACTTAGAGATTGACCTTGTAAGACAAAGCTTTCTGATGAGATATGGAGCTGTCAGTAACAGAAGGGTGAATCGAAATGTAACTATAGCACAAGAATTTGAGTTCTCTCCGAGTTCTTCTCAAGGGTCTCGACCAAGTAAATTCGTCCTTGATGGATGTACTGTGCTGTATTGTATCATCGGCATCTTTTATAAATGTGCATGAATCACCAAAAAGTATTGAGAGATCAACACTCGACTAACTTAATCAAAGAGCTATCGTGATATTGTGTAAGAGCGTTTCTGTTGTCATAAGGGAGGAATTTGGGCGAAGTGGATGAATAATTTACTATCCAACCCTAGCAAATGCGGGATTAATGGTAATTACTGGGACATAGCAAAGGAAATCGTAAACGGAAATTTGAATTCGTAGAGTAAGCCCTCTCTTTATTCTGGGACTAATTGACACTGTTCTGTGACTTCTTTCAACCTTAATGTCCTGCGACGCTCTCATTTGAACTCATTTCACTGTTATCGTCAAAGATTTGAGATCCATTATCGCCTCGCCCCCCGCGCAGCACCACCTAATAAATGTACAAAGAAAAAAAGGGATTTTCTATTCCCACCTTAGCGGCAATAATGGCATCTACGGTTATCCCGAGAGCTAGGTTACTGTCACGGAACGAGTGCAAGTACGTGGACAATTGCGACTTGGTTGAATTGATTGATTACAAGGAGAGAAGAGATTCTTAAGGAAATCTGCCTTTTATGTTGGTTTACGAGCTGGCTCGTGCGGCTCATGCAGAGTTGTGAATAGCTTCATAAGAGTATGAAAGTCACCTGATTCGAGCCTTTGACAGTTACTTCCGAGGCCTTTTCTCCTGGAAGCCATAATGATCCCAAAAGCTCAAGGGCTAGGTAAAGCTCCTGGAAGCCAATAAATCCCTGGAAAGCTTTCCTCCTAGGATACCTACTACTCTTGGGAGCTTATGGGTTCCTGGAATCCACCACCAAAGCCAAAAAGAGGATACTGACCATAGCAAGATAACCTAGTCTCAACATTCTTACGGAAATGTCCAATCACAAAAGATGAAACCGAGGAATAATTGACATGTACACAGTTAAAAAGTCATAATCAAGCGGAAATCGAAATGATCCAACTCTGTCCATACTTCACGTATTTTCCATCTGAGAATTTTCATGCAATACATATAGCTGCATAAGTAGCAGGCTAATAAAGCTACTGGAACCCATCAGCATATCAAGTACCCCTTTGGTATCCATCCAATGAAGGGACAGACACCTTGCTTCTTCCCACCTCGATCAATGGCCTGATATTATCCAAGTATAGCCTCGCCCTGTGGTTGGTATCTTTCGATACAAAGTCGTAATTCTTTTCAATATCATTCATCATCTCCCATTTTCGACGTGCTAATTCTTTGACTCTACAAAGCTCGTCGTCATCGTCGTAGGCGCTTACCTTGCCACGTTCGTTCTGCTTGTTCATCGCTGGTTTTACCATGCAGTTTGGGCACCGTACGCAGAACGCTGCAGTGATTTTGTCACTTCCAACGCTAAAGCGAAGGAACTGACCAATACCGAGAATGTGGGTACACACCATATCAGATTTAAGGTTTTCAGGCTCACGACGGCAGCATTCGAGACATATGACAGTAACACTAATGGCGGTGAGCATAATGGTCTAAGCATAAAGTGAAAGTACATCAAGTGAGCTGCGACTGCGTTTCACAATGACTCGCTCATAAATAAGTAGCTACTGTATCGTTGATCCATTTGCGAAAGTTCCTCCTCTCATGGCTTTTGCGTCGAAACTATTAGACCTGCCATTTATGTCAGCTGCTGAAAGTGGCTCACGGTTACTGCTTATAATATCTTGAGGCGAAATCGATTTTGAAGGTGATAATAACGATTAATACAGTCAGCTTCGAAATCGGCTTCCTCTTTGTAAACTCTTTCATTTAGTTGAGTCACGCTACAAAGTAGCACTAGATCCATTATGGTTAGTTGTTTCTTTGTTATTATACATTGGCCTTGGGCAGACCTGGCTGCTTTACAGAACTGGAAACGGTCATCAAATCACATGAGTGCTAACTCAAATAATGGAAGCGCTGTCGCGAAGACCTGACCGATGTGGCCTTTCCACGTTTCGCCATGCAGGTCATCGATACTTGGAGGTTAGCAAGGGTACATCTGACTAAATCAAGGACGCAATTCGCATTGGAGTCTTAAGCTAATGATGACTCTAAATAGGGGACATTTTCAATCGATTTCTACCAACAAGGTCAGCAGAATCGACATAAAAAAAAAAGGAAATGTCTTAGAAACAGTAGTTAGACTTTCCATGCAATATACTGTACGGCGTAAATATTTTACTCTTTACTTATTACATTCCAAATGTCGACCAACAATTTGGGCCACAACAAAAAGCAGGTAGCACTGTCCAAGATACAAGTGGCGCCTGTTGAAGGGGTGTGGAAGCCTAGAGGTTAGTGTGAGATGAGTCATGTGATGATGAGTCATGTGCAGGGCACATGACTATGGATGGACTGTATTTATATGGAGATCTGTCCATACGACAAACAGTAGTTCAGTCAATATATTCAGAACCTGTCAACAGGTTATGAGCCCCGGAGCTCGCATTCCGCTGCGCAAAGACCAAACCGACTGAACTCACAGACTTTAGATACCTTCGTTCGAAACTCAATCTCAACATGGGGAGAGCAACCTACAGGGGAACCGTCCTCTCTGGCAGAGATAATTTCGACACGTGGAAGAAAGATTTGATGAATTTCTTAAGGGCCGAGGACCTCGAAGATTTCATCGATGGATCGGCAGAAGACCCATCAATTGATAAGAAAGGAAAGACAGTGGCAGGCATTGTGCAAGTTGAAGCTGTTACCAAGGAAAAGAAGGCAGAGATCAAGGAATATCGAAAGAACGAAAGCATTTGCAATGTAGCAGTACTCAACAGCTTGGACGAATATCACAAGAAATCAGTACAGTCTTTCAACACTCCCAAGGAGGTTTACGACTTCGTAATCAAGAAATATGCCGCTCCGAACGCCGCACGACGTGCCCAGTTGTTGAACGCTATCTATGCCGTCAGTACTCAAACGAGTAAGACAGTTCAAGAGAAGGTCGACTCCCTCCGCAACCTGAAGGCTGAGCTCGATGGCCATAAAGACAAGACCCCATTCCCCGAAGAGGTTCTTACCCAGTTCCTCAAAATCAGCATGGACGAAGAGTACGAGACTACTATCGAGATTATCAACAATGAGAAAGAAGATCTCTCTTTTGAAGAGGTTGCGAATCGACTCGAGAACAAGGAAACGGAACTCAAGGGCAAGGCCATTACTGGTGAGACTGCCAACTTCGCTGGCAGGGGCCGCGGGGGATACGGAGGTCGCGGAGGTCGAG
Source organism: Leptodontidium sp. MPI-SDFR-AT-0119 (assembly GCA_020726505.1). Classification (NCBI taxonomy): domain Eukaryota; kingdom Fungi; phylum Ascomycota; class Leotiomycetes; order Helotiales; family Leptodontidiaceae; genus Leptodontidium; species Leptodontidium sp. MPI-SDFR-AT-0119. Next base: position 236,819 of record JAHLEZ010000042.1, on the reverse strand, counting down.
GCGGATTCAAGGGACCACGTGGTCCAGAAGGAGGTTGCTACACCTGTGGAGGGCCTCACTGGAAGAAGCAGTGCGCTGAGTGGCACAAGACAGAGGAAGGAAGGAAGTGGTTGCTCTCTGACGAAGGGAAATACCACCTGATGGGGCAAAAGCTCAAGGCACAGAGAATCTCTACGAGGAGCGAGGCTAAGGAGGAGAATTCGAAGATGGCTAGGTTTCAAGAACTTGACGGTAGCGAATCAGAATACCCTTCAGCCTACTCTGAGTCCCCTGAATCTGTAATGATATCAAAGACAGCTATGCCTCAGTGGTATCTTGATACCTGCGCCTCAACTCATATTTCGAACCGCAAAGACCAGTTTATCGGGAAACTCAGACCCTCCTCGACAAAGATTTCAGTAGCCAAAAGCAAGGTTTCTGTTATCGCTGAAGGAGTAGGAGATGTGCGAATACGCTGGCTAGGAACTGATCTAGTCGTGAACTCTACGATAGTGAGGGACGTGCTCTATGTCCCAGAAGCCTCAGACTGCTTGCTGTCAGTAGGGAAACTAGAGGACAGAGGATCCGAAGTGGAAACCAGTTCGGCAAAGAGATCGGTTCTTTTGAGAAGGAACGGGAACATAGTCATGAGGGGATATAGGAAGGACCGGATGTGGCTGGTAGTTCACCCAGCAGATATCAAAGTGTACAAGAGCACGGCAAGATCTGCCCGTAGACCCAGGAACCAAAGCCCCGAGGAGATCAAACTGCTTCACGCCAGATTGGGCCATCCAGGCAAACATATGGAACTCCAGAAGGTGATGGATGGGCTGGGAAATCATGTATTTTGCCCCCCATTCTGCGAGAGCTGCACCTTGGGAAAGATGACTCGTAATCCATCAAGGGAGCCAATGTCACCAGTGACAGAGAAGCTAGAGAGAGTCCATATGGATTTGTACGGGCCAGTTCCAGTACCGTCGCTACAAGGCAAGCGGTACATGTTGACGATTACAGACCAGAAAACAGGACGGATCTGGGTGTACTTTCGCACAAACAAGAAGCATGTTGTGCAAAGGATCAAGGATTGGGTGATAGAAGTCGAGAACGAATGCCGCAGATTCTCAAAGGGCGAGAAGTGCCAGAATTTTCGATTTGATCGAGGACGAGAATTCTTGAATAAGACAATGGAAGCATTCTGTAAAGACAGAGGGATTCAACTTGAGCCAACTGTGGGGCACTTCCCTGAAGGAGACGGTATTGCAGAAAGAAGCATGAGGACTATTTCAGAGAGAGGACGTACGTTACGACTCGCGGCCGGTTTACCAGAAGAATACTGGGAGTTCTCATACCAAGTTGCAGCGTGGTATCGCAATAGGCAACAGGTAAAGAAAATGGATAAGTCTCCATGGGAGCAATGGCGGAAAACGAGGTGCCATATAGACCACCTCCGTACGTTTGGATGCCCAGCATATGTCCTTATTCCAAAGGAAAAGAGGAATAAACTCGCGGCTAGAGCGTGGAAAGGAGTGTTTGTTGGCTATGCGGAGGAATCAGAGAAGCTTTACCTGGTATGGCATCCAGAAGAGAAGAAGGCATTTCGCGTTCGATTTGTACGATTCGATGAAGCGCATTCAGGTGTCCCTGATGAGGATTTGCGGACGCTGGGCGATGACCGCAGAGATATGCCAAGAGAAGAAGGAGCTGCTAGCAGGCAAGTCGATCGAACTGCTGAAGATGAAACCGACGATGAAGACGATGACGTTGACTCTCCCAACAATTTGGAAGAGCCAGGGGGAGATGATAGTAGTGAAGGAGCCGGGGAAGACGTCGAGGAGGACGGCGACCACCACGGTCAGAGTTCTGGTACACTAGCGGCTGGGGAAGACTCAGATGAAGAAGGCGCCAACCGTCACGGTCGAGGCTCTTCCTACGATTCTGATATCTCAGATGTGATAGTTGTTGATCCAGGCAACGATACGGCGCGACAACCGGCATCCGAAACGAAGGTACAGGAACGTAAAGAGAGAGCCGCAGAGAAGAGAGCAAAAGAGGATGCTCGAAGGCAAGAAATCCGGGCTGAAACTGCGGCGCGGAGGAAGAAATCCAGGGGGGATGTCTATGCCCGAAAAGTCGTGGAACGAGTGATGCTAATGGGCCACCAATCTAATGACACCGATGTCAAGAAGTTGACTTACAAGCAAGTGGCAGATTCCCCAGACTTCAATCGATGGGAGGAGGCAATCCAAGTCGAAGTAAGCACGCTGAAAAGGCTGGGAACGTTTTCAGAACCGCAGCAACCCCCACCCGGCGCAGAGATCGTAAGCTCGAAATTGGTGTTCGACCATAAGAAGGATCGAGATGGGAACATCGTACGGTACAAGGCACGATTAGTTGCGAGGGGGTACACCCAAGAATACGGCATCAGCTACGAAGAAACCTTTGCTCCTACAATCCGGTTATCCGCCCTCAAGACGATTATTGCACTCGCAGCGAAGCATGGGTGGAAGCTACACAATATGGATGTTGTTGCTGCCTTTCTAGCGGCCACACTGCCGAAGGAAGATGTGGTCTATATGCGACCTCCCCCGGAGCTACAATCACAGTTTGGGAACTGTGTGAGAGTCCTAAAGAGCTTGTACGGGTTGAAGCAAGCCGCGAGATTGTGGTATCTCCTGCTTACAGAATTTCTCCAGAAGATAGGCTTCAAGGCGATCCCTTGGGATGACACTATATTCATCAATGAGAAGACTGGAGTAATCATTGGGGCACATGTGGATGATATGCTGTTAACCGGGGGAAACGAAGAGGCCATCAAGCAAGTCAAAAAGCAGTTGAAAAGTCGATTTGAGATGAAGGATTTGGGGGAGGCGGATTACCTCTTGGGAATCCGAATCCAGAGACACGAAGATGGAGCGATTTCGATTGATCAGTCAGTCTACGCCAGAGATATTGTAAGCGAATATCTAGACCAGAAATCGTCCAAGTGTGCTACTCCCATGGAATCCGACGCTGTGGTCAACCTCTGCAAGGGAACAGGGAAGGAGCTTACGGACTATCAATACAAGAGGTTCTTAGAATTGCTAGGAAAGCTCATCTGGCTTTGTGTCACCAGGTCAGATATCGCCATGGCAGTTAACAAGATTGCAACCTTCACAGCATCCGCGGATTGGGATCATTGGATGGCTCTGCAACGTGTCCTAGGCTACGTCAGCAGGACCTTGAAATTTGGAATTTGGTTCGGAGGAAAGAACCGCCATGCAGAGGGAATAGAACCCATAGACTACTATAACGTTGACCATGGAATCGAAGCCCATGTGGGGGCTGCAGGACCACTCGATACCATGGCATTTTCGGACTCCGACTATGCGGCAGATCCTCGAGACCGCAAGAGCTTGCTGGGCTTTGTTTTGATGGTTCATGGGGGAGTGGTACTCCACTACTCCAAGAAGATGAATGCAGTAGCCCGATCTACAACAGAGGCAGAGACAGTAGGGATGAGCGAAGCTCTCAAGCAAGTCATATGGTTGCGGAGGTTGATCGCTATCCTCGAGGGACACCAAAATGAGCTGGCGACAGTTCCCATGCTCTATGGGGATAATAAGGGAGCAGTGCAAGTAACACGCGGAGCCTCAAACACCTCGAAGATCAAGCACATCGATATCGCCCACCACCACATCATTGATGAGGTCAAGAAGGGGACGATTAAGACTTACTGGGTCCCGGGAAAGCATATGCTTGCTGATGGAATGACAAAGCCTCTGCCACGAGATTCGTTCGAACGAAATAGAGCTGCAATTGGCATCAGGGAGATCGTATAGACAGATCTGGGGGAGTGCCCTGAAACGAAGTGCCCTGAAACGAGGAACGAGAGGAAGGGACAACCAACCAGCGCGCGAGGACAGGGGGTCCGAAAATGCGGGGTTTCGCACCGAGAGATCTCTTCGCCAAGCCTGGGCCTGATTGGCTACTGTATCCGTCCAAATTAGGTGCTAGCGGCTCCCACCTCATTCGTGCCAGTATTGCCCGAATAGGGTTGCGTAGTGTGAACCCACGTGATCACGCACCTAATACCACGGAAGCGTCTTACGCGCCTCACACGGGAGCTATGCGTTGCAGAGTCTTCGTAATATTGTTTATTTATTCTGCAGACATATAAAGGCTCTTCAACAGTACCCGAGAGAGTAGAAGAGGCAATGGCCCTAATCGGCGACGGCCCTTCTTCGATCATGAGACTCGCCGTCTCGATATCTTCCGACAGAGGCACCGACGTCTCGGTGGCCTCTAGGTCACGGCGGCCTGCCATTACCGACCATATTCCCCAAAAATTTCGTTCTCGCTGTTTGTGATGTTTTCTCTTGTGTCGCCAGGTCAGCTGACCATAGTCCAGTGAAAATCACGTGCACACCCCGGTCTGCTGGTTTCAGGGCATCGGCGTGCGGAGCGCGCGTCCAGTGAATGCCCTGAAACGAGGAACGAGAGGAAGGGACAACCAACCGGCGCGCGAGGCCAGGGGCCCGAAAATGCGGGGTTTCGCACCGAGAGATCTCTTCGCCAAGCCTGGGCCTGATTGGCTACTGTAAACGTCCAGATTGGGTGCTAGCGGGGTCGCCTTTCATTCGTGCCAGTATTACCCGAATAGGTTTGCTTGATGTGAACCCACGTGATCACGCGCTTTAATGCCTTGGAAACGTCTCACGTACCTCACACAAGAGCCATCAGTTGCAGAGACTTCAAAATATTGTTTTTTCATTTGCAGACATGCTATAAAGCTCTTTAATAGTACCTGAGAGAGAGTAGAAGAGGCAATGGCCCTAATCGATGACGGCTCTTGCGTCCAGGATTGCGGCGCAAAAAGGGCTCTGCTAAGCCTCGCGCTGATTGGTCCTACGAAACTACAATTCACGGTACCGCAGTCGCTTCGGCTTTGCTTGTTTTACGGCAATGTCTTCGCATTATCGCATATCCGGCTCTCACAAATTACATCACTATCCATATGTTGCACTTCTCTTAACCAGGGTAGCGTACTATACCTTATCTTACTATTTTTAATCACATGCGAAAGATGTTACGCAGAGCCACGTGATTTGATACGGTCAAGCCCATTCTGGCCATCCACTTCTACTACTACGTTATTCTACGGTCAGATTCGCACTCGGAAGCTCAAGTATGCTGATTTTTGAGATGTCTTCGCCAGTTGTCCTCTCGAGCGAAGCCGGTGAACTTCCCGCCAACTGCGGCAAAACAGCCGACGTGAGGACAACAGTGCCGCTCATCGCTATGGCTTCTTTGGTGGCGGAGAAGGTCTTTCGCAAGAGAAAATGCAACGTTGCGGGCAGCGCAAGAGGGTGTGGGACATTTGAATGGTTTGAAATGGTATTTCTTGTGGCGACTGCTTAGAAGGTCAGCATTTGATTAAGAAGATTCGGTTGGGTGAGATTGATAGTGGCTTTAGGGGTGTGGATGCAATAAGAGAGGAGGACTTGCTTTAGGTCGTGGCGCTTTTGAAACAGGCGGCCACAACTTGGATAATCGCATTGCCGTTCATTCGTTTCCATGTGACCCTCACCTACGAGCGCTGGTGCGTGACCCGTAGTCGACTCCTCAACGGACGGCGACCACGTAGGGCTGCCATTCTTCCGAAGCACTGTCTCTGGACTGTCTATCTTAGACATCACAGATTTATCCGAGCAAGATCTTCCCTGGAACTCCTCCTCTTCCTCCCCATTTCCCAATCTCTCTCCTCCTTTCTCAGTATCCTCGCCCAGTAGAGACAACCTCTCATCGCCAGGCTCCTCATCTTCCCTGTGGTCGAAACCATCAAGCATTCGTGAACTCGATCCGGCCCACGGAGGACGAAGAAATACCGGTCCCGGCCGGCAGACCTCCTCGAGACTCACGTAGGGCAGCGGACAGTCAGCGAAGCAAGATGCAGTTTGATCACTGTAACATTTCTGCGAGATGTGGTGGTACGCGGAGACGGTACCTGTCTCCGCTCAGGCGAAGATAGTGAGCCTGTGCCGCAAGATATGAGCAACAGACTTCAATATCAATAATTACACTGGAATCGTCGGTACAGTGAACACCGTTGGAGCAAGGACTGTACTTACACGGGGTGCTGCGAAGTCTTGGTTGAACCCGTCACCTGAAGAGGGAAGTTTCAAGTTCAGCAGTATTTATCCCGCTTATATGTTGAATTAGGAGGCTCACATTCGCTTGATGTGAGGCCTCCATTCTTTCTATTGGCCCAGATGCAGTATGTAAGCTACATGTGGAATCTTTGGCAAGGCAGAATGTTAGACGAGGGTTGTGTGATTGATAGCCTGGCTATCCGATAGGCGGCCTCACAGAATATTTGCAAGAACGCTACTTAGGGCGAATACTCGATTCGCCTTTACAGTTGCCAACAAGGATTGTTCTTGCCAGTTGTTGAGATGGCCAGTCTAGAAGGTGCTGGTGTTGGTGCTGGTGGCAAAGCCGCGCCCGATCACGGTAGATATTTTAGATTCTGATCAGGTCAGCTGGTTTCAGGGCATCGGCGTGCGCAGCGCGCGTCCAGTGAAAGGGACTACTACCCCGCCGGGGCGAGCTGCAGGGGGCCGCTTGGCTGGGCCGTTGGGCTGCCATACCAGCAAACGAGGGATGAGTCGCGTGATTTTATCACGTGGTGCTTCCCCGCTCTTACCTGTCACCTACAACGAAGCTTAGCGGGCTGACAAATAGCCCAGAATATTATTGGGTATAGGGTCTATCTATCTAATATCTCAACCAAAAATAAAATGGACTCTTTATACAGATGTGGTGACCAGGGATGCGGGTCGAGAGGGGCGCTGCCCGCCGATCAGTTTCGAATAAAGCGTGACGGGACTCGCGCCATACTTTGCATTTCCTGCAGCGTCTGTTCTCTAATCGACTTTTCCTGACCCAGCTAATATATGGCGTAGGACAGGTATGCCGCACGAAGAAGAGCAGCGCCGACTACATCACTTCCGCATTCAGAAGCCGCAGCAAAATTATTTCCGCAATCGACTCTGGTCCCTCTATACAGGTGCGGTGACCGGGCGTGCGGTGCAAGAAGGGCGCTGCCCGCTGATCAGTTTCGAATAAAGCGTGACGGAACCCGTGCTATTGTTTGCATTTCCTGCAGTGTTTGTTGTCGTCTAATCGAGGCCCTTTAATCCGGCTAATATAATACGTAGGAGAGGTATCGAGAGTGGAATCGCCAGCAAAAAGCACGGCGCCGACTACAACTTCCAGCAACATCACTTCTACAATCGACTCCTAATATTGGAGGGCTAAACCCATTTCCAAACTTAGAAATACAAGAGCAACTAGAAACAGTTGCAAATATAACAACTTCACAACAGCAACAAATAGCACGTGTCAAAATTGCTATTGGGTTGCTAAGAGATGAATTCGACTTGCAAGCGGCGGCTTCACAATCATTCCCACAAGAGATCACCTCATCACATATTCGAGCTTCTGTTAGTAAGTATGAAGATGAGATGTCGGCCGCATCTGAGAGATCCGTATGCTGTTGTTGCGGCAGGTTGATCGCCACTGGAGATGTCTATAAGATCGATGACGAGGCTGATTTCACCCTACCACCACAACGAATCCTTGATCGCTGTGGCCATCATGAGAACTCTTGGGACTTCTGTGCGGTATGTCACGGGGCAGTTAGTCGTAGCAACATTCCGAAGTTCTCCGCCTTGAACCTCGTCAATGTTACGACGTGCCAGGACTATCCGTCCGCGTTAGAAGATCTTACAACAGTCGAAGAGTGTCTCATTGCGAAATGTCATCCTATTGGCACTATCCTCAAACTGCGGCCCGGGGGTCGTACTTCTCCTATTACGTATAATGCAATTCGGGGTCATATGATCGTCATTCCGCAAGATCCGGGACCGCTCCTGCAGATTCTCCCCAGTCCCGAGCTGAAGTTAGATAATCTTATTAAGGTTTTCTGGCTAGGAAAACGGGCGCCGGCCGATATAGACCTGAAGCCGTTCTTGTAGGTTCGGAAGGATAAGGTTCTCGCGGCTTTGCAATATCTCGTTCGGCATAATCGTCTATATCACGACATCACTATCAACTATGCCATGATCGATAGCTAGAACGAAGATTTTATCCCGCCCAGAATCCGTGACAACATTATCTGTCTTGGGAGCTCAGACCATCACGAACGTGAGGGATATACGGTTAGCCTGCAGACTGGCAATTGTGAAAATGATCTTTATGCCGCTCAAGATGGGGTTCTCGACTCGGATGATCATGAAGCGCTAATAACCGGTTCTGTCTACACAGATATTAATAGAGAGCGCCAGGATCCGAATACGCGCATGATACACACCTTACGAGGAGTGCTGGCTCGCAACTAATGTAAGACCGATGATAGTGCGCCGGCTACAGACAATACTACAGACGAGGGTGTGCCAAGACACGGTGACATTCCGTTGATTTCTTATGCAGTACGAGGGCAGTTCGCGTTGATGAACAATTGGGAAGAGCCTCATTACTTTACCGCTGCTTTCCCTACCCTCTTTCCAAATGGAATAGGGGGCCACCAAGACGAGCGGACAGTGCCGGTATCGCTGACAGCTTTTGCAGAGTGGGCCTTGAATCACTATAGCAGAAGGGAGGTGATCCCTGCCTACTGCCACGAAAGTTTAAGTCTAATCACCTTTGCAGATTCGCACGACACAAGACCTTCATGTACCTTCTCTACGATGTATTGCAACTCCGAAGCTCATCTCTTGGAAACGCACTACTTGTGAAGTGTCGAGATTGGAGGTCGGCCGAAGACGACATAGCCTCTTTGACAGTTGACTAGCTGGAAGGCGCTACAAAGGCCGTTACACACGGGGAGGTGATTGATGACCCTGTGATTTAACGACTACAACGAAATATTGTGACTATTGGGATGTAAGTACTAGAGTCTTTCTCGCAAAAGCTAAAGAGGCGCTCCGAAATCAAAGGCCTGATTGTACGAGATAGAATGCCTGCTTTTTGGATAACAATTAATCCCTCCGACCTAAGGAACCCACTTGTTCTAATCTTGGCCGGTGTTGAATATTCCGGGGACGCCTTCCCGTCTGCTAATGCAGCAATCCGCCATGCGACAGCAACGTCCAATCCCGTTGCCGTTGCCCAGTTCTTCCATTATACCTGTAAAGCGATCTTTGATAGGCTTCTCGGCTCCAATACCGGCCGAATTGGCATCCTGGGGCAGGTCTCGAATCATTTCGCCGTGGTTGAGACAAATAGACGTGGAATGCTACATCTTCACGCGCTGGTGTGGCTGACTGGCAACCTCGCATTCAGCACTTTGCGAGATTGTGTACTGCAAGACAAGCCTTTTGCCTCCAGGATAATACGTTACCTGGAAAGTGTCATCGTGCATGGCATAGACTTGGATGTTGAAGGTGGCCCTAACGAACCGGCATTCGTCCCACCTTCCACTTGCACAGCGGAAACTGACGACGAATTCCACTCCAGGCTGTCCGCTGACAGCAATGCTATCGCCTGCAAGAAACAGGTCCATTCATCGAATCACAACGCTACCTGCTTCAAGTATAGTCAAAAAGGCCAAGGGTCGAAGGCTTGCAGATTCGAGATGCCGCGGGAACTGCGTCTCAACTCCGAAGTCGATGAGTTCGGTGTGATCCACCTTACTCGCAACCACGGTTGGGTTAACCCGTGGAACCCAGTAATTGCTAGCTATATCCGTTCTAATCAAGACATCTCGTGGATCCCGACTGTGGCAAAGACGTTGTGTCTTATTTATTACGTCACGAATTATGCAACAAAAGATGATATTTCTCTATACTAAATGCTGGTCAAAGCTGCATTGTTAAAGCGGTCAATTGAGCAAGCCAAAGCAACTTTGACACCAGATGCCAACGATCTGCGAATAAGGAAGAAAGACATGGACCAGTTTGCTCTTCGATGCTTCAACACTTTGTCCCATGATCGCGAGATCAGTGGTGTGCAGATAGCGAGCTCCCTGCTTCAGCTACCGACCTACTATACCGGAAACTACATCTTTGTGCAAGTGAATCTCTGGTGGCTCAGGCAATATGTACGTGCTGTTATGGATCCGGTTCAATCGTCAGCCGACGACTCTACCGACCTGATAGGTGATGAGCAGTGTGCTTACTAACCAGGAGACAAGGCTCCTGTCAGCCGCTTCGACAACTACAAATGGCGAGGCCCGCACCTGGCCCATCTACCGTTCTTCGAGTACTGTATGTTGGTGCAGACCAAGAACGTCCGTGACGCCATAGCAGCAGACTTGGAATTTGACCACAAGCATCCGAAACACGGCGTACATGTGCAACACTTGGCTCGCAAGAAGTCTCAGGTGGCAACAGTCACCTTTAATGGCCAGCTTTCCCAGTTCCAAGCCGAGGAGGAGGGTGTTACAGGAGGGCATCCAATCACGACCGCAATGTAAAATGATCTCTCCGAAGTATTATTGGGGTTGTTTGTGCCGTGGAACCACTTGAAGACCCTCTTCCGACAATATGCGGCTGACTATATGACAACGCGGGATGCGTCTGCCAAGATTTGGAAGATCGTGGAGCCTACACTTTCTCCACACAACCGCAACTTCGCAAGCAACATTGAACTCTTGCGAAAATCCAAGGAGGATTGTCGAATTGACGCTGCGCTCCGCAGAGCGATGAACACGTTTGAAGAAACTTTCGATCATAACCTTGATGGTGAAGTAGCTACTGATTTAGACTTCGGCGTCGAAGAGCCTTTGGATACATTAAATGAAGACTTCAGCACCGAGACCTTAATAGCGGCGTACCATTCGGTTGCGTTATCCTGGCAGAAAGAAAGCGTAGTTGCTGCGCAACGAATTCCTACCTTGTTGGCCGGCACGACCTACGCTCGGCCACTACAGTTAGAAAATCTCCTCGCACTTGATATTTTTCGGCTCAACACCTACGCTACTTCTGGCCTCAGATTCTTACCTCTGGCTACATTACAACGCTGGAAGTCACAAATTAAAGGTCTTATTAAATTTGATGAAACGGAAGACATAGGAGCCGAAGAACGCCTTGCGTATGAGATCGACGATTTCGGCCCAGACATAGGAGATGGCGTTTTGCATCCCATTCTATCCTCACTAAAGAGCGCCCCGAATGTTGCGGACCGACGGTCTCAAGTTAGCGACAATCCTACTGGCTCGAGTCTCACATTACTCGTTAGCGAAGATGTTCCTCTCAACGAAAAGCAGCGACTTATAGTACAAAGAGTGCTTTCAGATGCGTTAGCTTGTGCGACCCACGCCTACAATACCTCTAAGCGGGACCAGAAACTCCTCTACGTTAGCGGCGAAGGCGGAGTTAGCAAGAGCCAAATTATCAAAGCCATAATTGCCGGCATAGACCTTATATGTCACAAAGAGGAGGTCATTCTGATGGCCCCGACAGGAGCAGCGGCGGATAACATCAGCGGCAACACGTATCATATAGCCCTCGGCATTAGCATCGCTAAAACCCAAAAGACAATAGTGAGCTCTCGTGTCAGGAAGCTGTGGTCTAGGAAGACGGTCATAATCATCGATGAGGTTAGTATGACGGATTTAAGTATACTAAGTACTATTAACAATCAGTGCAAGATTGTAAGGTCCCTCGAGAGAAGCTCCCCCGACCTCTTTAGTGGGCTGCCTATTGTTATCCTCATAGGCGACTTCCACTAGTTCCCACCTGTTAGGGGCCTAGCGCTATAGAAGGAGCCAAGAACTGGGAACGACGAAGACGCCAACGGACGAATCATCTAGCACTAGTTTACGGATGTCATTATCCTAGACTAGCAGATGAGACAGGCAGAAGACCCTACATTCCGAGATCTACTAGGTCGAGCGAGAGCGGCCACATTAACGGAAGATGACCTAGCGTTATTGAATAACAAGACAACAACTTCCCTCTTGACACCGGATTTAGACAACGCAACTACTGTTATTAAGCTTAATGTCCTTCGTCACCACGTTAATCGCCTTCAAATAGAACACTTTTCCCGGACCCGATCCCAGAGGATTTACGTGTTCTTAGCTCTGCACAGCCGGATCAGGACTACGGGTCTGTCCCGTCTATACGCAGAGGACTTACTCTAACAAACTAATCAAGGCACTAGGATCCCCTTCCTAGGCCTTTTTCTGTACACCCCAGAGATGCCAGCTATACTCCTGGCCAACATCTACACTGCCCTAGGACAGGTAAATAGTGCGCGTAGTATTGCCGCAGGTATTATTATTGATCTAACCGGTATGTCTCTACTATTAATAAAGTAGTACGGTACTAATCGTACGCCTACTAGCTGAGTTCTTCGAGATGGATGATCTATACATCCTGTGCACAAAACCTCTAGTGTGTGTTTTATTCTAGCGAGACAATTCAGTGCACTCTAAGTTCGACGATCTCGATGCTAAGATCATCCCTGTTTTTTTATTAGAAAGGTCTATTACTATCAAAGGACACTCCGTGCGAAGGAGACAAGTGCCTATATGCCCTGTATTTAGCCTGACAGATTATAAAGTATAAGGGTCGACACTTACGGCTGCGGTTCTTGATCTCAAACACGACCCAAGCGCTAGAGGCCAAGATACACACAAAAAATACTACTCTAACTATGTCTAACTATCACGACTCTGATCTTTAGAAGGACTCTATCTACTATAAAAAATTACTATGGAGGATCTCTAATTCCGCTTAGACGAGCGACTGCTCCTAGAAATAGAAAGGCTTAAGGGACTTAAGCGGGAAACGATAACTATATAAAGAGAGCAAAGTTAGTTGTTTGGCTCGCTACAAAATAGCCTTTCTAATTTTTCGTCACTTTACAAACACTTCTACTCTTACGGCTGTGCTAATTCGCCAATATGATATTCGAACCCGGATCAGCTCCCGACCATGAGTTACGAAAGCTGTCAAACATAAAACCGCTAGGGCCGTTAATAAGCTTTATTTTATCTGCCGTAAAGGTAATAACCACACTAGATTTTTGTCTTCCAATCGCTAATGAATCTACTAACAAGGACATGGCTTCAAGATGAGGGGTATTCGAACTCAATATTCGAACCGACGTACATCATAGAAATGAAGATGACAAGGCCTCCCCTTCCAGATAAGTCGTCTTCTCTAATATATACTAATATATCCCATCCTCTGAACCCTGACTTTTTACAAGACTGAAATAAATTGCAGGAGCTTCTGTATCAAATTATGTCGAAAGACACACATATTATACATTTTGTCTTCCTTACAACCCAAGCTCCCTCATTCCACTCACGCAAAGATTAAAAGAACCATTTCAATACTTTGTTAACGCAGTAAACCCCACGACTCCCAATGATACAGACTAGGCGCTCCACAAAGCGACTTGAAATATTAATATATCTGGACCCTCACCTCCCGTAACAACGACGTAGACGACCCAGCTAGCCCCATGACTAGCATAGATGACTCTTCATCTGCTCACGCCGCAACTGAACATGAACAACCCTAATCCACCTCTTTTCCGGGTGGTTTGGTCGCGTCGCATTCCACTCTTCCCATACCACTAACTACCCTCTCGAACTGGTCCCTAACGCCGACTACTAAATCAAGTCCATTAGCCACAATGGCACAACAGCGGGGAAACGCGCGAGATCGTTGTTTAGCTTTTAAATATCCTTTTTCATTCGCTGACTAGTAAAAGAGTAGGCTGCAGGGGACGTACGAACTCAATATTAGGTTTCAAAGCTTAGATTTAATGAATAATATTGGACATCGTGCCATTCACCGTACTGTTTCCTGTATAAGCTTGCTTGATCGATTGAAGACAACATCCATCCCCGAACCTGCCCGTTTCAGGGCCTCGGCGAGCGAAGCGCGCGTTACCAGTGTTGAAGGGGTGTGGAAGCCTAGAGGTTAGTGTGAGATGAGTCATGTGATGATGAGTCATGTGCAGGGCACATGACTATGGATGGACTGTATTTATATGGAGATCTGTCCATACGACAAACAGTAGTTCAGTCAATATATTCAGAACCTGTCAAAAGCGCCGATCGCTATGATGTATACTTCCACAGAATCGAAACAGCGAAGAAGCGCAAGACTCCAAGAAAAGAAAGCACGCACTTGTGGTTATGACACAGAAGATTGCACATCGTCTTGTATAACTGAAGGAACTTCTGAGGCCTCGCGACGTGCACTGGCTTATGATGCATATTTGAAGAGCCTGCGCCAGAAGGCGACCGATATCTGAACTGTTATAGAAAGGTTGTTGTAAATTTTATATGACTGCAGATCCAGGTTGTTTTTCACTGCTAACTAACCTGAACAGCAAAACTTGCTCACGATTTGCCAGCTTGAAAAAGGTCTTGGCTGCACATCATATATAGCGTTGATACAGGTGGACGGTATAAACAAAGTTGCGATGAAAACCTGGTGACGTTTGACGAAAGTTTTCTACCGCGTCTCCAAGTCCAACGTCTCCAAGTCCAACATACAATCAAAATTCCTCCTTTCGAGATGATCTTTGCAACTCGGGGTGGAGTGGTACGTGTACAGAAGCGATTACCTTGCTTGATCTGCGACGCTGTAGGGAGTCTTATCAAGTTACTCAAGATTCGAATACCTAATTCGGTCTTGGTATCGGCTTGCTGCTTTTAGCTTACTTCTCATGTTACTTGAGCTCGGCAACGCTTTCTTTTAGAGATTCGATTGTGCTACAGAGAGCCGCGTGCGTATTTCCAAGGAAAATAAGGAATAACTTATGGTCGTGGAATGTGGCCGAATGCTTTGGTCAAGGAATGCGCTTAGAAATGTTAAGTTCACTGGTGCTATTAGATTTTAGATAAACAAGGAGAGGACACTCAAGTCAAAGTCTCGCCCCCAACTCACACTTGTTTCTCCGCCACCATGGTGCTCCAGGTATACGTTCTTGCCCTCAGGCTACGATTCCGAGACCCGACCCCATCTGGGCTGGTGTTCTTGTGCAATATCGTCCAAGGATGGCAAGTCTTTGGATATGTATTGTGTGGAGAAGAACGTCGTGGAAGCCGTATTTGAGTGTTGATTTACCCCTGCCCTTCAACTCATATCAAAGCATTCTCAGCTTTAGTAAGACTATATCTCAGGTGAATGCGGATGAGTAAGAGTATATTCTTATCTCACGGCATAGGACTTTCTTGAACGCCTTGGCTCACATGTCAATAGACGTTAAATTCAAATAAACGCACGTAATCATATTAAAAGGCGTTCACAGCGTCGCATGAGGGGTCTCATCTAGCGCTTTTGCAAGGAATGTTACTTCCTTTACTACTCAGATAGCAAAGCCGCCGTTTGTTAGGTCCCTTTTTCTGCAAGGAAGAGAGCAGTTTGCCTAACGAGAGATGATCCCTTTAGCGAGATAATCATCTCTGCCTGTATCGTGGTGATATTGCAAACTGCGTAGGGCTATCTCAAAGGATGCCGCTATATGGTCATAGAAAGGAGGGTGTGGGTAGTAACTCGTTCAACGCGTGCCAGCCTGGTTTCGAGATGTAAAACCTCCCCAAGGCCCGCTGAACAAGGCCCGAGAGATGAAGGATTTTAAGGGCGAGTGGAAAGAAGACTACGTGAAGAGTTCATAGCGGATATATGGGCCAGGATGGTCGAAGATCGAATGAGTACGGCTATGTTGGTGTAAGTCTGACTGGTGAAGCTCAAGCTACACTTGATACAAATTGATATACATTTTTATTACAATGAAAAACTAATTCCGTAGATCAAGGTTAAGAGAGGAAAAAAGCTCGCAAATATTAGAAAATATTGTGACTATTTTTGGATCGTGATGGGTGGGTGGCTCTTCCAGAGGGGGTAGAGACTGGACTCAATCCCAGATTTCAGACACAGCGCAGTTCGAGGGACCTTCTTACTGTGAAAGATAAAGCATTGTCAATATTCTATGCACCGCTAACGTACCTTTAGAGACTGAAGGTATCTAGATAAGGCTACTTGAATTCCTAAGCTTAAGTTATAGTTCTTTCTCAGCGACTGAAATGGTCGCTTGCCTTCCACAAATTTCGACCGTTCCACCTAAGACGGTGTATAACGTCCACCAAGCTTGGAATGCTATTCCTCGCTGTTGTCTGCGGAGCCATACTTCTTCAAATGCTTCGTGCCCCTGAGCTCTAAAAAGGTGCAACAGAGTTCCCTCAAGTAATCCTACAAGCTCTCGGTACCCCGATTAGCCAATTTTCGCTTCGACCAGTAAATCTAGACTTAACTTAATCTAAACTCTCTGTTGCTAATCCACACTATAACGGTTTCCTGTAATTGCTCAAAAGGTGGCCAATTATTTGACTCGCGGTCATACGATTGAATGATGTGATGAGAAACGTTTTCTACAAGATCTACAAAGTCGGCAGCTAATTACTTCTGAGCAATTCCCTGAAACGACGAACAGGCACGATCGATTGACTCGTTTTTGACTTCATGAAGATTGTACCACTGCTATTTCCATTTCGGGTGTGTAACGTCTCACCCCCCCCTTTGGCCCACCTCGCTTAACTCACCGCTACTTATACCTCTCAACTTCAATAATTAATTATATCCTCATTCTTTAATCGATTTGTCTGAAATTTGGAATGTGAATTATTTCGATCATGAAGCATCAATATACTGAGTATGATGTCATGTGTGTGCTTGAAGAGATTGCAAATGGCAAGTCAGTACGAAAGGCATCCCTTGAGTGGGGTATTCCGAGGTCTACACTCCGTCACCGCAACACCACGACTCAACCACGTCAAGAGGCTGCTAGTCACTTGCAAAGACTACCTACAGTCGTAGAGGAACGATTGACTAATTGAATTTTGAATCAAGAGGCTCTTGGCCATGGAGTTACGCACGTACAGATTCGGGTTTTTGGAGAGAGGCTTCTAGCTCTTCAAGGGGACCACAAACCACTCGGAAAACACTGGATGACTCGATTTTTGGCTCGTAATCCTGTTCTTAAGACTAAGAAGCAGATATATGTCGATTCTGTACGTGTCAATTGCGCTCGGTCTGAAGTTATATGGCCTTGGTTCTAAAAACTGGATATTCTGGCACAGTGTGGGGGACAATATGGAACGATATATATTGGTCCAATATGGAGGTCAACGATATTATTGCGATATGAGGCCTCCTGTATCGTATCGACCGTATCGTTGGAGCTTCATATCGTATTGTTGGACCAATATATTGCCAATATAACCAATATACCCTCAAATTGTAGCCTCCACGTTGCCCAAATCGTCTGCTTTGTCTCCCAATTCGTCTTCGTCCTCCACGTTGTCGTCGATAGCGATCTCTACGCCGAGCCACGATTTCAAGCACTCAATAGCCTGTAGAGTTCTCACTGTAACTCTACCGCGTCGATCACTAACTTAACTGTCAGTTTAGCACTAGACTAGAGGCGTTTAGGATCTGCTGACATGGCAGGAATCGACAGCAAATCCAGCGCTTCAGATTTCCCCTCCTTTCCTTTCCTCTACCCTTAGAGTGGAAAGGAAAGTCTAAATCTCTAGAAAGGAAGGGGATAAGAAAGTTATAGATTATCAAGGATAAGAGAGGATAGGAAAGTTGATTTCAAAGGCTAGGAAGAGGAAGGATAGCCAAGACTACTAAGTCATAATAATAAAAAATCGCCCGCATTCACACTAACACAAATGTTTAGCCCCAAATAGGCAATTTTAATACTATTCACAAAACTCTTACAGCGGTAACTAATCAGAGCCCTTAGATCAGAGTGAACAATGTTCACCCTAATGTCACCTACTAGCCTGCTTTCAGGACCGATTTAGAGGCTTGTTTCAAACCAGTCAAATTACCTCTAGAGTTATCTAAGGATCCTGTTCTTGCCAAAGCACCTGCCCACCCTTTCTTCTCTTATTGTCACTTATCAACCAAGCTCTCAAACACTACGTAGCCTTAATAATATCAATCTTGAGGCCCTGTCTTTGGCTAGTAAGAAGAAGCTTGGTCTAGGAGAAGACCCTCTCACATTCCGCTGACATGGCCGGTATTGAGCACATATCCAGTCCCATTCGGGCAAGCCTGTACGTAGAGCTCTTTGATAGCTTTGAAAGCCAGAATTGAGCTAGAGTAGTACCCTCATTAAGCTTAAATAGCCCATCTTCAATCCATTGAGCTAGCTCATCACGTGGGCGCTAGGCGAAGGATTGTGTCATATCGGAGGCTCTCTGGACTCGATTAGGCTCCTTTTCTCTTCTTTATAGAACTAAAGAAAGCTCTCTATAGTCTAATAGGAGGTATTTGTACTCATCCCAGAGTGAATCTAAAGACTTCTTAACGTTAGGGATCTAAGATCGTGGCCTGTGAGTATCTCGGTGGTTAGCGACATCTTTCCAAGTCTCAGTAAAGTAGTACTATCCGCTTTGTGGTTAAGTAACGACAGATACGTATACTACTAGAGTCTCATTGACAATATTAAAGTACTCGTCTAGCTTAGTCCAAGCGTTAATAACGCAGGATTTCAGCTCATTAACGTAAGTAGAGGCAAGATTAGGATTAGCGGCCCGTTGAGTAAAGTCATCCCTTACTTCTCTCATATGACTAAGTAAGTCGTTTAAGACAACTATATAATCAGAGAGAACGCCCTGATCGGAGGCTTGTCTTTTGCCAGCACCTTAAGAATAAATCGTACAGTCCACGAATAGCTATAAGATTACTATAGTCTCCTTAAGAGTGTCCCAGTCGTCAAGTGTTAAGGTGTCATGTGACAAGAGCTACTCTTTCTCTTTATCATTTGTAGGAGCCCTTTATAAGTTACCGTGAGTAGCCGTCTTATTCTCATCACAAAACTCCGTAATCCGTGGCCGTAGCTTAAGAGCTCTCTTTATCATAATATAAAGGGAGTTCCATCTAGTTGCATTATCTATAACTAGCTGAAGGTCGTTATAGGCTAAGTCCTCAGTATCCACAAATGGGCGTATCTTCTTAAATCTCTCACGCCGTTGCGGGGTACGGCAGATAAAAGTAACAACGTTATAGAGCTTACTAATAGGCCCTCTCTTCCTCTAAAGCTGTAGCTCTTTGACTAGCTCAGACCGTTCCCTCCATTAGTTAGCATCTCTCTCAAAAGCGTCAAATTCGGTACCGTAAAAGAAGGCCTTCGCGGATAAATTAATCACATGCCCTAAGCACCGGAGCCTCCTAGCCTTTCTCTTGGCTATTGTCATATTCGGGAAGAAATGGGAGAGAATTTAGTCGATGGCAACGTCGTTATTACTTGCGTTATCCGTGACAAAGTAACTAACGCGTTCTTATAAGCCGTATTCCTTAATAACCTCAATAAGAACCTCTGCTTAGTTCTCACTAATATAGGCGCTATAAAGTTGGCGCATAACAATAAGTGTCTATAAGTAGTAAATTAGCGATGTGCTACATATATCCAGATTTCTCCACAATATAATAACTTTTTTATTTGAAAAGCATTAGTCAATTGAAAACATAACGGAATGTGTGATCCATTGCGGGGAAAGTGCTTACCGACTAGTATCTACTATATAGATCAATATAATAGGCAACGATTCCTAAGATGGCTAGATGGTTAGGAGAAGTCCATAAATCAAAGGAAAAGTGTACTATCCCCTTCATACGATGTAGCTCTTCGATTAGATCTTGTTTCCGCGCCTTATACGCGTCTAGAACCTATCCCCTTATAGTATCGCCGGCCTTCGAGATAAGGGTCTCAATAGCCGGGTATAAGACCTTCAAGAACTCGACAAAGAGCGTGTTAACAACAAAGGCAAACAGTAGTTAGTAGATAACAAGGAACGTGATTAAAGCAGTCCTGAAAGGATCTAAGACAACTCAATGAGTAAGACTCGTAAATTTCTCTACCGTACACAGTATAGACTCAATTGAGGGCGTAGTACTACTAGCGGCGGCTTGCTTCTTTATATAATAGTCCATCGAGTTTAAGGGTGTCCTTCTCCCTTATTAAGTAATACTGTGAACCCTCTATAGATGGCCCTCCTTATTCTTGGCGTTGGCAGTCTTCGATTAGACCTCATTGCAATGTACGCACTTCTAGTAAAGCCTATTGCGAAGGCATTAGCCATTAGAGTCTCGCCCTATAAGGTAAAAAAGTTAATAAAATCAAAAGGTTTATAATAATAGCAATACACCTTAAGTAACCCGAATCAACTCAATTCCTTAATCCCCCTAGTACTAGGCCTTCTTCTTGCTAGATTTAGTATCTAGTCCATCTACTTTAACGTAGTTTATCCCCTTGATTTTTATCCGTAAAGTAGAGGGTAGTCCATGGAACATAACTATATATATTATATCGTCAGCAAGTCGAGTAAACGCTTCCAAAGCTAGGATTTCGCTAGAGCCTTGAAAAGTCGGGGTTTGGCCGGTAAGATCTGAGAGAACACTCTTATTACTATCGGGGATTTCAATTGGACCTTAGGAAGCTATAGTAAGCCAAAAAGCTTTAAAAATAATTTATTTCGAATAAAAATGGCAGTGTTATAAGTAATGCCAGTCACACTAAAGGGACCACTAAAGGTAGGAAAAAGGTAATGCTCGCAGCAGTTACGTAGTATGTGAATCCTTTAATTTTAAGTACTCGTTTCCGGGAATTCACTAGCCGTGGCGACCCAACCGGCACTAAATCTAAGACCCACAATACTATAAAATCATACCTTAAAATAGCCTTCCTTTCCTTTCCTATCCTACTTCTGGGATAGGATAGGAAGATCCGGGAGCTTGGAAAGGAAAGGGATAGGAAAGCCGAGATTAATCATAGATAGGAGTGGATAGGAGCGAGGAAGGATAGGAGGGGCACGGAAGAGGAGGGGAAATCTGAAGCGCTGCTTATACCGTGCGCCAGAATTCCATATGTCGGCAGCCGTATACTTGTGCCTCTTCCAATCCGGTTTATCCAGTCGTTTGCGAATTGTTTCACGGCCTGTGTATCGTTTCTGTTTGACGTCTTGATGCTAAGGTCTCCGCTTTTTAGTTGGTTAGCTGATGCAATGCGGATCCGTTCAATGTGTTTATTCCTGCTCTGTTCAATCGCTCTGTCAACGTGGCTCTGTAAGTTTCTGGGGCTCTTGGCTCGGAGGCTCTCGATAGTGGTTGTGTCTGTAATCTTCACGATGATCTCACGTTGTGCTTGAATGAACGATGATGTCTGAGTAGATATTGTGATTGGTCTGCTAAGAGGAGCCGCATTGCTACTCAATACCGACGCGTATGAAGCCTTAGAAGGCGGAGCGCACTGCACAACTTTCACCATATCATTCGTCGTCTTGGTCGTATCATTTATCGCTTTGGCTATGTCGTTCATCTCTTGCAGAAGTCCGGTGGTTATTCGTTGTGTCTCGGCAGCTTCCTTCACGGCTTGATTGGTCTCCTGGCTCAGCGTAGCCATGTGCTGCTGCGTTATTGTATTCTGCTGAACTTTGATCGCCGTGGACTGTACCGTTTCTGCTGTTGTTTTGAGGTCGCTCTGGATAGTTGTAATGGCTTGGACGACGGCGTTGAGGTCAGGGGTATTCTGGAACCTGGAAATCAGGACGCTCATGGCTGCGATCATAGTCTTGACAAGAGGTTTCGGCACCGGCTGGTCTTCGGCGGAGTCAATACAGACGAGTGCTTTCCTGAGGTAATCGCTGAGGTATGCAGCATGCTCTCGGGGGTCGTTGGGCCATGCTGCCACTTGAGGCCACGTTGTCGCCATAGTTACTGCCTATGTCACACTGGGCAATGCGCAAAGGCTTAGGCGTCTCAACTGTTCAAAAGGAGAGCTGCTAGATGCGGTTTTCGTTCTTCAATTCCAAAAATTACGTTCTCGCTGTTTGTGAAGTTTTTACCCTCAACCTTCACAACCTGTTGGAACGACCTCACATACACGTGTGCCAACTTCGGTTTTTGACAAGGCATCGCCGCTGGTACTTTCAAGAGCACAAGTTCAACGAGGTTGGTTTGGCCATTATTCCTCGACAGACTAGCAGTGTGCTGATCCATATATGATACACTAGAATATCTTTCTCCACCACAAAAACACAATCACCAGACTCGGAAGCGAGGACCTGACACATCTCTCGAGACCGACCCCGAAAGACCCCTCAAACGCGCTCGTTTGACCCAGTACGAAAAGGCGCCTTGCCAAAATACAACTGCCTATAGGAAGCAATTCCCTTGGCAGCTACGGTCGAAGATCCACCTACCTCCTGGAACTAGAAGAGAGCTAGCTAGCTCCTTCTTCCAATTGAAGCTAGGCCATGGGTTTATAAGGTCATACCTATATAGACTAGGCCGTACGGATAGCGGCTTGTGTAGGTGTGGTAGGAGAGAGACAACCGCCCATTTACTTTTGAGCTGCAAAGAGACAGGAATAGCCAAGGCGAGGGCTAAGCTACGGGACGAAATGAAGGGAGCAAGACTGAGTCTACCTCTCCTAATGCATACAAAAATTGGGATCGAGAAGACGCTAGATTTTCTCAAAAAGACTAGGCTTTGCACCAGGAAATGGTTCTTAGAGAGAAGGCAAGAAGAAGAGCAGGAGGAGCAAGAGGAGGAAAAAGCGTAATACTTTCTACACTTTCCTTTATAATTTTCCTTTGTTATAACTAAGGCTATGCCCTCAATGTCCCCTGGAACAACTTGGCTACCTTTCTGGTATCTTATATAGAAACTCCGGGGCTCATAGCCCCAGCCGTCCTACAGGACGTTAAAAGGAATAATAATAATAATAATAATAATAATAATAATAATAATAATAATAATAATAATAATAATAATAATAATAATAATAATAATAATAATAATAATAATAATAATAATAATAATAATAATAATAATAATAATAAGGGGAAGGGTGTGTAGTGTTTGAAATGGACTCTGGAAAGTCTACCAGATTGCAAATATAGGTCATCTTTCGTTCCTCTGGGTTTCAATCACTTTTGGGTAATGGGTATCTCAAAGAATCGTAATATGTAGTGAATCCAAGGACACATTTCTCACCTTGATGCCTGCATTGTCGTCTTAGTAATTTTCTGGAATCTTTCGTACAATGGGGAGGGGAGAACGAACCTGGCTCATGAACACCATTGGAACATGTCTACGTAATCAAGCTCCGTACAGCATCGCTCGGATTTTTTGGGGGGGGGGGGGGTGTAATCTGCGAAGGGGTGTGGTGGGCGGCACCCCCTCTGCCATTATAAATGAGCCTTTCCCCCTCTTGGACTCGCTAGCAAGATCGACCTTCTCATCACCACCAGATCAACATCTACTCTCGGTCCCAGTTTTACGCACTCAAACCCTACCGCAATGCCATACCAACTCCGCAATCGCACTCGCGTGGAAAAGACAGAGTCGGCATCATCAAGTGCAGCTTCGAGTGCGACACTTGAGCACAGCGAGGATGGGGCCACCCCTCTTAGCAGAGGATCAGGGACGAACCGTCTTAAGAGAGGCTTGAGAGGACCAACCAAGGAAGGCGCTGGTGAGTTCCACGTGTTGCGTACAGGAACCATGGACCTGATTTGAATCAGATCAGTTGAACGTCATCTCTGATGAGGGGCTACCTCCACAGAAACGAAAGAAACGCAGGTGCGCAGAGTACACGGATATGGTCAATGATAAAACGCTGCGAACGTCCCTGGTAAAGAGCCTCGATATGCTCTATCAAGGTCTGCAGAGCAGCCAACTTACGACGGAGGCTATTCTCGGGCGAATAGAGACCCAACATCGCACACTGATTTTTGAATTGCTTATAAAGGGAGAACTCGAAACGCTGCCAGTCGCTCAAACGCGCAGACTTTTTGAGCAGGGTTTTTGGGACATAGAGAAGCAGGTCCGAACACTGGTTTCTGATTTGGTTGGAGATATGTGGGCGCAACAGCGCCGTGTGATTGGTCTGAAGCAAGGCATCATCCAGCATTATGGAGCTGTAAAGGCGAGGTGAACCATGGCTTGTCGGCACACTTTCCAAGTGAACTTGTCATGGTTCGCTGGATTTGGAAAGGAGGATCTTTTGGAAAGTGTTAAGGACATGAAGGTAGTATGTGATCGGTCCGTTGGGAGAGTGGCAGAATATATGCCGTTGCGCCGGTGGATCGTATTCTTCGTGACTGGGACATCTGGACCTTCATTCCATCCCTTGTGATCTTGTTGTTATAGCCAAGTCTCTGCTCTTAAACTGCGCTGGTACAAGTAGGATATAGATTTGCATGTGTATCGGCTCAATGATGAAGTTGATTCGCCCGGTTCTAAACCTAAAGGGCCTTAGTCTATATTACATAATCCACTTCGTTTAGTGTTTCCATGACCTCCTGAAGCCTATACAGAAATGCCTCTTCTAGTGTTTTCCACTTTCAGTAATTGCCCTAATTAAACGAGGTCTCGTGTGTGGTTAGTAGCAAGTGAGCTTGAAGATCATTCCTCTAAGTGTTTAATGTCCTATCGTCGGCGACTGAAGCGAGACCTACTAGGGATACGAGGGGTGTTAAGGGTTAGTCGGGGTGAGAGAATGAGATAGGATTTACAGTTATAGAGTGTTAGCTGCCTGTTCTACCTCTATATCCAGTCGTCCTATGGCAATAGCGAACTTGATCGTTGCTCGAACCGCGTCTATATTTAGTGTCCATTTCTCTAGGTCAGATGGGGATTTCCCCCCTAAGTAGAAGGAGAGATTACCTCTTCTTGTGACTGTCTATACTAGCATTTACGTTCGGTATACATCCCATTTCGTGTATCAGAAGAGAAAGTGCTTAACCGTTTCCCTTACTTGGCCGCATTAGTATTAGTCTGATTCCGTTACTCTAATCTAATGGAGGTATCTATTGAGTCGTGCCATTCCCGTTTAGAGTTGTACTAATACGCTTGCTTCTTTCCGCTTGAGACTGTCGTAAAGGATACGAGTGTACTTACTTAGTAATACTGTGTCTATTTCTTTCGAGTACTTTCCTACTCCGTCTAGTATAGTCCTTGTTTCCTCTTTCGCTATAGCGTTGTTTATAATAGTAGACTTAGCTTATGAATATTGTCTTTATAATGTTTGACCTAGCTCGGTGGCTTTTCGTGCTACTTCCTTTGCTCTGCCGCCTAGTTCGAAGCTCCCCTGAGATGGGATCCACATTATAAAGACAGAATTTCCCCCTTTTCTGAGTCTACTAATTGACTCGTAGATCTTTTTAATACTAGCTTGCCCTAATTAATGTTTTAGTTGACTTGTTACTAGGAGGGCCCCTTAGTTACTAGTGACAATAGTGACCTGTCTTCCCACTAGATGTAGTGGGAGTTGTTCTATTACTATAGCAATTACGGCGAGTTCAGCTATATATAGGTTATGTTTTGTTCTTACTCTTAAGGTAGTTAAGTATATAATCGGCTCTCTACCCGTTACAATGCCGAGGGTGTCGTGGATAGCTCCTCCCATCCCAACTCTCCTTTTCCTCGCGGATGAGCTTATCGTAATTCGTATACCGCAAATGGAATTCGTAGCGTCTATAGCCTCCTCTGCTCCAAGGTTAATTATAGACGGGAGTCGTTCCTCCCACAGAGCTATCATATACGGCTAAATGACTTCCATCTTGTCTATTAGTGTGTTTTAGTGCGCGCGAGCTATCCTTTGTAATAGTGAGGTAAATCTTCGGAGTTCTCTAGTGTTCAGTTTCGAGAGCGGGTTCGTCTTAAGTAGCGTGTGGAAGTTAACCTATAGCTTCGTGGCTCTCTTTACATGCCGCTCAACTATTATGCGTATACTAGCCTCGGCTTCTACAACTGTAGTCGCCACTGTTCGGAAAGCTCCTGTGATAGCCTACGCTCTGACTCTTTGTATTCTGTTCATTAAGGCCATGCTTTTGTATCCGCAAGTATGTATCCAAACGTTCGAGGCGTAATCCACGACTAGTGCTACTGTCACTCTAAACAACTGCCTTATAGTTAAGGGGGAAACTAGCCGCAGTCGTTTTAGTACTATGGCGGCCAAAAGGCCCTTAGTCGTTGCTTTTCTGATGTGTTACACATACTGGAGTCCCGAGTTTATAATCACTCCTAAGATCTTAGCCGTTTCCTTTAGTACGATTACTTCACCTTTAATAGTGAACGGTCTAGTGCTAGTTCAGTCCGGCCGCCTAGTGAAATGAATTATTACTGTCTTGTCCCCTTCGAACGTAGCTCCGCTCCGCCTCTCTTATTCTATTACTCTGTCGATAATAGCTTGAATACCCTCTCTGTTCGCTTCTACTAATGGCCCTGTAACCCACGCGTTATAATCATCCACAAATGCCATTATTCCCCTATTTACATTTACTTTATGTTGAACTAAGTCAGTATTAAAAAAGAGGAATAATATTAGCGAAAGTAGTGACTCTTATAGTAAGCCTACTTGTGGCAGTGACTATTGTTAAGAGGTATGGCTATTGACTAAGATAGTTGCCGTGCGTTCTAAGTAAAAGGCATCAATCTACTATATTAGAGCTAGCGGGATGCCTCTCGCTACGAGTCTCTATAACAGTTTGTCCTTGTACACCCCATTATATGCGCCCTTCACGTCGAAGTTAACTAAGCTAAGGACCTTCTTTAATCTCTATATATTGTAGATGTGTTCTTGTAGCAGTAGGAGTGCCTATTCAATAGAGCGCTTCTTTTTAGCCCCGAAGTGGTTTATGAGGAGTAGACCTAAAGTCTCTATTACGTGTGATATTCTTTCAGCAACTACTGACTCTAGTGTCTTTCCGAGTATAGAAAGTAGCGAGATTGGCCTCCACGCCTTTGCGACTATATAGTCTCCCTTGTTCGGCTTCTTTAGTAGTATAATCTTAGTATTTCTCTATTACGTAGGGAGCTCCCCTTTATTTAACGATGTCTAGAAGAGGAGTAACACTTTATCTTTCACTACCGGCTATACTTACTTCTATACTATAACTAGTAACCCATTATCTCCTGGCGCCTTCTATAACTTCGCCGTAAAAATTCTCCGTTCTACCTCTTTTATCGTCAGGGGAGGCATGACTACTATAACTCGCTGTGGGCGTAATCCTTCATCTTTTATCCTCATTAGTAGTAGGGGAAAGAACACTAATAATAGTTCTTCTACTTGTTCAGTTTTGTCCTTTATAGTAAATCCGTCTCTTCTCGTTAACGGCGGTATCTTGTCAAATACTGCGCTACTATTAGGATCTAAGTACTTTACTACTTACTAGATGTTTATGTCATCTACGAGGAAATCATCTTAGTGAGCCTTTTTCTGCCTCTTAACGGCATTATAATATTCCTTAATAGTGTCATTTACTTATTATTCTAAATTTAAAAACATATGACTTATTCGCTGTTAAGTTCTTACTTAGTTCCTCTAATATATGTAGACTCACTGAAGCTAAGTGAGGTCCGTGGTCTACTATCTCTTTATATATAGTGAAGACTTGGCCTTTAGGGTAAGTGTATAGACTGCCTCTAGTACTGCTGTCATCACCTCATTAGCCTATTACTATACACTGCCACTAAATGGAACGAAGCGAAGAGTGGTAGTAATCCTAGCCTTTATGTCAGTCCACGGAGTATTCTTGAAAAGTAGCCTTACTTTAATAACTCGTTCTAGAGTCGCGACGTCGAAAGTCGTCTGAATTACTCTGTGATCAGATCTATGCTCGGTCGTGTGGACTATACACTTCACTACTAACGTTACTAATTCCTCGGAAGCTAGTACTAAATCAATTATTAACTCGTGATTCCCCCGTTGCCACGTCTTCGTACCCCTCGAGAGTAAGTTACGAAGAGTATACTCACTTATAAGGTCGATAATTAGATCGGCCTCTCCTTGCCTTTCCTGTGAGATGTCCTCTCCTCCTTATAATTAATTATACTAGTTAAAATCCCCGGCAATTACTACATCCACTCAGGTACTAATCCTCCTACGTGTTTCCCTTATTACTTAGTGTAGTTCGTAGATCGCAACCCTTAATACCTCTATATCTTGCGGTTCAACATAGACTGACACTACTAGTATCGACCGGTCTAAGAGTCGCAACACCGCTGCCGTGAGGTCCGATGATTATATTAGTACTTATTCTACTTCAATGTCCTTCTGAATCTAGAGTATACTCCGAAACGCCCACTTTTCCTTACGTTAGACTGTGGGCACTATTTTAGTCTAGTTTAAGTGTCTTATAGGGACTGTTACTAGAGTGCTGTCGATAATCCTCGTATATAGCTTAAATATCGCTAATACTCTATAATCCTTTAGTTATTCATTACTTATTAAACTATATTATACTTCTCGCTACTTCTAGACATTTAATTAAAGTATTTAGAAGGTTTTATATATCCTAGGAACTGTGACGTATTCCGTAATTCCTGCTAAGTAATTCGTGTGGCCCTCTGTATATAATACACTTTAGTATTACTACTTGACATTTACTGTGATAGTGTCCCACTTGAGCGTATCTAGCATAGACTTATAGTTACGTATATGAGTACACCTTATGCCTTGTTTCCTGACATCTATAGCATTTCTGTGGGCCATATCGCGGCTCGAAAACCCTAGTGTAAGCCGACTCTCCTACGACATAGAAGTATTAGTCTTATAATAGTCGTGCTACTTCGCTGCCTTTTGTGACATAGACAACTATTAATCCGTAAGCTTTCCCTGTGTCTTTCCTACTTAGCCACCTGATCTTGGCTATGTAGACGTCGTTTTCCTTTCCTAAGACGTCAGTAACCCCAAGTAGAACCTTTCCCTCTTGGTCGAGAATGGCTGTTCGATTAGCATTGTCCACTTTCACTAAGTATAGTTAGTCTCGTAGCACTCAGGCACCCGCCGTTACTATCTTTTGGGCTACTTCCTTGACCCGTTAAAGTTCGGCTTCATCTCTATAAACTATCTTAATACGTTCCGTGTTCCTGGCGTCCTTAATCACAGTAACATAACGCTAATTTGCGTGCTTATCCACAGTACAGATCTCCTCCTTAATCGCCTTCCTAACTACTCCTAGTTGTGCCTTACTCCTCTCTTCCTCCCGTACTCCCGATATATCAATCGTACAGTAGAGTGTGTTAGTTATATTAGATGTTATACTAATATCAAGTTGACTAGCTGAGGATAATAAATTGATTGATCTTGTGAGGACTGAGGCGTATAATTACTACAGGGATTGGCCCGTTAATGCTCCTGATCTTGACACATAGTTTGTGCTCGATACTATCTTTACTAGTTATGTTCTAGTCTCTATAAGTTAGGCTTTAATCTCTACTAGTTCTGCCTTAAGTTCTAAGTTACTAGCCTTTATTTCCTCGTTATTACTCTTTAACTCCTCAACTATTGAGAGGATAATAGACAGTGCGTCGCTTTCTCCTTTTCTCGTCTTTATATTGCCTCTAGCCGCTGCTCGAGTTAGTGTCTTAAGTCAACGTCGCGTGCGATCTAGTCGTGGGGCGTCTAGTGTCTCTGCTATTACTTCAATCACGTTATCTATATCACACTCGTCGCTGTCCTCCTAATTCCTTACTTTATTAGATCTTTGGCTTAGTGTTATAAAACGGTTACTGTTAGCTACCTTTCCGCCACGCTTTATCTTGTCTTGTTTTAGAGCCTTAGTCGTCAATATTCGTTCGCGACGCGACTGACACGTCAAGCCCGAATCCTCCACTACCCTTTCCATCGTCCCTCTCCCCGACTGCTAAATCGAATTCTGAATTAACTACTGAATCGAATAACTCTGCGCTGCCTTCCAGGTTTAGCTTCCTCTGTCGGGGGCAGTGCTATAGTCCGATGTTCTATATCGGCTCAGTCCGCGCTGTTGGGAGTGGGGCACATGGTCGTCACGTGGCACCGCGCACTAGCGTGGTGAGAGGCCTTAAGCTCCTCCACCCTCCATAGCACTGCCCCCGACAGAGGAAGCTGAACCTGGAAGGCAGCGTAGAGTTATTCGATTCAGCAGTTAATTCAGAATTCGATTCAACAGTCGGGGAGAGGGACGATAGAAAGGGTGGTAGAGGATTTAGGCCTGACGCGTTAGTCGCGTCGCGAACGAATATTAACGACTAAGGCTCTAGAATAGGACAAGATGAAGCGTGGCGGAAAGGCAACTGACGGCAACTGTTTTATAATACTAAGCCAAAGATCTAATAAAGCAAGGAATTAAGAGGACAGCGACGAGTGTAATATAGATAACGTGATTAAAGTGATAGTAGAGACGCTAGACGCCCCACGACTAAATCGCACGCGACGCCGACCTAGGACACTAACTCGAGCAGCGGCTAGAGGCAATATAAAGACGAGAAAAGGGGAAAGCGACATATTATCTATTATCCTCTTAGTAGTTAAGGAGTTAAAGAATAGTAACGAAGAAATAAAGGCTAGTAACTTGGAACTTAAGGCAGAACTAGTAGAGATCAAAGCCTAACTTATAGAGACTAGAACACAACTAACAAAGATAGTATCGAGCACAAACTATATATTAAGATTAAGAGCATTAACGGGCTAATCCCTGTAATAATTATACGCCTCAATCCTCACAAGATCAATCAACCTATTGTCCTTAGCCAGCTAACTTGATATTAGTATAACATCTAATATAACTAATACACTTTATTACACGATTAATATGTCAGGAGTACGGGAGGAAGAGAGGAGTAAGGCATAACTAGAAGTAGTCAGGAAGGCGATTGAGGAGGAGATCCGTACTGTGGATGGGCACGCAAATTAGCGCTGCGCTACTATGATTAGGGACGCCAGGAACACGGAACGTATTAAGATAACTTATAGAGATAAAGCCGAACTCTAACGGGTCAAGGAAGTAGCCTAAAAGACAGTAACGGCGGGTGCCTGAGTACTACGAGACTAACTATACCTAGTGAAAGTGGACAATGCTAACTAAATAGCCATTCTCGACTAAGAGGGAAAGGTTCTACCTAGGGTTACCGACGTCCTAGGAAAGGAAAACGACGTCCACATAGCTAAGATCAGGTAGCTGAGTAGGAAAGACACAGGGAAAGCTTACGGATTAATGGTTGTCTATGTTACAAAAGGCAACGAAACAGCACGACTATTATAAGACTAATACTTCTATGTCACAGGAGAGTCGGCTTACACTAGGGTTTTCGAGCCGCGATATGGCCCGCAGAAATACTATAGATGTCAGGAAACAAGGCACAAGGCGTACTTATACACGCAACCGTAAGTCTGTGTTAGATACACTTAAGTGGGACACTATTATAGTGAATATCAAGTAGTAATACTAAAGTATATTATATGTGGAGGGCTACACGAATCGCTTAGCGGGAACTACGGAACACGTCACAGCTCCCAGGATACATAAAACCTTCTAAATACTTCAATTGAATGTCCAGAAGTAGCGAGAGGTATAATATAGTTTAATAAGTAATAAACAACTAAAGGATTATAGAGTATTAGCGATATCTGAGCTATATACGAGGATTATCGACAATACTCTAGTAACAGTCCTTATAGGACACCCAAACTAGACTAAAATAGTACCTACAGTCTAACGTAAGGAAAGGTGGGCGTTTCGGAGTATACTCTAGATTCAGAAAGACATTAAAGTAGAATAAGTACTAATGTAATCATTAGACCTCACGGTAGTAGTATTACGACTCCTAGACCAGTCGATACTAGTAATGTCAGTCTACATTGAACCGCAAGATACAGAGACATTAAGGGTTGCGATCTGCGAACTACACTAAGTAATAAGGGAAACACGTAGGAGGATTAACACTCGAGTAGATGTAATAATTGCCGGGGATTTCAACTAGCATAATTAATTATGGGGAGGAGAGGACATCTCACGGGAAAGGCAAGGAGAGGCCGATCCGATCATCGACCTCATAAGTAAATATACTCTTCGTAGCTTACTCCCGAGGAGTACGAAGACGTGGCAATAGGGGAATCACAAGTCAATAATTAATTTAGTACTAGCTTCTAAGGAATTGACAACGTCAGTAGTGAAGTGTATAGTCCACACGACCGAGCATAGATCTGATCACAGAGCAATTCAGACGACTTTCGACGTCGCGACTCCAGAACGAGTTATTAAAGTAAGGCTACTTTTCAAGAATACTCCGTGGACCGACATAAAGGCCAAGATTACTACTACTCTTCGCTTCGTTCTATTTAGTAACAGTATATAGTAACAGGCTAATGAAGTGATAACAGTAGTACTAGAGGCAGTCTATATACTTACCCTAAAGGCTAAGCCTTCACTATATATAAAGAGATAGTAGACCACGGACCTCACCTAGCTTCGGCGAGTCTACATATACTAGAGGAACTAAGTAAGAACTCAACGGCGAATAAGTCATATGTTTCTAAACTTAGAACAGTAAGTAAATAACGCTACTAAGGAATACTATAATACTATTAAGAGGCAGAAAAAGGCTCACTAAGATAATTTCCTCGTAGATAACACAAACATCTAGTAAGTAACAAAGTACCTAGATCCTAATAGTAGCGCAGCATTTGACAAGATACCGCCGCTAATAAGAAGAGACGGATCTACTACGAAGGACAAAACTAAACAAGCGAAAGAACTGTTATTAGTGTTCTTTCCCTTACTACTAGTGAGGATAGAAGATAAAGGACCACGCCCACAGCGAGCTACAGTAGTCATGCCTCCCCTGACAATAAAAGAGGTAGAACGGAGAATTTTTGCGGCGAAGTCATAAAAGGCGCCAGGAAATAATAAGTTACTAGCCATAGTATAGAAGCAAGTATAGCCAGTGGTGAAAGACAGAGTGTTGCTCCTCTTCTAGACATCGTTAGATAAAGGGGAGCTCCCTACGCAATAGAGAAATGCCAAGATTATACTACTAAAGAAGCCGAACAAGGGAGACTACACGGTCGCAAAGGCGTAGAGGCCAATCTCGTTACTCTCTACACTTAGAAAGACACTAGAGTCAGTAGTTACTAAAAGAATATCACACGTAATAGAGACTTTAAGTCTACTCCTCACGAACTACTTCGGGGCTAAAAAGAAGCGCTTTATTAAACAGGCACTCTTACTACTATAGGAACATATCTATAATATATGGAAATCAAAGAAGGTCCTCAGCTTAGTTAGCTTCGACGTAAAGGGCGCATATAATAGGGTGTATAAGGACAGACTGTTACAGAGACTCGTAGCGAGAGGCATCCCGCCGGCTCTAGTGCGGTAGATTAATGCCTTTTACTTAGAACGCACGGCAACTATCTTAGTCAATAGCCACATCTCTCAATAACAGTCACTGCCACAAGTAGGCTTACTATAAGGGTTACTACTTTCGTTAATATTATTCCTCTTTTTTAATGCCGACTTAATTTAATATAAAGTGAATACAAATGGGGGAGTAATAGCATTTATAAATGATTATAACACGTGAGTTACAGGGCCATTAGTAGAAGCGAACAGAGAGGGTATTTAAGCTATCATCGATAGAGCAATAGAATAGGAGAGGCGGAGCGGAGCCACGTTCGAAGAGGACAAGACAGTAATAATTCATTTCACTAGGCGGCCGGACCGAACTAGCACTAGACCGTTCACTATCAAAGGTGAAGTAATCACACTAAAGGAAACAGCCAAGATCTTAGGAGTGATTATAGACTTAGGACTCTAGTATATATAGTACATCGGAAAAGTAACGACTAAGGGCCTTTTAGCCGCCATAGCACTAAAACGACTATAGCTAGTTTCCCCCTTTAACTGTAAGGCAGTTATTTAGAGCGACGGTAGCACTAGTCGTGGATTACGCCTCGAACGTTTAGATATATACTTGCGGATACAAAAGCATAGCCTTAATAAACAGAATACAAAGAGTCGGAGCGCAGGCCATCACAGGAGCTTTCCGAACAGTGGCGACTATAGTTACAGAAGCCGAGGCTAGTATACGCACAGTAGCTGAGCGGCATATAGAGAGAGCCACGAAGTTATGGGTCAACCTCTACACGCTACCTAAGACGAACCTACTCTCGAAACTGAACACTAGAGAACTCTGAAGATTCACTTCACTATTACAAAGGATAGCTCGCGCGCACTAAAACACACTAACAGATAAGATAGAAGTTATTCAGCCGTATATAATAACTCTGTGAGAGGAACGACTCTCGTCTACAATTAACTTTAGAGCGGAAGAGGCCATAGACACTGCGAATTCCATTTGCGGTATACGAATTGCGACAAGTTCATCCGCGAGGAAAAGGAGAGTTAGGATAAGAGGAGCCATCCACGACACCCTCAGTATTATAATAAGTAGAGAGCCGATCACATACTCAGCTACCTTAGGAGCAAGAATAGAACATAACTCATATACAACTGAACTCGCCGCAATTGCTATAGTAATAGAACAACTCCTACTACATCTAGTGGGAAGACAGGTCACTATTGTCACTAGTAACTAAGGGGCCCTCCTAGCAACAAGTCAACTAAAACATCAATTAAGGCAAGCTAACATTAAAAAGATCTACGAGTCAATTAGTAGACTCAGAAAAGGGGGAAATTCTGTCTCTATAATGTGGATCCTATCTCAGGAGAGCTTCGAACTAGGCGGCAGAGCAAAGGAAGCAGCGCGAAAAGCCACCGAGCCAGGTCAAACACTATAAAGACAATATCCACAAGCCAAGTCCACTATCATAAACAACGCTATAGCGAAAGAAGAAACAAGGACTATACTAAACGGAGTAAGAAAGTACTCGAAAGAAATAGACACAGCATTACTAGGCAAGTACACTCGTATCCTTTACGACAGTCTCAAGCGGAAAAAAGCAAGCGTATTAACATAACTCTGAATAAGAATAGCACGACTCAATAGATACTTCTATTAGATTAGAGCAGCGGAATCAGACTAATACTAATGCGGCCAAGTAAGGGAAACGGTTAAGCACTTTCTCTTCTAATACACGAGATAGGATATATACCGAACGCAAATGCTAACACAGATAGTCACAAGAAGAGGTAATCTCTCCTTTTACTTAAGGGGGAAATCCCTATTTAACCTAGAGAAATAGATACTAAATATAGACGCGGTTCGAGCAACGATCAAGTTCGCCATTGCCACAGGACGACTGGACATAGAGGTAGAACAGGCAGCTAACACTCCACAACCGTAAATCCCATCTTATTCTCTTACCCTGACTAACCCCTAATACCCCTCGTATCCCTAACAAGTCTCGCTTTAGTCGCCGACGATAAGACATTAAACACTTAGAGGAATGATCTTTAAGCTCACTTACTACTAACCACACACGAGACCTCGTTTAATTAGGGCAATTACTAAAAGTGGAAAACACTAGAAGAGGCATTTCTGTATAGGCTTCAGGAGGTCATAGAAACACTGAACGAAGTGGATTATGTAATATAGACTAAGGCCCTTTAGGTTTAGAACCGGGCGAATCAACTTCATCTCCATCTCCTCCACCCTCCTCCTTCTTAGACAACTAAGCCTATCAACCAAAAGTCACTGTATCTACTCGAGTAGTATTGGTGAGTTACCCTGTGTAACTAACACGCGCCGTTATTTGGGCTGTGTTATACACACAAAACTGATCCAACGATCGAAGGGTCTTTCAAAAT
The DNA here is from genome assembly GCA_020726505.1 of Leptodontidium sp. MPI-SDFR-AT-0119. NCBI lineage: Eukaryota > Fungi > Ascomycota > Leotiomycetes > Helotiales > Leptodontidiaceae > Leptodontidium > Leptodontidium sp. MPI-SDFR-AT-0119. The sequence continues at coordinate 201,286 of JAHLEZ010000042.1, read as the reverse complement.
CGACAACTCGTCTTAGTTCGTACATCACTGGAAGCGCGCAAGACCGGCCAAGTCGCTCAGGCTCACCGCAGGAATGCTGGAAGTCATAAGTGGCAAAGATAATCGAAGTCAATCTCGATTGAGCATAATAGATTCTTGTTGCTGAGAGGGAAGCTAAAGAAATCTGGGAATTGGGTAATAGAAAAAGAAATTCTGGACCCAGTCTGCCTTCGATCATCCATCTGTTGCCGATGCCTTGAGTCTGAGGCTGACGTTTATTAAGGTTCCTGGGTTGTTTCGACCTGTTTTGAAGATTTGGGGCTCTGTGTGTGTGGGTTTGATGGGGTTGGGGTTAACTCATAAACGACGTTTCTGGGGCACGGACCAAACCTTATTCTCCCCATACAAAAAGAACCCATAAACCACGTTTATGACGATAACTCTCTGGAGGGTGGGGTGGGACGTTACTTGCTTGTGTTCATTATTAGTATGCTTCTCGATCTTTAAGTACATCATCGGTCGATGACACGTCTCTAATTACTTCATCAGTTATTACCATTGATACTGTATGGTCAGCCACTTGTCGATCCTTTTTCTTTGTCAACTCATCCAATATCGAGCCATGTCCTTTTGTGAGCTCATCATAAGATACAAGGTTGAGTGCCGGTCGCGATTTTAAACCGTACTGGAAAACAAAATGGCAAAACATTTGCAGTGTCGCATTTCTCTCCGATATAAAACCTTGTGCCTCTTCCGAAGATCGCATGCATTTTGCGATCCGTAATCAAACTCAAGTCATCATATTTCGATGTACCCACGCAAAAATATCACTTTAAAATCTGCTTATTCTTGAATGCTCTTGTTATAAATGACTTATACATGAGCGTTATTTCAAAGCCTTTCCTATTTTAAGAGAATATTTGAATGTATTTATAAGTCGATGCAATCATGTAGGTTTTGAACTCTTGCATAGACACTTTGCTTATTGAGACCAGGTGATGAGAAAGGAGGGCACATTTGACGATCCCGAACATTGCACTTGATAATACCAATCGCCAGATAGCTAGTGCTGCATTACTACAAGTAAAAATATTTTTGTCTGGACCAGCACGGCATCTTATACGAATTGAATCTGGCCCTGAAAGGGAGCTTGGAAAACAGCTTATTCACATTTGTCAGGAGCTGCAGCTATTTGTTACAAATTATGGACTCGGAGAATCACTCTTAAGTGTAGTACATTACAAGACATGCCAGAAATTGATACAGAAAGCGCATGCCTTGAGCCACATCCCTTAGTACACATAGATGACCACGAAGATTAGTTGTTGGGTAGGCCTATCACAATAATAGTTCATCCTCTTCTGCAGGCGTATGGAACTGACGAAGCGGGTAACTATGACAAAGGAAGGGTGTTAATTTCAGCTGTGATTTAGCAGACAGTAAGAAGGAAGATATGTTAAATAAGCAGAACCTTCAGCATTAGGGCAAAGTGTGTTCAAGCCTGTAGCTAGTCCTTGTTAAATAGTATACTCAGCTATAGTTAGAGCCAGACGTCAAATTAGTGACGCCAAATTTCAACTTACGAAGATGTCAAACAACTGTAATCATTAAGCGTCGGTAAACCGCGGGACCAACTGGGGAAGTGGGGATGGCAGTTGATACTGGCGGCAGTTGCGGTGGTGATGTTGGAAGGATAATCTAGGATGGTGGAGACAGTGGTAGATAAAGTTGGCACCGTCGTTACAGAACCTGTGGTTTTCTTGTTTTCTTTTCTATTAATGCATTAATCTCCTGCTTTGTAATTCTGCCCCAGCTAGTCTATGTTCTACAAAATGACTAAATGTGATCTGATCTGTCAACGTCTGGCGTAGGAACTGGCGCATCAACGCACAACAACTATCTGGAAATGCTGAGAGTGCGGAATAGACCTCTGAGTTTCTGATCCCAATCGTCGCCATAGACAATTTTCTTGCTCCTGCCATCTCCCTCCTTGATAAAACCTTTCCAGCCCTTAAAGCTCATTCGATAAAAGGAACCCAGACACTGAATTTGGGTCCAGCTCGACTCTGGACTCTGGAGCGTCACCGTGATCTTCTCGACTCCATCTAACTGGTCAACGAGATCAGCGACTCTTCTCACAATCTCCTTCTGGCACTCCTTCACGCTCATGGGCTGCGAACGGTGGTGTGGGAAGATGAGTACGATAATTACCTTGGTGGAGATGCCACTATAGTGATGAAGTGCGGAGATGAGTGTGCTGTGGAAGGCTACGTACGACTCACCTTGCCAGACGTCGGGAAGGGCCAACTCCCCGGATGCGAAGTCAAGTGATGGTCAGATCTCTATTGTTTGCTACGATTGAGGGGTGTTCTGGGATCTCTGCGATGCGCTCCTCGAGGCTCTGCGTTGTTTTTGGCTCGCTCGGCGCGCTACTCTCAGGCTCACTCATCCCAGTGCTTACTTCATGTTGCGACATCTTGTATGATGACCCAATATGATTGTTTTGAGGTGTAAAGTTGGGTGTCCGAAATCGTTTTGCGACGGAAGTAATTCGGTTAGAGTACAAGGGAGGTACTCGTCGGTTTCCTGACTTTTTTTGTACAGGTCGGTATCAGCAACTTGGACATATCAGCAACTTGGACACGGCAAATACCGTCTTAATCAAGGAATAACTTTTTTACTACTAATACAATCAACTTCGGGGATAGACCATTAGATCCAGAATAAAATTCTGCATTAATTATAACTTAGATAACGTCATTTAATTCATGTTGTGTATTGTAATTAATTAAAGTAAGCAAGACTTTAGGTGCACTCGCTTATGTAATCCCATATCCAACCACCAACTTTGACACCCCTCAATTGTAATCATCGTAATCTACAGGCCCACCACCACTATTATCAGTTAAATTAACGTCAGAATCGGAATCAGCAGACAAATCTGACTCTACTATGCTCTCAATATCACTACTACTCTCTTGCTCTGTGTCGCTAGGGATCTCAATCGCCTTTTGTGTTGGTCTCTTGGTGCGAATTGGTCTTTGAGATGCGGCCATAACCATAGGCTCTTGCTGTGTAGCCTCTTTCCCTTTAATTGTGTTTAGTTTCCGACCCCTAGGCTTCTTCCCAGTACCAATTAAGGCCTGTATCTTCACAGCTCTATCGAGTTTATATTGTATTTTAGCCTGAGCTTTCTCCTCCCAGATGCGTGTCTTTTCCACTCTTTTTTGAACCTTCGCAATCTCCTTTTCTTCTTTCTTTTGCTGTCGAGCCAAAGCCTTAGCAATCTTCTCTTCTTCCAACTTCAATACATTTCCAGCAATATTTGCCTCTCTGCGGAGCTTCGTAAGTTTAGACTCCTGGGCAGCTTCGTTCCTCTCGCCGATGATTCGCATCCCTTCCCCAGAGGAGATTACACGGCCTCCGCCGCGTGATTTGACTCTCTTGGCACTATCTTCGTCATTGAGCACAAGGGATTGGCTGCCCCAGGTAGTACTTGGAACTGAAGTGAGCTCTTGGCGCGCGGCGTCGGCCAATATCGCATTAACTGTACTACCTTTTCGGAATTTCTTATTAGAGAGTCGCTTTGATAGAGATGATAGTATATCTTCGTAGGTTTCTAGAAATTCGGCTTGTGCGTTGATTCCTTTAGCCCCGTATGGTGTATCAAAAAATGGCGTCTTCTTGTACCAACGTGGATCTTCCGCCGTCTTTCTAAAGCCGTAATCGCCGTAGTCTACTACACCTTTAGGTTACGAAGGTTGCTCTGGAGTAACTGCCTCCATTGAATCTTGAATATCAAGTAATTCGTCGATACGAGAGCTTGCTAATGGAGCTATCAAGTCGTCTGTAATATCGATATTTCCGTCACGTGGGAGCTGTGGGAGCTGGATTCCGTCCTCCGGCTCATCGTCGAAAGCCCCATCATCCTGAATCCACGGAATATAGTCGTATTCGTCGTCTGACGCGGTTTCGGCCTCCCAAAACCGATTATTAGCTGGTACCCAGCGTGATACAGGTTCGTTGGATGCAGGAACATTGATCATATTAGATGGATTATCCAGGGTATGGTTGTACACTCGTCCACCGGTGTCTTTATCGCCTATTTGGGTATCCTGGGTAAGCTTGAAAGCTGAAATGATGACATCCGCGTTTAGTGGCCATATGCCAGTACGCCTAAAGGCTGACTGAATTGTCTCTTTCTTGAAGGTTTTGGCTCTGATTTGGTGAAGGCATTGAAGAAAGGTGTATTTGGTGAAGGTGTTGCAACCGTCTCTAATTCTATCTTCAATTGCTCGTCCATGCCAATGCTTTTCAGACTGGAAACAAGCAACGTCTAATGGTTGTGTGGCATGCGTCGAGTGAGCAATTAAACAAAAAGGTACGATATTCAGTTGCTCACACCTAGAGATAAACTCATACGTCATATGGCTACCATGGCCATCAAATATCAAGAGACGCCATTGACCTTGTTGGCGGCCTCTGGTTTGTTGATCAAAGTGTTTGAGCCATTCTAACGCAAGCTCGTCACTGGAATACCCCTTTTCACTACAAGAGATCTTTGTGCCTGGAGGTAGGTTGTTGTTAAACATCTTCTCTAGGTAGACAGCCCCCGGTATTATGATGTAGCAATCAATGGCGTAGCCAGCGGCAGAGATACACTCAATGACTGACACAGATTCGCGGTCGACAGGGTCACGGGTGTAAACCTAAAAACAGTCAATACGCACTTAGTCATCGGGATAAGCGCCTTTTAGGTGGAAAAACGTACCTTCCTAATGTTCTTGTGCGTAATAACCGTTGTACTACTAATACACCCGACCCGGAAGCCAATTTCGTCCATATTGAAGATATCTTTCCAATGTATTGAGTATTTGGCCATTACTGCAGCTAACTTTTCAAAGCAACCAGTGATCTCTCCAATCGTCATACAATCTTTACGCTTTTGGTCCATTGGAGTAGTCCGTAAAGCATGATATCGGCCAGCGGCGTCCATTCTTTTAACCCATCGTCTGGCCCAACACTGTCCAATTCGCTGGAAAACCTCCATAGAGAGACTTAATATCATAGTTGCGGCCGCAATAATCATATCATATCTCATAGGAAAGCCCCTTGCGATAGCCATATCAACATACCATATTAAAGAAGCCTCTTGAGCTTCATTCAACTTCTTGTTATGGCCACCATTCTCAGCCAAAGTCTTTGAACCACCCAAATCTCTCTTCTTATACCGGTGATTTAAAGTAGAGTAGCTAACTCCATTAAACACGCCAGCGGCGATACGTAGACTAGTGATTTCGGTGTCGTCGGGGTTCTCATATGCCTCCAAAGCAGCTTGAATCTTAGCTTCCTGGCTCATATATGCGGGGGTCTTGTATTTGGGCATCTTCCGTATACGAGCAATCCTAGCATCCAAGGGGGTCCTCTTCTTGCCCTTCTTAGACCCTCCACGCTTGATTTGAGGCGTAGATTTCGCCATAGTAGGCGTAGTTCGTGGTCCGGATTGAAGTGTGTATGTATAGGTAAGATAAATCGCGTTTTTACGTGTTGGAGGGGGGGATCCAGACGCGATTCGCACCCCTGTCGATGCCCTGCGGGATGTTCCGAGGCGCCAAGACCTGCAAAATCTTCATCCTAAACTCGTATTCAACTCGAAACAACGCCGTATTAACTAGCCCTAGCCCTAATGCACTAGTTTGGTAATTATTCTTTTAGCTACGTCGCATTTTTCTATGAAAGAATCAAGTCAAACGGACTAGAATTGGATTTTTAAAGTAATTAAATAGGCCGAAAAGGCCGTGTCCAAGTTGCTGATATGTCCAAGTTGCTGATACCGACCTGTTGGTACAGGTCGGTAATATTTCAAAAAAAGTCAGGAAACCGACGAGTAGGTATTTTTTGAAGGTTAACCTCCTTACTATTAAACAACGACTGACCGTTAACGTAAGGATAGTAATCTAATAGTAAATTATTATACTTAGGCTCGTAAGGGTTATACTACTCGTTATATACTCGTAGAGGTAGCTAGCAAAGATCACGAAGAGTTATAAGAGCCGCTGAAGCCGGTGATGCCGACGCACTAGAAACCGACATTATACGACCAAATATATTAGGAGCAGAGTCCGCAGATGATACTCCAGATGCTTTAGGAGCAGCTCTATCGATTAGAATAAGTAAGATATAGCGAGACATAATTTTAATAGCAATTCTAACTATAATTACGACTTAGTGATGTACCTACGATACTAAAAGCAAGCTTTTTAATATTCTGCCGCTTTCACCGCCTAATTTTGGCCTGTCAGAGGGGGTTATTCCACTCCGGGGCTCGTCAAATCATTAATTAAGACATCAAATCAGCATCATACCCCTACCTAAACTGACTCCAAATTGGCTAATAAAATACCCCTCAGCTTATCAGCTAAAGATCAGCTGAGAATATATCAGCTGATTGGCTTAGGCCTAGGGCTGAGCTGATTGACTTGTAAGAATCTCTTAGCTGATTGGTTGACTTATCAGCCGGCTGGCTTACATTTTCCTTCTATACGAAACAGCGAAGCAGACGCAACTATAGTATTCTTGAACGGGTGATTTGCACGAAAACTATTTTGAGGTTGACCTGTATGACTGAATGACTGGATGACTGGTGGTGACGACTGGCTGTGGATCCAGACTTGGGAAACTTGAAGTATGGTTCTTTATGACTGATTCAAACAATCTACGAACCAGTAGCCTTTTAATGGTTCCCATTTAGAGAATCTGATATTGTAGCTTCAGTAAAGCACCATTCAATATTGTGGTTTTTGGTTGCGGTCAGTCCTAAGAAGTGTATCTGCATATGCTATCCCTTCCTGCGGCAGAGCACCTTTTAGCGTCTTGGCGGCTACCCCACTAAAGTGAAGGTAAACAAACATGTAAACAAACCAAACAATTATTATTATTTGACACTCAAAATGCTACCAAAAGCGATGCAACAAGTTGCGGCAAATTTCACAGATCCTACTACTACACGCCCTAACTTAGAGCCAGTTACTAAGACTGGGTTTGGCTTTAAACTAATGAATTTACCCCCCTTTTCGTTAATAATTAATTTACTACCTAACGTTAAACCTATTGATGCATGGGAGCTATTTTTATTATAATTTCTAAAGGATCAGATGCGAATAATATGTGATCATACAAATGCACGCAAAGATAGGGAGATTCAGGACCACAATGATGCAGCAGATATGCCCAAATATGCCCGGATCCGGGCGTGGAAGCTTATGACTGTCGCCGAAGCCTATACATACCTAAGAATACGTATTTATATGGAAATCCACGACGAAAACCAAACCCGGGATTACTAGAGACCAGATTCACCCTCATGGCCAGATCATCCCGTTACAGCTGTTATAAGCCTTCGGAGATTTGAAGCGCTACACACAGCTTTCAGGCTATGTACAGCTGATCTAACGTCTCTCCCTGCGTCCAGAGACGCACCCCGTGACGAGACAAACCATGGGTACTTTGGATTCGAATGGCTCTAATTTCATGAACGTCTTAAAATTTTGCATACCTTTCGGAAAATCCATATTGTTTACGCTTCCCGAACATCCCTGAACTAGTAACTTCGAAAATTATGATCGCGTCGTCGCGGCGTTGTTGATTTGCGAAGTGCCTCTTTTCTAAGTGCAATCGGGCTCATCAACCCACAACATCAACATCAAGTATATTTTGCCTTATAAACATATAAATTAGTTGGATCTGGTATTCATATCATCCCACGAAAACAAGAACTCGTTGTCAGCCTGATGCCGATCAGGGCGCGATGTGACACACGCCGTCGCCACATGGATCGGTACCTCGCAAATAAGCGAACATGGGTTTCTGATCAATTTACTGTATTTGTAAAACCACGGTAAAAGGTCTTGCCGTTATTTCCCGCTTCCCCGACATACTCCGGCAACGCCATAAGCCACTCCCCGCATCGCTCGAAACGCCATTTTCGCCCATGTCCGACACCAATATCGGCCACAATCTCCATCTGAGAAACTTGTATTGCGACATGTTTGGCTGCCCCCTTCTGCATATAGTCGCTTGAAAAACCGGCTTCCCTTTTCCTTGCAATCACAGCAACTCTTTGCGTACTTCGAGCTACCGCCCCTAACCTTGCCTAACCAAATATAGTCAGGCCCAGGCACCAGTGCGATTCTCTTATTCTACGAACCTCTTTTTTTTCCCTTGGAAATAAGTACTAATCGATCAACTAAAGTACTCACGTAGCAGCTTAACCGGCCTCGTGTTCCCTCCGAGCAGCCCAGGATAGCAACTTAAATATAGCCTCGTGTCCGTTCTCAGCAGCCCAAGATAGCGGTGTCCGACCGGTCTTATCCTTTGAGTCGACGTCGACCTTACCAGTCTCGAGTAATAACTTGACAATAGCCTCCTTCCCTCTCTCAGCAGCCCAAGATAACGGTGTTCGACCGTCCTTATCCTTTGAGTCGGCCTCGACCTTGCCAGTCTCGAGTAGCAGCTTGACGACAGCCTCATGCCCGTTTTGATAAGCCCAGGGTGGCGCAGTCCAAGAAAGCGGTGTCCGACCGGTCTTATCCTTTGAGTCGACGTCGACCTTACCAGTCTCGAGTAATAACTTGACAATAGCCTCTTTCCCTCTCTCAGCAGCTGTTGATTGGTATGAGTCACATGATGAGTCATGAGTATCATTTCTACCTAGCTTATAGTATTGGAGCCTATGGCTGCCTATCGTTCAGATGGCTTATATGAAGCATCTACAGCTGTAGTCTTAATTAATCAGTCGAATCCTGTTTACTGCACACAACCCCGCCAACTGACAGTTATGAGCCCCGCTTGCTCTAACTGGTTCAAAACGTTCATTGTAAACCCGTTGTTTATCACGTTCTACTAGCTTCTTAGTTCAGAACGTATCTTGTAAACACATCTGTTTATCACGTTTTACAACCTTCCCTGCACAACCTGCTGTCAACCCTACGGGCGCAATACTCAGCTCGATTCAACCCTCTGATACTTTCACTTGGATTCTCAACAACGTTCTGATCAACCAGATCGACCATACCACGTCTACTAGACTAGTATAAGAACGTGCCTGTCTAATTTCAGTATCAAAACAACTGTGCCATCTGCTCAACTATGGCATCAACAACCCAACCCAAAAACATCCCAATCCTGGATTCGGAAAAAGACTGGCTCCCTTGGTCGGAATATATCTTCATTATTGCGGACGAATATGGAGTCAAGCAGTATATCGACCCCGATGTTCTTAATCCAGGACTTCCAGTCGCTCCCGTTCGACCTACACCGGAAATGATCAAGCCTACTGTTCTTAATCCACTTGGAATACCTCGGCCCACGACCTATTCGGACCTGGATGCCAATGAAAGAGAACAACTCCGCTGGATGAATGTGGAATACGACGACGACAAGAGAATCTATCGCAAACACACCGAAGCTATTGCTAAGGTACGCATGGAGATTCAAAGGACTGTTGCAATTCGACACTTTATCTACACCAGAGGAGAAACTACACATGCCGTGATGGTCAAGCTACGGGATAGGTTTAAACAGACGGACCACGCTCGTATGATGGAACTTCACGCTACATGGACCAGTCTTACCAAGTCAACCAAGGTCACCAATACGGACGAATGGCTTCAAAAGTGGGAAACGACGTACGATGAATGTCTTGAACTCAATATTCCTGATGTTCAGGGCAATTGGCCGGTGTTACACTTTCTCAACACTCTTAAGCAGATCTCTCCTTCTTTCGCTGAATCTTATTCAGTCAAGCAGGCTGAAGGAGCTGATTTAGACTTTCGATCTGTACTCAAGGTCTATCGAACTTGGCACCGCAATACACACATTAATGCCACCCGTCAGTCTGGCCGTGGAACAGTGTATACTACTGACACTCCTATTGCTACTGCTACTCCTTCCACCACTCCTACGCCAACACTTAATGGAAAAGATAGAGATGGAAAGAAGAGAGGCTGTCTTTGCGGTTCATCCGAGCACCCTTGGTCTAAGTGTCCACATATCTTCGAGTGGAATCGCCCAACTGGCTTCAAGATCGATGCCTCGATTCAAAAGCTAATCGAAGAGAAGAAATCGAAGAATTCTGCGATCACTACTACACTCCAGAGAATTCGGGACAAACACAACAACCAGTCCAAAACTGGCCAATCGCCTTCTTCGCCAGAAACGGAAAACCCATTGCCTATGGGCTGCACAACTTTCTCTCCTCAATCTTACTCAACGGATGGGCTGCATCTCGCTCTGCGAAACAGTTATATCCTGGATTCTGGAGCTACGGAACACGTGTGTAATGACCGATCAAGGTTCATCGAATTCACCCCAGCAGCAGAAGATGACATTCTAGTTGCAGGCAATAATCCAGTCAAAATCGAGGGTTATGGGACAATCAAGATCACCTTGGAATGTGAAGGAACTCCTGATGGAAAGAGACCTTGGCTCCTCTATAACGTCAAGTATATTCCAACCTTTACAACAAACACAGTGAGCTACAACCGGTTTTTCGACAAGCAAATCTATTGGGACTCTGAAAACATGTGCCTTAAATATGGGGGTGTAATGATTGGGAAAACTCGCCGGATCTGTGAACAATGGGTTCTAGAGTACAACCCAGTGGCTACAGTCTACCCTGCAAATTCGTCAAGGACACAACTTCCAAAGGCTATTTGGACAATGCAACAGGCTCACGACCGAACGGGTCACACATATGCTGAAGCATTAAAACACCTTCCGGATGCTTGCTCTGATATTGAAGCCGTCAAGGGGGAGCATGACCCCAGCTGCCCGATCTGCAAGCAACACGATGCAAAACAGCTCATTTCTCGACGTACCCCTGTACGTGCCCATCGTCCTTTTTACAGGCTGTGTTGGGATGTTATTCCAATGAGGGACGGCTTTGTCTCTCACATGTATGACGACTTTCTTGGCTTTCACTACGTAGAGCGTGTCTACAGCACCAAAGCCAGAGACCTTGTCAGTCATATCAGGAAATGTGTCAACACCTGTAAGCGACGCTGGAACTTCGAAGTCATTGTTATACGATTAGACGGTCAAGTCTCACTCCTTACAAGTGATGAATGGAGCGACTATATCATTGAAACTGGGCTTACAGTTGAAGTTTCTGCGCCAGATGTTCATGCACAAAACGGCGCTGCTGAGAAATCTGGGGGGGTGCTAGGGGTTAGGGCGGCAAAGCTCAAATCAGCAGGCAATCTTCCTCAACAAATGTGGGACGAGTGTTACGCGGCAGCAGCGTATATACTCAACAGATCTCCCACCAGACGCCTTGGGTGGCAATCACCTCTTGGAAAGCTCCAGCAGCTTGCTGGTATTCCATCGCCACACCCCAAGTTTGCTCATATCCGTGCTTACGGATGCAGGGCTTATGCCCTCAAACACAACCGTGACAAGCTCGATAGGCTTGAACCAAAGACCCACATTGGCTATTTGGTTGGCTACGAATCGTCAAACATCTTCAGAATCTGGGTTCCAACACTCTCTCGAGTTATCAGTGCTCGTGACGTGACGTTTGATGAATCTCAACGCTATCAGCAAGATATATCCTTCGAAAATATCACTGAAGAGCTCATTCAACCACTTGAGTTGAAATCGCTTGAAGGGATAGAAGATGAAGCTGATGTTGAACCACCCATTCGACCACCAGACCTAGGCTCTGATCTTCCAACACCTTCCCCAGAACTCTCCTTGGACTCACACAACGATACGATTGTTGTCGATAGTGGCCATGGAATTGAGCATGGTCTAGGAACTCTTCGACTGTCTCCTGAATCCACGCCTGAACCTAGAGTTGAAACGCGTCAAGAGTATTTGACTCCAACTGCAGCTGAGAGTAGCACAAGGTTACAAACTCGATCATCCAGACGGAAGGATCTTCAGGAGATACACACTGTCAGTCTGAAAAACCTTCATTTCAATTCAGCCTATCATGTTGCCTTTGCCACGGGGATTAACTATCAACACGCTCGAATCCATCGGACCCAACTCCCACCAGAGCCTTCTAATTGGACAGAAATGCTAAATCACGACCATCGAGAAGGGTTCATTGCAGCAATCAAGCTTGAATATGGAGACCTTCACGAAAGAGGCACATTTGTCCAAGTTCCGGAATCTGAAGCTGTGGGATTTGTCATTCCAACCAAGTGGGTATTTACCTACAAATTTGATGAAGAGGGTTATCTTCTCAAATACAAAGCCCGACTTGTGGTTCGTGGGGATCTTCAGCCCAAACAGGACGAAGAGACTTATGCAGCTACCCTAGCGGCACGCGTCTTTCGATTCCTGATGGCCATTGCAGCTTACTTCAATCTGGAGGCTAAGCAATTTGATGCTATCAATGCTTTTCCTAACGCAAAGCTGAACAAGAAGGTTTGGATCAAACTCCCTCCTGGATATAGTGTCCCCGGACATGTACTTCTACTCCTTCGTGCTCTCTATGGTCTACGAGTCTCCCCAATTCTCTGGTTCGAACTGCTGTGTCGGATTATGGGAAGGCTGGGCTTGAAACCAGTCCCAGAGTGCGCTTGTCTGTTTACTAGCAATAAGCTGATCGTCTTCTTTTATGTTGATGACATTGTTGTTTTGTATCACTCGTCAGACGAGCAAGCCTATAAGAGCTTTCGGACTAGCCTTATGTCACAATTCAAGCTCCGGGAAATCGGTGAACTCAGATGGTTCCTAGGGATCCGGATTATACGGGATCGAATACACCACCGAATTTGGCTCTGTCAAGACTCTTATATCACTAAAATCGCTCGTACCTTCAACTTGGAGCACCGGAAAGCCAAGGTCCCTTTATCCCCTGAAAAGGTACTTACCAGGTTTGATGGAGAAGCCACGGTACACGAAAAACACCTGTATCAACGCAAGGTCGGCTCAATCGGCTACCCAGCAACGATCACTCGACCTGACTGCTCTAGAGCACTCCAAAAGCTCTCTGAATTTCTACAAAATCCTGGCCCAGAACACCAAGAAGCGGCCGACCAGTGCATAGCTTACTTGAACTCTACCAAAACCTACGCTCTGGAATACGGTTCTCTCAAGGAAAATCCACCTATCTTTCTTGCAGCTAGCGATGCTTCATTCGCTGATGATTCAGTACGAAGATGGAGTACAGAGGGTGGCCTTTTCCAACTATTCGGAGGATGTATCGACTGGTTCTGTGTTCTCCAACGGACAGTCACAACATCATCAACTGAAGCAGAGCTCCTAGCTCTTTCCCACATCTGCGCTTGGCTCTTTTGGTGGAGACGAGTATTCGAATATCTACAGCTCGACCTTGATTCCGACACAACAGTCAACTGTGACAACCTTCAAACTGTTAGACTTCTGATGAAGGAAGCTCCCAAGTTAGTCACTAAGCTCAAACATATTGATATTCATCAACACTGGCTCCGTCAAGAAACAGAAAAGGGAACAATCAAACTCGAATGGATTTCGACCAATGATATGCCAGCAGACGGGCTCACCAAGGCACTTGGACCTCAAAAACACGCGGTTTTCCTGAAGCAACTCAATATTGTCGATATTTCTCGTCTGCTGTCTGAAATCAACAACGGTTAGACTCGTAGTCTCAACCTATGTTCTTTCTTTTCTTAGCAACTCTCATTGGATGGAATTCTAGGTTTACTTGCCTATTGCTAACACCACTCATTAACTGGTCTATACAGACTCTCGATATCTCTCAAGCCTGGGGGGGTGTGTTGATTGGTATGAGTCACATGATGAGTCATGAGTATCATTTCTACCTAGCTTATAGTATTGGAGCCTATGGCTGCCTATCGTTCAGATGGCTTATATGAAGCATCTACAGCTGTAGTCTTAATTAATCAGTCGAATCCTGTTTACTGCACACAACCCCGCCAACTGACAGCAGCCCAAGATAATGGTGTCCGACCGTCCTTATCCTTCGAGTCGGCCTCGACCTTACTAGCCTCGAGTAGCAGCTTGACGACAGCCTCATGCCCGTTTTGAGTAGCCCAGGAAAGCGGTGTCCGACCGTTCTTATCCTTTGAGTCGGCTCCGACCTTGCCAGTCTCGAGTAATAACTTGACAATAGCCTCTTTCCCTCTCTCAGCAGCCCAAGATAATGGTGTCCGACCGTCCTTATCCTTCGAGTCGGCCTCGACCTTGCCAGTCTCAAGCAGCAGCTTAACGATAGTCACCTTCCCGTTCTGAGCAGCAAAAGATAGCGGTGTCTGATCGTACCAATCCTTTGAGTCGGCTTCAACCTTATTAGTCTTAAGTAATCGTTTAACAATAGCCTCATACCCGTTTCGAGTAGCCCAGGATAGCAGTGTCCGATAGTCCTCATCCTTCGAGTCGGCCGCGACCTTGCCAGTCTCAAGCAGCAGCTTAACAATAGCCTCGTGCCCGTTCTTAGCAGCCCAAGATAGCGGTGTCTGACTAATCCTATCCTTCCAGTCGGCCTCGACTCTGCCAGTCTCAAGAAGCAGCTTGACGACAGCCTCATGCCCGTTCTTAGCAGCCCAAGATAGTGGTGTCTGACTATTCGTATCCTTCGAGTCGGCCTCGACCTTGCTAGCCTCGAGCAGCAGCTTGACGATAGCCTCCTTCCCATTCTTAGCAGCCCAAGATAGCGGTGTCCAACCGTCCCTATCCTTCAAGTCGGTCTCAACCTTGCCAGTCTCGAGTAGCAGCTTGACAACAGCCTCATGCCCGTTCTTAGCAGCCCAAGATAATGGTGTCTGACTATTCTTATCCTTCGAGTCGGCCTCGACCTTGCTAGCCTCGAGTAGCAGCTTGACGACAGCCTCATGCCCGTTTTGAGTAGCCCAGGAAAGCGGTGTCCGACCGTTCTTATCCTTTGAGTCGGCTCCGACCTTGCCAGTCTCGAGCAGCAGCTTGACAACAGCCTCGTGCCCGTTCTGAGCAGCTAAGCATAACGGCGTCTGACCGACTTTCCCATCTTTTAAGTCTGGATGAGCTGTTACAAGCAACAGCTTCACAATATCTTCGTGCCCTTCCGCAGCAACAAATGACAGCAGTGTTCGAGCGTTTGCGCTAAGCATCCCAGGTGAATTTTCTTTCTTAAATGCCGTCGCATAGCTATCTCTTGCTTCCCGAATCCTGTCGTCTCCATTTTGATGCTCTCCTAAGTCATCTAATATCATTATATCGTTCCATACTTTAGTTGCTTCCTGTATGTGATCTCCAGAATCTCCCTCTGAGTATGCTCGTGCTTGAGAAAATGCTTTTGTCAAGGTCTTGTATTCTTCTTGATTTTCCAAGTTTCCTTGAGAGTCTTCCCAGTCCCAGACGAGTGACAATTCCCGCGAAAATTCTGTCATTGATTCGAAAATTTCTGGCCATCTTAAGGCATTACTGTCGTTTGAAGGAGTTGCTGCAATTGCGACAATAGAAAAATGATCCTTCCGTAACCTGATAATCGAAGGCTTTGAAGCTCCGTATAAAATGCAAACGATATCACGCTCGTGGATGGATTGAGCCGTTGCCTGGAAGCTCCAGTTAATCTTGCCACCTAAGTGCAAAATCTCTTTGCTGAACGTGACGTTTACAAACTGTCTATCGTCTTGGGTTACGGAGGAGACCTGGCCAAGAATGCAGCCCTTGCCTCTGATTAACGCCTTTAGGCCGATAGCTTTCACGAATACACCTGTACCGAGAATGAACCTGACAAGATTCTGGAACAATTCTTCCCACGAAATATTGTAGTCGGGTTGTAAGACAGCCGTGCCAGGATCGTCGGAGCTCATACCAAGTAAAGCATATACCTTGTCGCGGGGATTAGAAGCCTGGCGACTGCGGAACATATCTACCAGCTCAGCTAAAGAACTTATCCTTAACGAATATGGTTGGAGCAAGGTTGGTGTGTGTTTAGATCGGAGACCAGCTCGTTCAATCAGGTTCGTTAATGAAAGAAGACTGTGGAATGCGGGAAACGCTGTATACGAGAGTTGTTGTGACTTTTGCATTGCCTTCAGTCCTAAGCAAAACGCATAACCGTCAATCTCCGTGGAACCACATACTACTATGACATGTCGAGCTGCAGCAACCTCTTGGAGGACCTAAATTCATAGATTAACATTATCTGGCATTTTAGTTCAGCATCTGATCTCTTACCCAGATACGCTGGAACCACTGCCGCTTCAGTAGGTTTGAGACTACTGTCTCCCCCATTTTCCTGTTCGACCGCTGCGTGAGATCTTCGTTAGCTGCACACTCTATGCACTCGAGTGCTCCTTTGACATCGTCTGTCATCCCTCCGAGCCAAACGATCACGCAATATGCTTTGCTGTAAATCATTGCCATTAGCCGGACCTGTTGACCTCGCTCCTCTAAGTGTTCTTGGTCGATGCAAATTGCATCTACCCACAAGATACGTGCTAGTGAACGATGTCGAAGACGTAATAGTGCTGAGTGAAGGTTTATTGTAACATACAAGTCTTGTCCTTTGATAAGTATAGAACAAAGCTTCTCTTCTCCGCCCCATATATAAGACAAAGCTTCGTATTGATGGGTACCTCGACGCATATCCTGCAGAGGGTACTCAAAGAGTTCGCATTGTAATCTGGTCCTCTCCGTGCTCTCATTTTCATGTGGCATCAGCCGGAGCAAGCGAATATTATCAGCGCCTGGGGCAAGCCGAGAATAACGATACGGAACCATAGTGGAAAGACTTTGCACACAGAGATGGACAAATGGATACTTTGATAAGCGTGATTTCTGCTTGCGGATGAAGGCGCAAATCTTTGCTGCTGGCGGCAATATGGTAGGCTCAATATTGTGGTTAACTATGAGTTTTTGTGATGTTGCAGCCTAATGTATGATCGCTCATATTGCTTAGTAATGGTTCCCGATCAAGGCGGGGCAATACGCTAGACTTGATACTGCATAGTTCTGTGGTCCAACCTCAGAAGCAATGGGAAATGGCGCGGTCTTGTGGAAGCCAGTTTTGCAAGCAACTGTACCTTAATGGCTCTTTCCCCAACTTACAAGAAACACCATCTTCTACCCAACACGATGAACCTCCAACATTCTCAGTTCTGGTCTGCGAGGGAAACCACTCCTTTATCACCGCCATCGGAGATCCCCACGTTGCCTACTTCGACGACGTGAACGTCACCGATTTCACAGTTCAGTTTGAATGGCATGTCCGGCTCAAGTGCAACGATATCCGAAGTCGAAGCAGCACGTCGAGACTGCGATGCCACTCCGAAGACCTCAATAGCCACTCAGAGGATGATTGCGTGGCAGCGACTGCAAGCACGGCGGATGACACGACGGTGACACGATGGTATACGACCAAGAGGCAATTCAAAGACAGACGCGACAAGCAAGGCTGAGGGAAAGTAACTTAAGGCCAATTTTTAATTCTATTTGCTTGACTGCAACATCCATTCGACCATTATTATTACTGCACCAGAAGATCAACGAAGAACGACCATTCCTTATACAATAAAGCAGTCGCGAAGCCAGCGCTGGCTGCCTTCATCCACATTCAACAGAAGGCCAATCCATTTCTGTCTGTTGTACAGCAGTCTCATTGTCCGCATCCTCCGCTAGTACATGTGCGCCTCTGGGGCTCTATATGGTTTTGGCACAATGTCATCTTCCGCAGCGGGCGTTCTAGTGGTCAGCACCACTGAGGCTCTCGCTGTCTCTGGCAATAGCACATCGCTCATCCGCGGCACCTTGATACTTGGCTCTGGCGCATCTCCCTCTGACAGATCACTCTTCCGCTTTCGACCACGCTTCGTCTTCACCGGAGTAGCAACATCTGCCTCTAGTGTAGCACTTCGACGCTTGCGGCTGCGTTTACCGTTACCTTTGGCTTCTTTGGCAGCGTCCTTTTCGGCACGCTTCACTCGTGCTTCTTCAAGGTCCTCATAGCTCATGACCTTCGCCTTCCCCAATATTAAAGGCTTCGTTTTTCGTCGGACTTTGGCTTCGTCGTTGATTGTGGTCAGGAATCGAATCTGGTCATCCTTCACAGCGCCTCCGACAAGCCATGTCTGGCCGGCCTTGACGATCTTCTGTACGTGCCTCTGTAAGTTCCTTTTGCTCGTGTCATCAAGTGCATGTGCATCTTGTTTGATAATCAGATTTTGCAGTGACATAAGGGCCTCTGCTGACACTGGCGTCACAGGCGTTTGCGGTACTATGTCTTGTGGACGAGACCCCACATCTACTTCTTCGACTCTCGAAATATCTACGTCAGTCGGGGGTTTGGTCATATCTCTGAGTACTCTCTCTGGATTCAACGGGAACAAACCACTGGCAGCGAAACCAGCTTTGATGTTTCTTGGTGTAAATGCTTTTTCCCTTGCAGGGCTGAAGAGAGCGGTGAAATGTTGTTTGCCGATTGTGTTCACCCCTCCTCGCTCAAGTCGATCAACTTGATCACGATAGGCTGCTTTTAGGGAGGCGAACACTGCGACATCACAAGGCTGGAGCTTATGAGAGGTGTGCGAGGGTAGACGGCACAAGATAATGTTGTTTTCGAAGCAAAACTCTAGGATTTCAAGCGTCTCGTGTGTTCCGAAGCCGTCGCAAATTAGTACCCGTGGTTTCTTATTAGCTCGCTCTTGAGTTTGGGGGTGAAAGACACGCTTGAGCCACTCGAGGCTGATCTTGGAGTCAGTATATCCAGATTCAGAAATCGCATAGTGCCATCCGGGGGTGGGGAACGTGGTCCAGTTGCTTCGATGCGTGCTAGCTGGCCAAATAATCATAGGTTTGAGATACCTACCATCGGCACTGATGCATTCGATTGCGGTCACCGTTGTTCTTTTGATACGCGCGCCTCTGTAGTTTCGCCGGTCATCCTTAGGTACGAGAGCTTTGACAGAGCCTGGCATAGACAACATCACTCCAGTCTCGTCCATATTATACACATTCTCTGCCCGAACAGCAGGATGTTTCAATACCTCTCCAATCACCGTGAACCAGTGTACGACCTTGTCATATATGTGTTTTTCGTGACGGTTCCAGTCTAACGCGCTCAGTCTTCTCGCTTGGAGTTCTGGATGGCGGTTTTCAAGAGCCTTCGCCCAGTTCTTCCCTGGAGGCTTGAGTGGTCTATCCGCCCTGGGTCGTTCGCGGGTGGCACTGAAAGCTATAGCAGGGATAAATTTCATTCGTATTGGCTGTCCAAGAAGGGCCATTTGTCGCATAAACTTAACGACGACATCCTCTTCCCATGGGGTGAGGTATTGTTGGCTTTTGGCCTTTTCTTCTATCGAGCGTCGTCCGCGAGCACGATGATGGAGGGTAGAGCGAGCGACATGACTATGATCTGCGAGGGCACGGTATGAATTCGGTACGCCAGGAGGAACGCCTTGTGCGAGTGCTTGACTGGCCTTGTCCATCCTGTTGTCGTGGTGATGTTGATAGGGCAGGACGAGAGGCAAGGACGAGAGGCAGTGGACTGCTGCTGCGCAGTGCCCATGGAATGTTCGAGAAGTTCGCTTCGATAGCAGTCACGTGATCAAAAAATTGAATTTAGTGGCTAAATAAATTTTAGCGAGTCCAGACTTGAATACGGTATATTGTGCCTCGGCTATTTGATATTAGTAATCAAGTGGCGTTTGTGCCCCTCTCCTTCCACGGCATGACTCCTGCACAGCACCATTCTCGCCTCTGGGGCTCTTTAAAAATTGGGACCTTATTCTTTCATCATGGAATCTTTCTTTGAGTGCTTCGGACCTCCAAAAGTCCCCAACGGCCGTGATTAAGTAAGGGGCAACCACCAAAGCAACCACCAATAGAGTGAAAAAAACGATCAACAGCATCACCACCTGCACCCTTTTTCTTATTGCTAAGTGCTATACTAAGGTAGAAATAGTTAAAGAAGATGATATATTAATAACAAATTTGTAGACTTGTTGCAATGAAAGTTATAATTCCTAAACTACAAATCCGTCTCGTTACGGGGTGCGTCTCTGGACGCAGGGAAAGACGTTAAATCATTCGTTTGAAGCTGTTTTTAACCGGGTAAGCCTTATATCTAATGACTTAGATATACTTTTAATAGATTTTTAGTTAGAGCCTTTAAATACTCATATTTTAGAAACCTCTCGTAAGTTATAAACGCCTGGGAGAGATATTGCTGTAGATGAGGCTATGTCACGTTTTTAAGGCCGATTGAAGGACACATTGAAGATACCAGGAAAGCCGATTAATCGGGTATATAAGATATGAGTCCTAGCAGATCAAGGATACTTCTTTAACTCAGTTTTCCACCGAAAAGGCACTAAAAAGAGTAATCAAGAGAGGGGTAGACTTAGCCCATGGAAGATCCACCAACTTAAGGCATTAGGCACTAACACTTCTTCCGTTATTATCGCACACTTGATGGGGGCTTCTAAACCATGGCAAAGGCAATGTTATTTATCTAGACAACTTGTTTATAAATATCAAGCTCTTTACGATATAATAGAGAGCGTGGATAGGGGGCAACAGGCACGTGCACAGCAAAAAGTAGCGTCCTCAAGCGTTTTACTTAAATAAAAGCCAAAGATGCGAAGAAGGATATAATCCCCTAGGGAATCCTTTACAAGGAAGCTACCAAAGACAACGAGATTAATATAATAGCGTGGAAAGACAATGCTTTAGTACTCTCGATGTCCACTCATTCTAATGCTCTAAGAAAGGTAAAGGTCCTCCAAAAGCGACCTTCAGAGACCTCCTCTTTAGCTAAAACAGCACGTGTACCCTTCGGAAAGCGTGTTCGCGCCTAGCTTGCAATTCCTAAGTACGAGAACGACTACAACCACCAAATGGGTGCTGTAGATAAAGGAAACTAACTTAAGAAGTCAAATACGTTGGAGATGCTATATTTATTAGGTGGTTACTAATTATTAGTCACATGGTTAGAAGATAGCACTTATTAATGCCTACAAGCTTAGTTTTTACTCTCAAGTGCTTTCTAAGAGAAGTAGACTGATTAGATTGCTTTTAGAACGGAGATTATTACTAAATATTTTGTAATCGCTATAAAGGGCCGCTTAAAGTGCAAAAGATTTGCAATATCTTCAATTGAAGATATACAAGAGGAAGGAGATTACTTTCTGGAGCGAATAGACGCTGGAAGAGGGTGTGTTATGTGTAAGAATAAGGGTATTTCCCGGGGAGTCCGGAGGAAGGTTATGAGGGAGCTTTCGACGAATATCCCATTAAATATAACCGGATCCGGATGCGGAAAAATATCAATATTTAGCTGCAAAGTCTGTATAGTCTCGCTTTGTAAGGATAGCAATTGTTTGCCCGGTATTATAACTTAGAATAGAGATGTTGTGATTTGAGTCTGAATACCCTCAGATTTTAGTGGGGGATTTGCCTGCCAAGGCGCTAAAAGGTGCAAGCGAAATGCCGCAGGAATTCGGCAGGTAGAGATGGACGAAGGTGACCGTCCGCCGATACCCATCCCCTGCGAGTGTACCCAAGCTCCAACATTTGCGATGTCTCCTACGCCACTTCAAACAATGGCCGAAAAAGTCTCGCATTGTAAAGTGCGAGAAGGGATCAATGGATGAGGAATCAAATAGTCTTTCGCGACGTCTTCTCACAATGACTACTGATGTCAGGCATTTCAAGCAGGAATTGGAAGCAGTTCTGATGCAGTCTGAGAAACCGCACTGTGCAGATGGAAATATTTTGAGGCATTGAGATTGAAAGATTTATCTACGAATCCATCTGATCATGTGACAAACTCCTGATAACCACATGCAAAAGGTAATCTTTCCACGAATCCCAATCTCCAGGTCATCGGCCCATTACTTAGTAAGTTTGAGGGCTATTATATTGTACTCCTATACCATCTCTTTTGGCCACACTAGCGTCGCGCTAAACCGAACGATTACATGGAAGCTGACCATCTATTCTGCAACAGCACATAAGAGTTCAATGGTCTCTGATTCTAGGCGTAGCATTTCTCCCCATATCTGTCGATAAAGTTCCTCAGCATGTACTCTCAACAGAATTTGAAAGCTATTGAGGCCAACATCAATGACAGAAAAGTTGGTGGCAATGTAACGCACAATCATCTTCAAGGTATCGGGAGTAGATCAATGACTACACCTACAATCTCTGTGACGGAAAAGAGAACTTTGGATACACAATCCCATGTGTCCAAGGGAGACTGGCACTTCTTGGCAGCTTTCGGATGTCTATCCTTGATCAACCTCATGTGTGCTATAGACGCCACTATCCTTAGCGTGGCATTACCAGTATGTTATACCCCAAGAAGTGCAATGATGAATTCCTTGTTGAGTTTAAATAATCCAGACAATGGCTGTGAAGCTCAAAGGATCAGCCATCGAAGCGTTTTGGTAAGACTGTTGTCAATGGGGTTCAACTTTTATTGAGTTCTGATATTAGGACCGGCACATCATTCCTTCTTACGTCAACAGTCTTCCAGCCATCGTGGGCATCATTCTCCCATATCTTCGGAAGAAAGCCCATTCTTTTGCTTGCACTAAGTCTTTTCACACTCAGGGCTATAATTGCTGCTTTGGCCAATAATTTCACTCTTCTCCTTGTTGGCCGTTCTATCCAAGGCATTAGTGGCGGAGGACTTATAGCATTAACTTACGTCATTGTCACAGATATAGTCACTTTGAGAGATAGGG
Source organism: Leptodontidium sp. MPI-SDFR-AT-0119 (assembly GCA_020726505.1). Taxonomy (NCBI): domain Eukaryota; kingdom Fungi; phylum Ascomycota; class Leotiomycetes; order Helotiales; family Leptodontidiaceae; genus Leptodontidium; species Leptodontidium sp. MPI-SDFR-AT-0119. The sequence goes on along the minus strand of JAHLEZ010000042.1, from coordinate 178,631 downwards.
GAAAGTGGTTCTCAATCATAAGTCTGCAGTGGGCAATTGGGTCTGTCACTGGTCCCGTCATTGGTGGTGTCTTTGCGGAAAAGTCTACATGGCGCTGGATATTCTGGCTTGTATGTGAACATACCGACTCCTTAACTATACGAAGACGAGGGAGAGCTAGGGGTATGAGCTAACACAGAGCAGAATATTCCTTTTTGCTTTGTTGCATTCATTACCATTCCTATTTCCCTCAAGCTGAATCACAAGGATGGCTTGATTATTGAGAAGTTGAAAGCTATTGATTGGATAGGAACTGTTTTATTTGTATCCTCAATCACCGGGTTCTTGATCCCCTTAACATAGGGTAATAGTAATCCTTTCATAGTAGTAACACAATTGCTAACCTTTAAGCAGGTGGCGTGATGTACGACTGGAAAAGCTGGCGAACTTTATTTCCTTTAATAATCAGTTTTATGGGCATGATTTTCTTTGTAAGCATTAGTTTTTTAAAACCAATGTCTTGATACTGATTTCCACCAGTTGTTCTACTCCAAGTACTTCGCTTCAGAACCTCTCATTAAAGGCAGCATATTTCACAAAGCGACGGCAAAAGTCGGATATTTCGGTACCTTTATTCACGGAGTTATTATCTGGTCTCTGCTATATTACATGCCCCTCTACTACGAGGTGGCCAAGGACTTTAACTTCATCGAATCGGGAATTGCAATTTTTCCATTTACATTCACGACCGCTCCTGCTACAATTGTTGTTGGTTTTATTATAACTAAGACTAGGAAATATCGACCTTCTATTATATGTTTCCTCATCATTACTCTATTCCAAAATTTTGACCTTGATGGATGACTAACCTTCGGAACTACTTAAATAGTGGGTGAGTTGGATTTTAACCACAGTTGGCTTAGGTCTTCTTATAATCCTCAAAGAAGATACGACTACACCTCAATGGATATTTCTTTCTCTTGCCGCGGGCCTGGGAACAGGAATTCTCTATTCTGCCCAGTCATTCGCCGTTCAAGCCTCCGCCTCGAATTTGGACCTTCCGTATGCTGCGGCAATGTATAGCTTCTTTGGCTCACTCGGTCAAACTTTTGGCGTCGCCTGCGGAGGTGCCATTTTTCAAAACGCCTTCAAACATAAATTGTCCCTCAATCCCATATTGAGCCCTAAATCAACTCAATGGGCTAGAGATGCAAGTGCTATAGTACAGATTATGAAGTCTTTACCAGATAGCAACGAAATTAAGGGAGAGATCGTCGCTACTTACGTGGATTCATTCAAGGTGATTTGGATTGTTATGTGTGTGCTTGCTTCGGTGACTTTCTTGTTGAGTTTGATTTTTGTTAAGGATATCTCTCTTAACAGGGAGCTTGAAACTGAGCAGGGTTTTAGATATAAAGCAAGATCCTCGCCTCGCTCAGGTATATAGAACTCGTTGCTTACCAGCCTTGTATATAGAATCGTAAAACAGAGCGGATAACGCAAGAGCTATGATGCTGTCTATGTAGACCCTATCTCGATATTTGTTTTAAAGATCATTGCAATTATCCCCTTAACCGATGGGAAGTCCCTCTACTAGCGAGAATCCCCTGGGTGGGATCGCTAAATACCATTCAAGACGTCAAGGCACGTGATCCTCTAATTTTACATTTTGAGGTCTTCAAACAGCTGGCAAGAGCAGTGTAGTAAAAACTCACGTGCACAATTCAGCTAAACTTCTTTAGCGGTTTTCATTACTTACACTCTAATCTTCAAGGTGCTTGTTCCGAAGCCTACCAGAATCCACTCTCAAGCATCAACTACTTGACCGGGCGACATATTGTGAGTTCATCTTCCATTGACTGCAACTGTAACATGCAACTCAACAATGTCGGCCATGATGACCTTACCCTGTTAGAGGATATAAAAAAAAATGGATCTCAAGAAAATCCCAAACTGAAGGACCTTAAGGACTTCGGAGGTTTGCAGACAGTACGAGGTATGATGACCTTACCCTGCTAGCGGATGAGAACAGTGAGCCCCAAATTGTTAGTCTGGGGATAATGGATGACCTTACCCTGCTAGCGGCGGATGGGAAAGTACCGCGGAATGGACGCCTAGCCGAAATACAACTACCTATAGGAAGCAATTCCCTTGGCAGCTACGATCGAAGATCCACCTGCCACCTGGAACTAAACGAGAGCTAACTAGCTCCTTCTTCTAATTAAAGCTAGGCCATGGGTTTATAAGGTCATATTTATATAAACTAAGCCGTACGGATAGCGACTTACGTAGGTGTGGTAGGAGAGAGACAGCCGCTCATTTACTTTCGAGCTACAAAGAGACAGGAATAGCTAAGGCGAGGGCCAAGCTATGAGACGAAATGAAGGGAGCAAGACTAAGTCTACCTCTCCAAATATATACAAAATTGGAATCGAGAAGACATTAGATTTTCTCAAAAAGACTAGGCTTTGCACTAGGAAATGGTTCTTAGAGAGAAGGCAAGAAGAAGAGCAGGAGGAGCAAGAGGAGGAAAAAGCGTAATACTTTCTACACTTTCCTTTATAATTTTCCTTTGTTATAACTAAGGCTATGTCCTCAATGTCCCCTGGAACAAATTGGCTACCTTTCTGGTATCTTATATAGAAATACTGGGGCTCATAGCCCCAGTCGTCCTATTATAGTCTTCGACTTACACAGGATGTTAAAAGGAATAATTGGCAGCTAATCTCACATTGGAGGATCGGTCTTATAGATTAACCACATAGAAACATGTCACGTATTCCTACAGACCATTTGAGAGGGAGTCCTCACAGTACTTTTCATTTGATGGTCTTGCTGTCCACATGCTCGCCTCTCCTCTCACTCACGCCCATTCCCGTTGCTCATTCTCATACCTCCCCTTTATGTTAAGGGCTGGCGGCTGGTTGCTGCCATCTACCTCAACCTCTATTTGTCTATGTTGTGGTGTGTTACATGGAAGCGCTCGCAGGCAAACATCCTCCTCGCTGACATCCTAGAGCCCTCTTCTGCGCCCACGCCTGCTTCGACGTCTGCCGCTGCGGTCTGCCTCTTTCCTTTTCTCCTCTGACCCTCTATGTCATCCGCACCCTATCCATCCCCATCTCTTTTTCTTCCTCGTCACGTTGCGTCTGTCTAGTGTCAACTAATCACTCCCCGTTCCCATTCCTTCTCGCCGCCTCCAACTTGCGCCAGGGCGGATCCGGTGTCGTGTTATCGTGTTATGTTGACACCTTGTTTCTTCCTCCGTCACCGCCTCGTTGCCGCCAGGAATCCATCATCGTGGCGCCGCTACGCCTGTGCCGGTGTGCTCTTTTCTACCCAGTATATACGACCTTTCTTACTCCGACAGCGAGACAGATTCCTTGGCCGGATTCTCGCCCTTTTCACCTCGCCCGTCACTTGCACTCCTGTCGGTCTCCTTCCATCAAGCACTCTCGCTCTCACCACTCAACAGGCTTTTGCGGGTTGGTGCTACCATCATGGCAGGTGATGCGGAGCTGTTGTGATGTGGTGGCGATGATATAAGGCGATGATGGTTATGCATAGCAGAAAGGTTGATGAGGTTGCGAAGGTGATAATGTTGGTGATGCAGCGGGGATGGAGATAGGCGACGGGTTATGCAGAACTAGCGGGGATGCGGGGGTAGCGGTAATGGGAGCCACCGGTAGTTATGACGCGGAATGGGAGTTGAATAGCAGTAGTGGAGATACGGTGGTGGGGAAATATACAACAATGCGGAGCTGATGGAGGTGAGTTGGTGGAGGATGCGGCGATCCTCTAGCCGCCGAGATGTGTAGCTTCTCCGGAATATAAGTCCATGATCTCTTTCGCTTCAAAGTTGAATTCGGGCATCGTTTTTGACACTGTGTTTTTCAATGGCGGCTTTCTGAATCTGTAACAACGACTTTTATGGATGTAGAACTCTTTCGGGACAGTTCACAGCCCTATGAATATTTTCAGAGTGGCATCTACTCAAACATGAATGATAGCAGTTATGGATGGGTCTATTGGTATGTAAGTATATTAAATAATCACCTATATAACTGAAACTTTACCTATTGCAAACTGCTGTACACCCTCCTTCCGGACTAATAATATCGAAATCCTAATATAATTAGAAACGGTCGGGAATGTAGCAAGGGACAAATTGACCAACCTCGGGCTGCGAAACCTCCATTCTCACATTTGGATGGCGAGGACAGCGAAGACTCAATGTAGTACCGACCGACTTTGTGGTACGGAGCATACTAATAACTTTGGACCACATTAGAACGCGCTCAGCAATATTGGTGTTGCCAATAATGAAAAGACCATGCTGCGCTCGGCTGCAACCATTAGCAACATTTAGATATCGTGAAAGGGGTGTCAGTGCTGACCTCAAAAGTACGTTGATACGATTCCTAGAACTCAAAAACCCTACGTTCCCGGCATTATTACTTCTTACAAGAGAAACAATGCTAATCTTGGCTTCCTCACCTTGAAAGCCGTCACTAGACCCAGAATTAGTAAATTGGGATCGGATACTAGACATGACTTACATGGTCGAGATTCTGAATCGTTGACAACTCTTCTCGCCTGGTACGCCATTTGCCGCTTTGGGAACAGAAAGGTGATCAGCTTCACCTGAAGAGGCATTACCATCCTGCCCTAGTTTTATCTTCAATCTACGTTCCTGCTCAGAATATGGCGTCAGAATTGCAATGTCGTTGTAACTGTATACACCTTGGCGAATGATGTGTCGAACAAGCCTATGAATCATCTCGACCTCCCAAGCATTGTGGTAAGATTTCTGTAGTCGAACTCCTCCGGAACCATCTTCTTGATTCGTATGGTGAAGCCAATACACGTTTTTTCTCATGCCAACTACATCTGGAATAATTTTAACAGACTCGTGATCTATCAATCCCGGGTAGAATGTCCGCTTGAGGAGTCTCGATATATCTGGTCTCATACGCCGTTGTACATTTAGAAAAGATATTGGGGGTTTCCCATGCTTGGAAGTTGACAGTCTCTCAAACATACTCCTGTCCAACTGATATTGGCTCCCATACGGACCTTCAGTAGAAAGTTTATAGTCGTTGATAGGTGGACGTAGTTGGAAATGGTCGCCGATTTGGATCAGATGCTCTAAGCTAGGCAAGAGAGCTGAAATCAAATGTCCTTCCAGAATCTGCCCTGCCTCTTCACAGATTGTGACCTTTGCATCTATATGCCGTAGGATAGGTATCCTAAGAGCAAATCCAGCTGTAGTAACTCCAATAACATCGGCATTTTGCAAGCACCGTCTGTCAATCTCTCCGTACACGTTGCCCCGATTTTCTTTTTGTTTGCTATTCGACTTTAACAGCTCAAAAAGCTCTCTACCTCTATGTGAAAACATCTGACTCACCCAGTATTTAAGGAGGCGATGGCGGCTTGGATTTGATAGTTTGTGTATGTCTTTGTCTGCTTTTTTCAAAAGCATCTCCACCCCTTCATCCGGCTTGTCGATAGCTTTCGATGAAGATCCCAATCGCCACTGGGCAAAGGCATCCCCCTCGCCACCTTCGTTACCATTGCTGCCCGTTACAAATTGGCTGTATACCTGCGGATAAGTTTTTTGCAAGTACATCCTGATAACATGCCATTCAAGATTTCCTACATCTCGCAATAGCCGAATGCTATGTACGATCATCTCTTCATATTCCTCTAGCTTTGAAAAGGTTTCGCGAAGAATTCTTCTCTCAAAAATTGTTTTTGCTTCAGATTGAGATCGAAGGCGGAGGTTTTTACTTGCAAGTACAGTTGATTTACTTTGGTCGCCTATACGAATTACGTTGTCAATTCCGTCATTTATAAGTCTTTCCAAGAACTGATCAAGAGCATGATTCGTATGACACCTATATTTGCCGTCAGCGATATCCCTTCAAATATTTAACGTTGTATGCATACACAACAATTATGGGCCCGAGCTGAGCCTTTGATTTATTCTCCAACAAAGCCTTGACTAGTTGGAGACCAATATACGACTTACCAGTCCCCGGCGGACCTCTAACAAGAGTGAATTCACGTGTAAGTGCGGTAATGATAGCCTCGCACTGGCCCTGATCGAGGCTTGTCCGCGATTCCAGCGACCAAACGTCATTTCTGTGATGATTCGGGCGGAGCTTAAAATCTTCAGCTTTGTTGATCAAAAGATTCCGCAGACTAAAGAAAAACCCAGGAACACGTGCATATAAAGGCGGCAGTATTTCAGTAGGCGCCTTTAAGTGACTCTGAGGTACAATCCACTGCTGGAATGGCAACCAGCTTTCACGCTGTATTTGTTGAAGATTCTTGAGTATGGGGATGAAAGTAGGAAGCAGAACTCTCGGAAACTCCACAAGTATGCTTCGAACGCCTTTTTGCTGCCAAGTAAGTTGCAATAGATGATCAACTCTCTTCTGACTCTCCTCTTCTGCAACTCTCGCCGTCACAGTAACATGCTGATGACCCGAGCTAATTCCAGGAGATCCTTTAATGGCAGATATGGTGAAGAACACAATCGACTTCATTTTCGCATGAATTGTCACCAAACATACCAAAGATCCTAGTTGCATAGGTCTTCTTTCTTTGCCCCATGAGATTCTCTCAAATTTGGGTTGATTGCCAAATTGTTGAGGTGGTCTAAAACATAATTGAGCCTCAAGTCCACAGCGTTGGTTGAATAAAAGCTTTCGTATGTAGACATTATCATAGACAAAGAAGCCTTCTTTTCCGAACTTGAGAAGTTCTGAGCTCTTGAAATTGACGTTTGCATCGTTTCGTAGTACTTTTAGCAGCTTGCTAAGCTGCTTCTCTACTGTTCCTAGAGAATCGTGCCTTAGCAGACGAAAGTGGAAATCAAGAAGTCTTTCAACTCCTGCAAGGGCGAAACTGATTGATGGGACAGCTTCCAGCGCTGTTCCTCCAATGTCAGCATACGTAGGAAGGATCTTTACTTTCGTAATGTCTAGCCTATCATGCTGTTTGAGTGTAGCCGTAAATTTTGTGTCCGCACTGGATTTCAAACGACAAAGCGTTCTTTGAAGTCTTTGCAATCTGTTCATTACAAGTTGATAGGACTCGGATTCCTCAGGAATTTTGGCCTGGAAAAAAACTCGTTCTATCAAAACGAGTAGGTCAGGTATTTTCTCATTGAAAATTACTTGTTGGTCGTGGTTAACAGCTTCACAGAGAGCAGTAGTGGTTGCCGCCAATAATGCCTCCACGGAGCAGCGTTTTGCCTCGCATTCTGCAAGCAGATCGCTACAGATCTGTATAAGAAAGGCCACAATACGCTCTCTTCTTTTTCCACCTACGATTCGGTATAGGTCGCTCACATTGGATTTGATTGACATACAATCTAATAATGCTTTGTGCGATATCAGTAGTAGAAACGACTGCGAATATTCGAGAACGCTATGTTGTGTATGACTGATGTCTAATACTGCTTCGATATACTGATAACCAAACAAGTTACGGCTCGTAAGGTCCTGAGCAAGATGCTGCACAGTTCCTACTTCCGAATTATCAAGAATTATTAACGCCTCTGTCCAGAACTGTTGAACAGCTTGGAGATTGTGAGTTGGTGGAGGTAATTTGAGGAGATTTCTCCATGAAGAATAGTTATTCCACCTAGGATCTTGAGTATAAATCTCTATCGACGTATTAGTGGTGGATCTACCGCCGATCATATTGGAATGATTGTGTGCAGTGATGGGATGTTCAATTTCAACAAACTCATTACAGTTCTCTATCAAATCCTAATAAATTGCAACAACGCCTTCAATATAGGACTAATGAGAAACGGGTGACATGGAACAACGTAATCTTAGCCTCTATTCTATTCTGTGGTGACCTGAACAGGTCATCACAATACGCCGCAACGGGTTAGATTTGCTCAACGTATTGCTTCACATATACTTGTATGACAGTCTAGTGTAATATACTACGAAATGCTAGCTAATTCCTCCTTGGGACGATTATTTCCCCTTCTGTTATTGTACCTCAATCCCCGGTCCACAGAGGTCAGCCTGGTTTGCTGTCGGGTAGCATCCCGTTCACCAAGGACACCTTCTGAGAAATTTAGTCTGAATAAGTCGGGTCTCTCCATCGGTCCAACTTTGATTTATGGTAATATGGTCGTCACATGAGTCATGAAAAGTGGTTAATTATGTCGTTGCATGTCACAAGGCCTTATTTAATCAAACGTGGGTAGGATTTCACATCGGAGAAAATGCCTGCGGCATAAGACCTCAAGCGCCAATTTTTGAGTAGTCAAGACCAGCCCAGCTTCTCACAGTCCCTTATCTTTACAGACAGTTGTGCTTCTACCCGTTCGTACCTTCTACTAGTTACACTACTTCCTCGAAGAAATACTTAGACGGTGGCCACTTAAAATCTAGTAGCTGGCTATGAGACCCACCAGAACATTGGCAATTTAAATCTTATTATATTGTTACAAGTCTTGCGGTCGACCTCAATACAATATTGCAGTCTGCCATTCAGGTTGACCGAACGTGGCCTCTCCATACATCCACCCGTCAACGAAGCAGAGACCCACGAACAAGAAAGTAGCCTTTCCATCTCTCATTACACGTCGTAGAATGGCAGGTGCCTGACAGCCCGCAAGTACGTATACCTCGTCAAAAGGTTGAACATCATGCGGTCCGAGTCCTGGCTCGTATTTGGCCGTACAAAAGAACCGATGTTTCTCCGCATTGAGTTTAAGCGCTCTATAGTGATAGTCTCCACGGCTACCGTCGCCAGCCTGCTTGTCTAAGTCAAGATCTTGGCTATCTCCAGTTTCGTTCCAGCTTCTCCACCATCGATTTATATCGTCCAGTCTTTTCCGAGGAAGTAGTTTCCTTTTGTGTCGCCAATTTCTCCAGATATCTCTATCCATGAAGGCAGCTCTCCAAAATCTGTCTGTGGTGAGAGTATCCGTGTAGTCTTCATAGAGCCGCTGCCATTCAGATATGTGGCTGAACACCATATTAGAATGTAATCTGTCATGAGACACGCGTCTGGCACAAGCACCCACTGTTCCTATTGGGATCGCCTTGATCGCTAGACTTGGGCCTGCCAGTTCATGCATGAGCCGAACCCCTTCAAAGCGTGACTGGCCGGCTGCATCGTAGAGCACCCATCGATGGTTGTCGTCATCACCGTTAGGAAGTCGGTTACTGAGATCGATAGACCATGACGGCAACTCGCTAACCATACTGTGTTTGACACCGATTGCACTACTGAGCTGTTCAAGACTGTAGCTATTGGTATAAATTAACTTGGTGCATTGACCAAATATTTCAGCAGCGGTGTATGAGTAGTCATAATCGCGGAACCGGATATCTTGCCACACTTGAGGTAGCAGACCTAGTATTCCAAAGAAATGATCTCGTGGATCTGTAGCTTTCCGCGCCTGGGTTGAACTGACGGCTTCTTCAAGAGTCAGCCATTGCGATTCCAGTTCTGTAAACCTCTCACGATGGTCATGCAGAGTGATAGCTCGAATATACTGGTTAAACGGGAAGCTCTGAAATTCTCCAAGAAAGAGTCTTCCTAGGTCCTTGCAACATCCAAGACGGTGCTTTATCATGGAATCAATGCCATTCAGCAGCCTTGAAATGCGGAATGAGTATGGATGAGCGTGTATAAAAGAATCGACCCTGGGCAAGACGGCTTCTTGCAGAGTCCATACTCGAGTCCACCACCGACGTGAAAGCAACCATCGTATGCAATCAAGAATCGTAAGCCAGTGCCTGTTCATCGCAAATCGATCGTCTTTGCTGACATCGTAAGAGACGAGGAATAGTGGGAACTCGTGGAGATGCATCCCATCTGCGGCTCTGTCCAGCACATCTAGTGTCTGAGATAGGAGTTCTTCACAAGATTGTTTCTCTGAATGAAACAGTTTATGTTGTTGTTCCGGTTTGCCGCCTGCTTTTAGAAAATGTCTCAGATCGCCACGACAGATTCGTTCTGCCTCAGTCCATTGGTGTGGTGTCATTTCAGACGCTCGGATATACTTGCCTGAGTCGCATATAATTTCACTGGACCATGAGTGCGAAAAGTATCCAAACCAGATATGGGCCTCCTTTGCTTGACGATAGATTCTGGCCATCAATCGTAGCTGACCATTCTTTTCTTTATCGTTCCGTTGATCAATGCAAATAGCATCAACCCAGAGGAGCCGATCGGCGATTTGGAGCCTTAAGCAATGCAAAAAGTCGGCCAAATTCTCTGTTGCATTGAAGGTCTCACCGTTAACAGTGATGGGCTTGGTTTCCGCCGGATCGCCCCAAACGTAAGAAAGGCTTTCGTACTCTGGGTCATCATCTAAGGCCGCAACCTGCAAGCTGCAGGTAATCGGACTATCGTTGGCTCCCTTGTGCAACTTAAGGATCCTGATGCAGGACCTACGAGTATCTAATGGCGTCTCCAGCCATGGCATCTGCTCCATCACGGCTAAATCGATGTCATTGTCGGAGTCGTCGATCATTTCCATCGCTTACGCGACCGGTTTGGCGGTTTTAGGCGAACCACAGGCTTTTATAGCAGTTTGGCAAGCTCGTACGGCTATTGAAGATAATAGCTTAATCCTCCTGACAAAATATTGCAACGAAATGATGAGAAAGGAAAGAATCGAGCAGGATTGATGCCTAAAATCCATACTTTCAGCCTCGCCTGGCGATAGTACGAGTAGGGTGTGAGATCCGACTAACCACGATAGTACTAGTGCATTCAGAAAATGTGGTTCGCTGATTGCTGACCGCAAGACTCTTCAGCCACAGTAGGGCCGTAAAGGCAGCGATGCTGCTCCTAAAAGCAGCGGGCTCTTTGCAGCAGAGCAGTTGTAGCCGAGAGCTGTTTCCATAGTCCAGTCGTCACTTTCTCCTGGACACCCGCCTCTTGAATAAAAATCAAGGTAAAACGCTTGCAAACTAAGTAAATTACTTTATTACTCACCCTGCCAGAGGTTTTAGTTATAAGAATATTGTTAGGGTGTTAAAAATTCGTGTATAGTATAGTAAGGTAAGTATAAAGATAATTAAAGCATGATTAACAAGCCCCTATAAAAGCTCTCTTAGATATGTGTATAGTTATGAATAAAAAAATAGTTGCAATTTAGTATTAGGGAGCTGCGAGCCTAATAATGTCAATTTATGTTAAGATTTTCGTGATGTACTTATTTACTAGGGGATTCTCGCTACGCAGGGATATCGGTTAGAGCAAAAAGTGGCCGACAGGCGGCAGCGTTAGCGTTAGCCGCCATGCCTTCGCCTTGCCGCGGGTTTGCTGACATCTGCCTCAGGTTTCTCTACAGCGCGTCGCTGAGCATCAGTGCGACCGCCAATATCGACCTCCCAAGAGCAGATTCTGGTTCTAAACGACTTGCAGTTCACATGGCTGACACCCACGATGTTCCACTTGCATCAACAACGAATCGTGGCTCGACTACCCTCACAGTCAGAGTTTTGCGATGCCTTCCTGCGGGAAGTCCGTGCGATTGGCACGTCTTGTGCGCTTACAGGATGCTGAACGCAGCCTGCCGTGAGGCTGCTGCTCAGCTGAGTGCGCCAGCCTCGACCCAATGTTCTCTCCCAACTCTGCACCCGAGTCTACATATATGGCGTTTCGATGGCTCAGTAAATGCCCAGAAATCTTCCTCTTGCGAACCTCGACATCCTCGAATTTCGTCGAACAATGCGTCTGCTCAAATACACCAACGACGGCAAGTTCAAGCTGATCGAGTTTCTGCAGCGCGACATTCCACGACGGTATGCTATACTCTCGCACAGATGGGAAGCGGAAGAGGTTACCTTGAAGAATATGACGGATGGTACGGGAAAGACAATGGCAGGCTATAGGAAGATACAGTTCTGCGGAGAACAAGCTAGGCGTGATGGCCTGCAGTATTTCTGGATAGATACCTGCTGTATCGACAAGTCCAATAGTACCGAGCTTGCGGAGGCTATCAACTCAATGTTTCATTGGTACAGGGAAGCGACGAGATGCTACGTGTATATGTCAGATGTTTCTAGGGTTTCTTCCTATTCGGTCGGTATTTCCAGCCAGCTCAGGGAATCAGCATTTCGGAGGAGCAAATGGTTCACTCGAGGCTGGACGCTGCAGGAGCTTATCGCGCCGGCATCAGTCGAATTCTTCTCGAAGGAGGGGGAGCTGCTGGGCAACAAGACATCGTTAGAACGCCAGATCTGCGACGTAACCGGTGTTCCTCACAAAGCTCTTCGAGGAGGCTCTTTATCCGACTTCAGCGTCACCGAGCGAATGGCATGGGCAGCGACTCGCGAGACGACTCGCGAAGAAGATATGGCATACTCGCTGTTAGGCATTTTCGACGTCAATATGTCGCTAATCTACGGCGAAGGGGGAGAGAAGGCATTCAAGCGTCTTAGAGAAGAGATCGAGAAAGTTTCGAAGGGTAAGCTTCTCTACTTCAAAAACAGGCACTTATTAAGTGCAAAGTCACCAGCCTAGGACTAACAGCTGGATTCAACACAGGCACCAAGCGCAAGGACTTCTCCGTGCCCTTTAGTCTCATGAACATCTCTGATGTCGAACACTTTGTGGCAAGAGAGGCAGAGCTCGCAGAAATACATGCGAGACTAAGTAGCGATGGCTCTCGCCAAACAGTGGTTCTTCATGGCCTTGGTGGGATTGGAAAGACACAACTCAGTGTGGCATATGCGAAGCGGCACAAGGAGAATTACTCAGCAATCTTCTGGCTGAACATGAAGGATGAGAATACTCTAAAGCAGAGTTTTGCTAGAATTGCGAGGCAGATATCACGAGAACATCTATCAGCCAGCCGACTAAGCAATATGGATACTGATGAAAACCTTGACGAGGTCGTTGATGCTGTCAAGGCATGGCTGAGTCTGCCAGACAATACGCGATGGCTTATGATATATGACAACTACGACAACCCTAGACTGCCCGGAAATACGGATCCACAAGCCGTGGATATTCGACAATTCCTCCCGGAGTCATATCAAGGGTCAATTATCATCACGACCCGGTCGTCACAAATAAGAATTGGTCATCCTATCCGGATTCGCAAACTCGAGGATGTACGTGATAGTCTTGCGATTCTGTCCAACGAATCGAGACGGAGTGGCCTAATGAATGGTAGGAATATCCTTAGCTCTCTACTGCAACTCTAACTTCGATACTAGATCCTGATGCTGTCGAGCTTGCCAAAGAGCTGGACGGACTCCCGCTTGCACTCGCCACTGCTGGAGCGTATCTTGACCAAGTCGCGATTAGTCTTTCAGACTACCGTCGCTTGTACAAGGAGTCATGGGTGCAGCTCCAAGAGTTCAGTCCTGAATTGAGCTTGTACGAAGACCGAACGCTGTACTCTACATGGCAGATTTCTTTTGATCACGTAAAACAACAAAACGAATCCTCGGCTAAGCTTCTTTGCTTCTGGGCGTACTTTGATAGTCAGGATCTCTGGCAAGAGCTTCTTCAACACGGGGCTTCTGACGATCCAGACTGGGTAAAGCAAGTAGCGAAAGACGAATTGACCTTCCATAATGCCATGCGGGTACTGAGTAACCACGGGTTAGTTGAGGTGGACACATCTACGCAAGATCTGATCGAGCCACACGGGTACAGCATCCATGGTTGTGTTCACGCATGGACGGTTTCCGTTCTTAACCAAACATGGGACCGTGATCTAGCCAGGCTAGCTGTGAAATTTGTCGCATCACATGTTCCAGGAGAGGAAGCTATTCGGCCATGGCCAACACAACGACGGCTTCTCCAGCATGCAACCAGATGTTTATATTTGATTTCGACCGGCCTCTGTGCAGACGATGGAATAGCATGGGAATGTCACAGACTAGGGTTCCTCTTCGCTAACCAGGGCAAGCTGGTCGAGGCCGAGCAGATGTACCAGCGGGCACTGCAAGGCAACAAGGAGGTATTAGGTCCGGAGCACACGTCGACGCTTAACACGGTCAATAACCTCGGAAATCTCTACAAGAACCAGGGCAAGCTGGCCGAGGCCGAGCAGATGTACCAGCGGGCACTACAAGGCTACAAGAAGGCATTAGGTCTGAATCACACGTCAACGCTTGCTACAGTCAACAACCTTGGGGTTCTCTACAAGAACCAGGGCAAGCTGGTCGAGGCCGAGCAGATGTACCAGCGAGCGCTACAAGGCTACGAGAAGGCATTAGGTCCGGAGCACACGTCGACGCTCCGTACAGTCAACAACCTTGGGGTTCTCTACAAGGACCAGGGCAAGCTGGTCGAGGCAGAGCAGATGTACCAGCGGGCACTACAAGGCTACGAGAAAGCGTTAGGCCCGGAGCACACGTCGACGCTCCGTACAGTCAACAACCTCGGGGTTCTCTACGCTAACCAAGGCAAGCTTGTCGAGGCCGAGCAGATATACCAGCGGGCACTGCAAGGCAAGGAGAAGGCATGGGGTCCGGAGCATATATTAACGCTTGACACAGTTAACAACCTCGGGGCTCTCTACGCTGACCAGGGCAAGCTAGTTGAGGCCGAGGAGATGTACCAGCGGGCGCTACAAGGCTACAAGAAGGCATGGGGTCCGAAGTATATACTTACGCTTGATATACTTAACAACCTCGGGGTTCTCTACAAGAACCAGGGCAAGCTAGTTAAGGCCGAGCAGATGTACCAGCAGGCGCTACAAGGCTACAAGAAGGCATTAGGTCCGGAGCACACGTCGACGCTCCGTACAGTCAACAACCTTGGGGTTCTCTACAAGAACCAGGGCAAGCTGGTCGAGGCCGAGAAGATGTACCAGCAGGTACTGCAAGGCTTCGAGAAGGCGCTTGGCCCTGAGTCAGTAAAAACCTATGTTCCGGCCCTAGATACTACTCAAAACCTTGCAATTCTCTACAAGCAGCTAGGCAGAGTTAGTGAAGCTGAAGAGGCGTATTCACGTGTTCTCTATGGTTTGGAATTGGTTTTAGGGAAATCGAATAGCCGATTTCAAGACGTTGCTGCAGCTTTGGGAGCATTGCGCAGCGATAACGGGCATTGATTAGCAGAGAGTACAACGTACCTGTATATGTAATGAATCAATGAGTGCTTCAATCAAGAGAGGATATGATATGTACAGAATTGCAATCACTGCCACCAAATAGAGCGGGGATGGACCTCAGTCGTCAGTGTAAAGCTGAACTATGCGGCTGCTCCACAGCATGTGCGCACGGGCCTCTGGATGCGTGTGCCTCTTTGTTCTTTGGATGACAGCAGGGTCAACAGCAGTATCCCACAACTCACATTCGGGAATGTACCAAAATCTTGCAGAGTTAAAACATGCAATGATTGCCGATATTATCCAAAGTAAGTTGTTTAAGGCTAATGAGATAGCTAAAGAGGCTGGTGCTACCACCTGCCGATAGCATGTTCGAGAACCCTGTTCTGGCGCCACACGCGTGACTAGGCCTGAGAATCGTGGAAAAGTAAAATATAGCGATCCCGGGAGTGAACATAGTAAAAGTTATCCAGGCTAGCGTACATTACTAAGCACCAAAACATGTAGACCCCTCATCGCACCGGCGTAACTCCTGCACATGGGTGCTCGCCTGCGGCTCACACGAAGCCTTCGAAATTGATTAGAGTATTAGAATAGAGTATAGAATTCACAGTTAGTAAGTGTTAAGTGAATGAGATTAACAAAGTTTGAGGTGTGGCGCATAAACAGTATCAGACTAACTAAATAAACACGTGACACGTTTCAGGAACAGCGGGGTAGAATTTAGTAGATATTGAATCGTAGACTATAAAAAAAACAGTTTACATAGAAATACATATTTAAATAAAACATAAGGCTACTAAAGTATACGTCTCCTTTTAGTAATTAGGCTGTTATTTAGGCTCGAAGAACTAGAGACACCGGCTTATAACCTCTACAACTTTAATAGACGAAACGTGGGTCCAGATATAGTCTTCCTTGACTTAATTGTAAAGACGTAAGTGCTAAACTAAGCTTAAACGGCGACTTTATCGCCTATAGTAAAACGAGAAGCATTTACGTCGTCGCCGTCTTAGTCGTCGTCCGTGGTTGTCCCGTCGAAGGCAGCGGGAAAGGGGTCTCTAGGGGTAAAAGAAGGTAAGGTAATATCCGCCTTAGCCACCTTAACACGCAAGGGATTAGTGACTATAAGATTTCTGTCCCGCCGACGAATTAAGCCTTTAGAATCTCTAGCGCTCTCTCCTCTACCTATAATTATAAGGAAAACTTAGGCTTGTTCTTATCGAAATTGTTTTAGGCACTATTAAGCGTAGTGAACTGCCTAAGTTAGCCTAAGAAGATAATACCTAAGGGTCTACGTTCTTTATTATAATATAAGTCGTCCGGGTCATTATAAGCAAGCCACTTTGTTATAGTTCTATTAAAGGTATCCTACGAAAGCTTCGGATCGAGACGCTCGAGATTCCCAACATATACCTATTGGCCCCGAAAGTATAAAAGGTTTAGGGCGCCGCCAAAGTTTAAGGCAGGAGGGGGGGTCACCGGTCTTTTACTCGGAGACACATATAATAAGGGGGTTTATAAATCGATGGAACTCGAAAGGCGACCCCCTTAATAAGAGGGAAGACTAGTACAAACGTATATAAGAACGAGGAACTCCCTAAGATTATGTCAGAAAGTATTAAGAATACTTATTATTACGCTTCATTAATATACCCCGAAACTTAAGACTTACCCTAGAAAGGCTAGCTAAATTAGACGTGAGTAGCTTATTGTGGCTAGAAGAGAGAGCCTTATTTGACGAAATAATAGTTAATCGGGAAGGAGCTATAGCTTTCGACTGGCCTAAGTGTGGCAAATTTTATAAAGATATTTCCCTTCTTATTATTATTAAGACTATTAAATATACGGCTTAATAAGCTCTTAACTTTCCTTTATTATAAGCACTTATTCTGGAGGTTACTAAGATAATATAAAAGAGACTCGACAAAGGAGTCTTAGAGTACTTAGAGGGGCCTTACTGTAACGTTTAGTTCTTAGTTCAAAAGAAAGAGTCAGGGAAATACAGATTAATTAACTCGGCTATTATATTAAATACTGTTACTCGTAGAGACGCTAACCTCCCGCTATCTATTAATGAGTTTTCTAAAGAGTTTTCTAGTTACTATATTATAAGTCTCGTTGACTTATATTCTAAGTACAATTAATAAGTACTTTATTAGTTTAGTAAGGATATAACTACTTTTATATTCCTCACATTAGACTAGTCCGAAATACGACACTTCCATAAGGCGCTACTAATTCTGTTACACAATTTGTCTAAACGATTACACATATCTTAATGAAGCTAGTCCTAGTAGTTGCGATACTATTCTTAGATAATATTAGTATTAAAGGCCCGTACACAAACTATAACTAAACTAAAGCCTTACTAAGGATTAGAAAGTTTGTCTTAGAGTATATTAAGAACCTTGATATAACTCTCGAACGCTTAGAATGTATTAAAGCTATAATTAGGCCTAAGTCACAGTTTTGTCTTAATAGTATAAACATTATAAGGTACGCCTATAACTCTAAAGGAAGAGAACTATCTATAAAGTACCTTATTAAAATCAAGAACTAACGGGAACTAGTGAATCTCACTAAAGTTAAAGTATTCTTAGGACTTATTATTTACTTCCGAATTTAGATCAAGAACTTTCGCTTAATCGCTGAACTTTTATACGTACTCTTATAAAAAGGAGTCAAGTTTTACTAGGAACTCGATTTATAAGGTAAGGCTATGGCTAAATTATAAGACGCTTTATACTTATTTTTAGTCTTATGTCGAATAGACTACGGAGAGGGAGCTAGTGAGATTATAATTAGAGTTGACTTTAGCGGAACTAGCTAAGGCGGCTTCTTAGGCTAAAGAGAGCTGACTTTAAATAAAATACGCCTAATAAAGTACGAGAGTAAGTTCTAGAGTAAGATCGAAGCTAAATATAATACTATTAAGAGAAAGTGTAAAGGTATACTTTATATCTTAAAGAAACTAAAGATTTAACTTATTAGAGTATACTTTATTATAGAGACTAATATTAATACACTTATTATATAACTAAACGGAGTAGCTCACGATTATTTTAACGTTATATTAACTAAATGGCTCGCTTAGATACGACTTTTCGACTTTGAGGTTCGACACGTCTAAGGAACGATATATATAGTAGTAAACTAGTTGTCTCGAAGACTTAGGCACCCCGAAGATTCCTTAAAAGAAAGTAATGTTGACGAAGACTAGATTCTCTTTAAGTTTAGAGCTTATAAGATTTGTCTTATTAGTGCCGTAGACGAAGGGGAGACTAGTAGTTTAGAATTAGATAGTATATTAATAGACTCAGAACTTCGGAGACAGAATAAAATCTTTTAAGACATAAAATCTATAGTCTAAAGACTTCGTGATAAGGGGGAACTTACTTCTTTTAATAGTTCTAAGTCCTTTTCTAACGAAGGAGGCTTACTTATTATAATAAGTAAGTATAAAGAATAGTACTAAGAGATAATTTAATACTTAACGACACTTAAGACTCCGAAGTTAATAGATCGAAAACAGTTCTGAGTATTTAAGTGTGAAGTACTAAATTACGGCGTATATAGTCGTAAGATCTGGAGGTTACTATTAAAAGGAGCTCTAATTAAGCTTATTATTAATATAATAAGAGAGAAAGAGGCGATACTTAGGAGCTACTATAATAACTCTAGTCACAAAGGACAGGAAAGCACGTACTATTGAATCTTCACTTGATACTTCTAGAAAGGCCTATATATAGACTATATAAACTATATTTAGACATATTAAAATTGCTAATTCTAATTATTTAAACGTTAAGAGGAACCCTTTTACTTAATAGTATCAAATAGCCTAATAGAGAAATAGGCGCTTAATATTATGTTTATGTTAATAGAACGCGAAAAGAAGTACTTAATAGTTACTAGGGACGACATAAGCGGTTAAGTTAAAGTAAGGGCCCTCGCTAGTAGAGAGGCTAAAAGAGTAATTGACTTTATTTAGTAAGACATTATTTGCCGGCACAGACTGTTTTAGAGGCTTATTATTAATAGTAAAACTGAGAATATAAGAGAAGTTATAGACTTACTTAATAGAATAAAAGTCAACTAAATCTAAATCTTAGTATATAACGCTAAAGTAAACGGGATAATTAAGAAGGGACATAACTTAATTAAGAATACGCTTTTTAAAATGGGCGGACGCTAGCTTGACAACCTTCTAGTAGTGTTATTTATAAACTGTACTATAATACATCGCCTAATAGGGTATACTCCTTTTTATATAGTTTATGGGAGAAAAGTTATTTTACTTATTAAGATAATAAACTTAACTTAGAGATTATTGTTTACTAAAGAGATTAGAGACCGCTCTAAACTCTTAGAGCTCCGCGCTCTTTAGTTTTAAATGTGACAGGAACATATTAATAAAGCTATACTTATAAAGACTTATCGCCGTCAAGAAGGTAGAGAAGTATTTGATTTAAAATATAATATCTATAAATAGTTATTTATTAAAGGAGACTTAGTCTTGTGTTAGGACTTTATTAGAGAGAGAGATATATCCACTAACTGTACTCTCGATTTTAGATGGCTTAGACCTTACGAGATTTATAAAGCTTATATAAAGAAAGGGTACTATAAACTTAAAGAGTTAAGCCTAAATAGCCCCCGACTTCGCCAGACTTTTACTAAAAATAAGCTTAAGCTCTTTTATAAGAGACACGACTTTATTTATAATAATAGCGACAATAATAAATAGCTCGATAAAGAATTAGACAATAACCTCACGCCTAACTATAAACTTAATATCAATATATACGACCTTAGTGACCTTAAGTTCTTAGAGAACCTTAAGATTTTAACAATATAACGTGTTCGGGATAATAAGATAGTAATTAGAGTCCTTAAGTTATTTTAATAATAGTGTAGTAAGTATTAAGTAGTGTCTGACTTAGAATAAATATACTTTAGTATTAAGGAATTAGTGCGAGGACGTACCTCTGATGTTTAAAGAGGGGGACGACATACTGTCGTATATTAAAATGATTACTAAGACGACTTTATATTACTAAAAACCACAATTTAAGACACCTTAACACTATAACAAACATAAAGAAGAGCCTATATAGCCCTAAGTAAGTCAGAGAGAACATTAGCCCCGCGCTATAAGAACACTTATCTCTCAGAGTAAAGTTTAATAAAAAACTAGTGCCCTTATAAACTACCTGTCGTATGTGAATATATAATAAGTTTAAAACGAGACTATTATTATTAAGCTAATAATATTCTAGGCGGCAGAAAGTAACTTCGTTTAAATAGGCTAGTTGTTGGGCTCGATTTGCAAGACTAGATTCTAAAACAGTAAATTAAACCTATGGCTTAGGCTAGAAATTCGAGTCTAACGTGCTAGATACCCTAAAGAATATAGACGTAATATACTTAAGTACTAACTCTCAATAATTAATAAAAAGAAAAGAAATAACAAAGTAAGTTTATTATTCCTAGGGATAAAGTTAATACTTATAGAGTTATTAATCTTAAAATAATACACAGCGATTTATAAAGGATAACACTAAGAGTATTATTAATAAACTAGCCTTAAACTAATAAATAGATCACATGATTTATATAAAGTAGGCAGAAGTCTAAGAAATCTCTTAGCGAAGAGCTAATAATACGCTCGGAATTAGAGCCGTGTTTTCTAAAACTTTAAGTTAATAACTATAATATAACTAACGCTAACCCTACCCCACGTACTAGAGGTCTAAGTATGTTATTAGCCGACGACTCCTAACTAGTGAACTTTTCAGGGATCGAGTATTAATCGACTACCCCTAATTAACTTTATTTAAAGTCTCTCGCCTACTAAGTTAAGGCCCCTTTTATATATATATTAATACCTCTTAGCCCTTTCTTGTCAGAAAGTCTAAAAGAGTAAGGACTTCTTTTATTATTTATTAATACTAATAGATAAGAGGTAGTATACTTCGTACTTAAAGTGTTAGTAAGAGACTATAAGTTATAGACAACTTTTAAGTACGGTATAGTAGTCTTAAGACTACAACAAACCTATAAGTAAGTGTGCCGCTATTTTAAGCTTGTATTAATATTACTGAAGTAATAAAGACTTTATACCTTTGACCTCTAATTAAGTTTAGTAATAAGTACTAGTAATTAATCAAGGCTAAGAGTATGACCTTAAGTGTTCTTATAAATATTTTATTACCGCCTATTATATTATTCTGAGAGGTGTCGTTAAGTAGAACGGACAAGGATAAAGCTAATAACTTATAGAGTAATTAGTTAGGAGTTAAGTCTAACTTCGACCTTAAGATTAATAATAAGTTCTTTAACTCTTATTAAAGAACTAAAGTAATTAAGAGACCTTAACTATAACCGAACTACTATTCCGAGAAGATCTTTAGTTAACGGGGCCTTATAGTATGTTATCTTATACTTAATTACTATTAACTTAATAGTACTTAAGTTGATTAGACTCTTTTATTATTCTTAGAAAGCTTAATTGTTTTAAAGACTCTCTATTAGCTTTAATAATAAGAGGCGACTTACCTTTATAAAGAGAAAGGGCTATTTCTATTATATTAAGAACTAAGAACTTATTATAGCCTCTTAACCTTACTTAATATATTACGACCGTTAGTTTGCCTACTCCTCTCGGCTTTTTACTATAAACCTTTGAAGTTAGTGGATTTAGCCTCTACTTTATTTAACTAACTAATTAATGAGAGACTAGCGGAATAGTACTACTTATCTTTAGTAATGTGACTTACGTAAGTATAATAAGAGTGTATTTATAAAGGGACCCGAAAGTTACTTAGTGACTTATTATTAAGGGAAGATTAATACGGCGCGACACGTACGTTCTTAGCTTAAGGAGTAGAGTTTAATATAAGTAGTCGTATAAAGTAGCCTTAATTCTTATTAGTTTACGAACTTAAAGAAGACAGATAGTATCGTTTCTTTAACTTATAAAGAGAATATAAGTACTAGCGCTATAAAGAGGTTAAATAGTTTAATACTTAATTAAATAACGTCAAGGCAAAGTTTTAGAGTTTATTTTAATTACTTCTTAAAACACGAGTTAAAGATTAATAACCTTAGTAGTACCTTAAATCGCCGTAAAAAAAGTATTAGTATAATCTATAAATAGTTAATTAAGTATAAGAAGAAGAGATAAGAGTATAACTCACGAAGTTAAGACGCGTTAAGACCTCTATAGTGTTAACCTTTAATATTAAAGTTGAGAGCGCTTAGGCTGAAATAAAGCGAACCGATCTTAATAGTACCTCTAAGGTGGCTGACAACGAAGGACTCTTTTTAAAGATCTACGACGAGTTAGTAGAGCTTAAATAGTATTATAAAAGGTTAACTTACCGCGTTAAGGCGACTTGACTTTATAATGAAGTTGTTATTTAGAAATTAAAGTACAGAAAGTTGAGGAGAAACTATATATAAATTAACGTAAGTGTTATATTGAAGTTATTATTCAGCAGAAAGAAAGTAAGTAAGGAAAGCTCTCTGTTACGTTACCTCTACGACTAAGTAATAGCGAAGTTGAAGGTATTAAGCTCTAATGGCACTAAAGTTAATAGTAAAGGCTAAGGTTATTGCCTTAAAGGTACTAAATAGCGAAGAATTAGCGGCAGAGAGACTTTTAAGGATACTTAGAGTTATAGTAGCTAAAGTTATTATTAAATAGAAGGAGATCTTACTTTAGTAATATAAGAAAAGTAATAGTGAAGTCGATCTTAATATAAGCGTGGCGGGGAAGTTTACTTTCTTAAGAGAATTAAAGTAAGAAAAGGTATAAGAGATATTATTTAATTAGTAAAAGGAGGAATAAAGAAGTTAAAGCGTGTTAAGGTGTTTTATAAAAGGAATAATATTAAGGAGAAGTTATTATATTTAGAGAGTTAAAGTTAGAAAGTTAATAGGGGAGAGTTAACTTTATAAAGGTAGGCTAGTAACGTTAAGCGAGGTGATTATTTACTTCTAAAGGTGATAAGTTAACTATTACGGGACTTCTTCTTTATTAGGCTTCTTATTAATAACGTTGATTTATAGAGCTTTTAATTAGTAAAGTGTTTCTCTTGTATTAAGTCACTCGAGGGCGAGTATAATTTTTGAAGAGGGGGACGAATGTAATAGGGAAGGCTTTAATAGCTCCTTTGTCACGTAACTAGATAAGCTCTTTTTATATAAAAGGGCTTAATACTTGAAAATAACTTATTAATTAAGAACTTTTTATAGATATTATTTAATATACTTTTTTTTCCTCCCCTCTCTCGACATTTTATACTCTTTAGATATATATTATCTCTAGATTTAATCAATCCGCGATTTCTTATACTTAGAATCTCTCCTGTACCTCACTATATACTACTTCTCTTATTGTGTGATTTATTGGGCTTTTTCCCTCCCACACTATATATAGTAGTTTTGTCAGTAAATAATATTATAGAAAGGTTATTAGTCTAACGTCCTTTTATTTTTAACAAGGCATTCTTAATAGGTCTATGGCCTCGTTCAATTATTTTATTAGCTCTGGCGTTATATGCCGAGATCTTAATTCGCTCGACTTCTATTTTACTAAGTAGTTCTAGTACTTCCCTTATATTCTTAATTCCTTTATTTATAATAAGTCTCTAAAACAACTTATAATAGTAAATAATATCTTCCTAAATAAAAGCAGCGATGTATTTAGCCTCTCTAGTAAGGAGAGCTCTAGCTTTAGCCTATCTACTTATATCGTCTCTTGTAATAACAAAGTAGCCTTTTCCTTTGTGTAGTAATATATAAGTAATATCTAATACTCACTTTTCTATGAGTCTATTTAATATTATAGGGTAAAGAGGCTCCTTAAGACGCTTTGCTGATTAGAGTTAATAATTCTTATGTATTCGGACGTATTTTATATAGTCAGTAAATAATCCCTTTTAAAAGTACCGCGTGGCGATATAATAGTAAGTGCTTTCTCTCCTTTTATAACTAGAATTATTATAGTAGCTCTAAAGTATGATTTCCTTCTCCTTATTAGTGTTAATAATAAGCTTAATAATAGAACTTTTTATAAGGAGCCTTTAAATCTAGCGACTATATATACTATAGTTTAAGGCTTTTTATTTAAAAACACGGAACTACTTTCTAATTATATCTTTAGGAGTCTTAAGTATTGTTAAGTATCAAGTAATTTACTAGTATCTTTCACTATATTTATTAGTTAAAATAAGTAGCCCTTTTCTATTAGAGCTTAAACTATCGGAGGAGTTGAGTTCCCCTTTGTCTCTTAAGTATTACACTTTTACTTTTATATTTAGTAAGATGTCGTTTCGTTTATATAGTTTAAGGTCTATTATTACTTCTTCGGATTCTGAATTAGTAAGTTCTTCGGCGTTAAATACTTCTATAGGGCAGATCTCATAAGCTCTTAACTTAGAAAGTATCTAATCCTCGTCTATATCACTTTTTTCCGGCCTGTTATTAATATGCCTTAGCCTCTTAAAGAGTTAATCAGTAACGACGTATATTAAGCCTTTAATATACTGAACTTCGAAATCAAACAGGCGTATCTAAGTAAGTTATTTAGTAAATAAGGCGCTAAGATAATCATAGGCGGCTTTATTTAACTAAACAACTAGGGTATTAGCGTTTATTTTAATAATAAAGTACACGCTAACGAGTTAAATCTTAAGCTTCTTTAAAATATAAAGTATACCTTTATATTCTCACTTAGTAGTATTATACTTGGCTTTAGTCTTACTCTAAAAACTACTCTTGTATCTTATAAGTCGTATCTTGTTTGTTAGAGAGTCTCTTTAGCTAAGGAAACCTCCTTAACTTGTGTTACTTAAGTCGACACTGACAACTATCTCTCTAGTACCCTCGTTATAATTAATTTAATATAAAACTAAAAACGAATATAACGTATCTTTAAGAGTTTGTATTACTTTGTCGTGAATCTTTAGGTCTTAGAAGAACTTGATACCTTTTCTAGATAGTGCGTATAATAGTGTTGGGATAGCCTTAGCTGAGGGGCATTCTCTTACTCTGACAGCTTCTAAAGATAGTTGTCTCTCTTGGCTAAATGAAGCTTAGTTTTATACCTTGCCTCTTAGTTTTGTACAAGTAATACTTATATAAGCTATAAGGTTAGGTACTTAATGTATTTAAGGTAGCTTTCCCTTTTATACAAAAGGGACACACGGAATATACTTAATTAAACTTCACTTATTATATTCTTTGTCACCTTAATATTAAGTATTGAACCTTAGTTAGATATTAACACTAATTAATAATTAAATAACTACAGAATAATTAAGTAATACTTTTGTACGACAATAATTAGAAAGATAGACTAGAGAGGCAAACTAATTAAACCTTACGTCGGCGACTAATAGAAGAAAACGATTCGTACGACAATTAAAAAGACAGACTAGAGAGGCAAACTAATTAGACCTTGCGTCAGCGACTAATAAAAGAAGACGATTTGTACGATCTAAGGATTTACGGAACGTAAACACGACTTAATAACTTTTTATTAACCTTTATATAAAGAAGGACACGATAATTTTATTACTAGAGGTTACTTACTTATTAAATATAAAAGTATAGGGGGAATCTTTTGACTTTACAAACGACGAGTATTAAACGCTTAAGCGAGTTAATAATTATATTACTTTAGCCCTCGTACAATACTACTAAAAAGAGTTTTAGGACTATAGACTTTAAGAAGAATTTAAGGAAGGCTTTAAAGGATAGACGGAAGATATATTTATTATTAAATCTTAAGAAGTTATTAAAGATCTTTGTATATACTTCCTTAATTACAGAGTATAAGTACGAGAGTAAAGGGGGTCTATTTTATACGCTTAAACGTTAGTAGATGTTTTAGAAGAAGAGGAACTATATAAGTAAATAGATTAAAATCGAAGGACTTATACTTAATAGAAATCTTAAGAGTAAGACAGAAACTAGTAAAGTACTCTGACTTTAATTATACGAAGTGAATTACTAGCGAGACACGCTATTTCGGACAATTTCAAAGATTCCTTAATCGTACGAACTCAAGGGGCAAAGGACTTACTCTTAGAGCTAATTTAAATAACTTAGCGATAGCCTTAAACGTCTAAATAATATCTAAGTCCTCCACCTTATATCGTTTTAAACGAGAACACAGTTAGTTTTAACTAGACTTTGTATATAAACTTAGTAAGGTCTTTATTATTAGACAAAGGTTAAACAATTAAATAACGTTATTTAGCGTATAAACGTTTTAGTCTTACGCTATATTTAGCCTTAAATAATAACTTTTTAAGTTAAGACTAAGCCTACGAAACCGTCGAACGACTACTGAAATAATATTTATACGAAGATAATTTATTAACCTTAAGAGCTCTTCCGCCGGAACTGACTATATTATATAAGTCTCGGACAATTATCCCGAACTCACGGTTATTAACGGACTTAATAAAGGTTTATAGTAACGAGAGCCGGAAGTACGGCGGAGAGTAATACGATATCTTAGATATTTGTCTTTAAGTCTTCTTTAATTATTATACAAAGATTAGAATTTCAAGTGATTAGTATTACTTAGTATTCTCGATTATACTAAAAGGACAAGTAGCGGATTTCTATTACGACAAGATTATAAGACGTTTATACGATTTCCTTATAATAATTCGTATAACTTAGAATTACTTTAAGACTAAAGAGAATTAATAAAAGTACTTGTTTAAGTAAAGAGAGATTATATTAATCTTTATAATTGTAAAAAACCTAGAGAAGTCTTAGTTAAAATACTTAGAAATTATATTTGATTTTTTTTATATAGCGTAACGCGGCTTATTAAAGGAATATTAAATAAAGTATAATCTTCGCGATTAAGTGCTAAATATATATCGTAGAGTAAAAGAGTATAGTCTAGTATTATATAAGCCTGCGCAGACATTTTAAGGGCTATACGCAGACTTACGGTCTATAATTGTTATAGCCGTATAAACGAGGGAGGTTAGCACTTACTTATAGAATTGTTTATATAATTATAATCACAACTTAGTAAAAAGATAATTCTATAAGAAGGCACGACGATTTTTAGATTATATAATATTAAACTAGTTCTAAAAGAGGACTTTTCGTCTAAGGAACCCTTTTAATAATTATATAAACAAGAAATATATTATTTATAAGAAGGAAGGTTACTAGTTAATAAATTATTTAAAGGCAAAGTAAAAAGCCGTGTAAGCGAAAGTTAAGAATTACTTAATAATTAAGTTTAATAGATCTAAGGAAGTAACTTAGGCTTTCTTAAGCTTATACGAAGATTTCCTAGGGGAATTTAATCGTACAATAATAAAAGAAGTACTAGAAGATATAAAGGAATAAAAGGACGAAGATGAGTTAGAAGGATTCTTTACGGAGTATAAAGAAGTCGACAGACGACAAATAATTCAAGTTCTAAACGACGAATTAATAAAACACGCCTTTTTATAACAAAACCTAATAAAGGATTTATATAAAGGCGAGGTATTTATTATTAAAGACAGATATTCGTCCGAAGTCTTTTAAGGGATTATATTAGACAGTAATACTGCCGGAATCTCTATTATAAGAAAGTAACAAGTCTAAGCACTTCTGAAGCTTAACCTGTCACTAGAAGTTAATTGTATAAGTAACTAAACGTATATAATTCGATTTAGAAAAGGAGTAGTAAAATTAAAGGGATTAATACTTATATAAATACTTATTAAGTAAGTGAAGTTCTAGATTATTCTAATAAATACCTCGTTCCTATTATATATTTAAGATATAAACTCCCTTAATATACGATTAGATAACCTTTAGAATATTATAATTTAAGGGGATAAGAGAATTCTAATTATATAAAAATAAGGACATTTATAAATAATAATTTATATAATAAAAGACACGTTTATATATTAGCACTTTATAAAAATAGAACTTAAGTAACTTTATTAACACTTTAGACATCCTTTAATTAAGAAACTATATTACGTTCTTTAGTAAGTAAGACATAAGGAAATAAACCTTTATATAATTAAGAAGATCTTAAAGTTTTATAAATAATATTAGCTTTATATAAAGAACTTAAGTCGATTTAGATTCTCTTTAAAAGACGATATCGAATTTAATTTCTTTATAATCGTGGATATCTTATATCTTTTAGGAGTAATAGTCTTTCAAGTAGTTAATGAAGTAATCGGCTTTAATGCCGCTCGATTCCTAAAGGATAATTTAGCGAAGACAACGTAAATTACACTTTATATATATTAAATTAATACTTACCTTAGACCCTTAAATTACTTTGTACACGATGCCGGGACGAACTTTATATTATTAGAATTTAGAGCAAATACTTGTATAATAAACGTCGATATAAAGGAAGTCTTAGTCGAGGCATATTAGAGTGTTAAGAAGGTTAAGTAATATTACGCCCCTTTACGCTAATCATACGAGATTATTTAGGACGAGACAAAAAGCGAAAACCTAGTAAAAGAAGTAGTCTTTTAAATAGCCGTGAAAGCTATAAACGATACGGCTAGTTTAAACAGACTAATTCTAATACTTCTCGTTTTCGGAGTATATCTTAGACTTTTATATAAAGACTTACTATTTACGGATATATTTATTAGAGTAAAGGTAATTTAAATAATAATAATAGAATTATAAAAGATTTAAGCCGTACGAAAGATTAAAGATACTTAGAGTATAAGGAACGGCCTTAATATTACTAAGACTATACGACTTTTATTATAATCTTTAATAAAAGTATAACGGGAGAAAAAGGGATAAATAGGCCTGTTTTCGTTATTATTAATTACAGGGAAGGAGTGTGTTATTTAATTACTTTTAAGACCGACTTCTTTTCGTACGACAGTAGTTAAGCCGTTTTATACAGAAGAAATCGCCGAGGCCTTAGAGGACTGTGTACGATTAGACTAAGTGTCTCCTTTAGTACGGCCAGTTGTCTTAATTTTATTTAAGATAAAGTAAGAACTCGAGAAGGGACTTGTATAATCATAAGAAGTTTTCTTAACTCGGAAAAAATAATTCGACTTAGACTTATCTTATATAATACGAGTAACAAGGAAGATCACTAGCCTTAGTCTTTTATTTAAAGAATCTTAATAAAAGGAGATTAATAACTTAATTACTTAAGGCGTATTTAAGTTCGTATAATACGACTTAAAGTAATATCGCGGACGGATCTTTAATTCCCGGCTTATTAATGAAATCAAAGAGAAGACAATTAAAGCTCTATACGAGAAATCTAGACTTGTAATTTAAGCGTATAACGACGCGAGAAAGGAATAAATCCTTACTTAGTCTCCGACGATTTAACAGATTAATTAATAATTAATTCTAGCACTTTATTTATTACTTATACGAAAAGGGTTATTAATCTTTATTCGGGATATTACTTAGGCGTATATTTAGTCGACAACTTTTCTAAATCGTACGATTTATATAAGACTGCCAAAGTAAATTACTAGTAACTACTCGCCGGATATAATTATATTTGTACGAAAGCTATTATATAATATCCTAGAATTAAGAATACACTAGTAGGGGACGTACGACATATATTATAAGGTTAAGTTATATATAAAAACGTCTTTATACGATTTATACCTTCTAATTACTTAATTAAGAGTACTATTTAAAGTAATTAGAATATAAATAGACAATACCTTAATCTTGGTTACTAACGAGTTTTAAGAGAAGGAAGAGAAAGAACTTAAGATTACTAGTTTCTCTATAAAACTAAAGGATTATTTATTATATAAATTACCCCTCGCGTTTAACGGATATATTATATATAATCAAAAGGACTTCGTCTAAATCCTTTAGAAAGGGTAAGGCGAGAAGTTAACTAAAGTTGACTTAAAAGTATTAGACTATACGAACTAGTATTAAAAACAACGGGCTCGAGGAGTATATCGCAACTTTATATTAACTTGAAGCTTCATACGACTTATTAGTTGCGGCTTAATTCTAAGAATTAGAGGATATTAACGTAAAGAACTTAAATAAGCGTATTTAGTAGTAGATTTAAAACATTAGACGAAGATTAAATTATATTCCTTTAGACTTATATTATATAAAGTTATTTATTTTTATTAATAGATCCTTTGCGAATAATAAGGACTTTAGTTCTTAGCTTAAATACGTAATAATTCTCGGCACGGAGGACGACGACCTTAATTCGTACAATTAAGACTCGTTTTTTCTTTTTAGAAATCTATTTTATTAAAGTAGTACAAAGAGCAAACGAGTAACGCGAAGTGTCTTAGCTTCTGAGATCTACAATATAGTTAACGGGGTTGATATAATAATCGTAATAAAGAGTACGATTAATATTATTACGTCGTAACTTAAAATACTAGTGATCTTAATTATTATTTATATAAACTCGTTCTTATTATACAAATACCTCGTGAAGCTTAGTACTACGAAAGAGAAGCGGCTAATAATCGATATTATAGCTTTACGTCAATTATACAAACGACGAGAACTTATAGAAATCTAATAAATTAATAATTAAGACAACCCGGCGAATACAATAATAAAGTTAAATCTAAATAAAAGCTTAGAAAAGCTAATTAATAATAATTAGATTGTCGTACGAGTAAAAGGATAAGTTAAGAGGGAAAAGAAAGTAAAGCTAGGGGAGGAATAGTATTATATAATATAATGATTTCATTTATTAAATACGTGTTTTTATTTTATTTTAGTCACTTATTTAAATACTATACGAAATAATAGTTATATATTTCTTGACTAAACAAATAATATCTAATACGACAATCGACTGTCTAACGACTAACTGTCTAACGATAATCTAATAATAGATTAATTAAGGGAAATCTCTATTAGTTTCCTTTATATAAGCTCTTATATAAAGTACTTATCTTAAGTACTACGTAAAGGTTAAAGATAAGCTTAAGTCCATTCACTTAAAGAGAGCCTCTATATAATGCCTAAAAGCTTAGTTATAAAAAGGAATTATACTTGTAAATAAAAGGGAATATAAAAGATACGTACGAAGTTATAAGATAATCGAAGTATCTCTAAATCTATCTTCTATTAAGCCCCTTCGTATAAATCTAGTAATAAGTCCTTATAGTGCCTTCTATATAATAATTACTTAAACTTCGTTACTTTCGTTTCTTAAACTTTTATCTTTAAATAATAAGCCCTTAAGAGGGGGATTATAACAAGCGGCATAATCTCGCCACTTATAGTTACTATAATTATCCCTGAAATGACCTTAAACTAAAGTATAGTCAGGGAAAGGCGTTAAGCTACGCCAGGAATATTTAATATAAAGAATAACTCGAATAATACCTTTTAATTAAATTAAGAGGGCATTAATGTACGAAGGCCGATATATTATAAGCTGCTAGGGTGTAATGCGCCCTTATATGAAGGCGACATTACGTCTTAGTATAACTAAAACTGTTTATTATAACGTATTATAATATAATAAGCCTAGCTATTACCCGCCGATGATAAGTATAAGCTAGGCGTTAGCGTTAGTAGTAGCTAGCGCGGCATTAACGGCGTTAAAGAGAACAAGGGCCTTATATAATATTAGTTCTTAAACAAAAGGACTAGAGGTTCGTACGAGAAGCTATATCCTGGGGATAAAGGCTAACTCGTATAAAGAGAAAAAGACTAATATTATATAATGTGGTGTAGTGTGGTGTAGTATAGTGGGTGTGGCTACGCAGGCGTTAGTACTACCTCACTAATATTGCAGTAGCTATGCGAAGCTAGTCTTAAGGGGGTAGACTTCGTACGAGGAAGAGTACTCACTTAGTTATAGTAGTAGTAGTAGTATTATAGCTTATAAAAGACCTTTCGTTAATATATAACGACAACGAATTAAATTACTTTATAAATAAGGCGGAAAAGAGAGGCGCCGATTTATACGAGGCTATCTTAAGTCGTATAGAGAATATTTGAGGAGGAGGAGAATTATATAAAGAAGAGAAAAGGGACTTACTATTATTACTATTATTATTATTATTAGTTAAAGAAAAAGAGAAGAAAAAGGGAAGAAGGAATTTAGAAAATCTCTTTTATACGTGGGAAAAACTAGTAACTAACTAATAAGAGACGTATAAGGAAGGAACGAAGTCGTTCTTTCTTAAAGTAGTCACTATTTAATATAGTGAGCTAAAGTCACATGGGGCTCGTGCTTTGTATAAAGGAAGAAGAGGAGTTAAGGATAATGCGCTAAGTTGCGCGCACTTTATATAAAGGAGAAAGAAGGAAAGTAAGAGAGTTTTTCTTTTAATAAAAGAAGAGTTACTAGTGTTAAGATAGCCTTAATTAAGGGGCATTCTCTTACTCTAATAGCTTCTAAAGATAGTCGTCTTTCTTAGCCAAATAAAGCTTAGTTTTATACCTTGCCTCCTAGTTTCGTACGAGTAATACTTATACGAGCTATAAGGTTTAATACTTAATATATTTAAGGTAACTTTCCCTTTTATATAAAAGGGACACACGGAATATACTTAATTAAACTTTACTTGTTATATTCTTTATTACCTTAATATTAAGTATCGAACCTTAGTTAGATACTAATAAATAGCTTAGCGATTAGTCGGAAGTTTTTGATTTAAATTCGGAAGTAAATAATAAGGCTGAAGAATGCCTTAACTTCTATTAAGTTACTTAATAGGTTCTAGTTCTTGATCTTAATTAAGTGTCTCGTTAAAGGTTCTTTCCCCTTAAAGTTATAGGCGTATCTCACAATGTCTATACTGTTTAAATAAAACTAAGACTTTAAGCCAATAGTAACACTTACTCTTTCTAAGCGTTCTAGCGTCTTATCGAGGTTCTAAATATACTTTAAGATAAATCTTTAAATCTTAGGACAAGCTTCTTCTTAGTTATAGTTTATATATAGTCCCTTAACTCTTATATTATCTAAGAATAGTATAAACACGCTAAGAATTAGTGGCTTTAATATACGAGTAATTATTCTAATAAACTAAGTAATAGAGTTTATAGTACTTTAGGAGAGAGTTATATTCTTAACTAAGCTTACGTTTAGAATATAAAAGGCAGTTATGTCTCGGCTAGACTTATAGAGAGTTTATTAATTATAGCCGGAGTATAAGTTAACGAGGCTAACGACGTAATAACTGGCGAATTCTTTAGAGAACTTATTTATTAAAAGTAAAAGATTAATATCCTTTCGTGTAATAGTATTTAATATAATAGTTAAGTTAATAAGTTTATATTTTCTAGATTCCTTTTTTTTCACTAAAAACTAAGTATTTTAGTATAAGCCTTTAGAAAGCTTAAGAACACCCTTATTAAGACACTTTTATATTATCTTCGTAACTTCTGGGACTAAAGCTCGTAGTAACGGAAAGTTAAGGGCTTACTAAGCTTTATATTTAATAGTCTTAATAACGACTAAAGGAGAGACATCTTCGTAGAATTTATTATATTTAGGCCAGTTAAACGCTATAACTCCTTCTTTATTAATTATTATTTTATTGAAGAGAGCTCTCTCTTTAGGTTATAACAGCTTCTTGACATTAAGTTTAGCTAGTCTCTCTGACGTAAGTCGGGAGTTACGGGGTATATTAATAAAGTGTAATAATAATAAATTTTAATATTTCTTTAATTGTTTTTATTTAATCCCTTTGTCTTTTGATTTCTTATATTAATTATCTCTTCCTCTTAAGGGGTCGCTTATAAAGTCGACTTCGTTAATTAGTTATACTTTCTTGGCTTTCGATTTATATATAATGTTAATCTGAGTAGTAGTGTTCTAAGTGCTTCGAAAGGGGTTCTTAATTAGGAGATCGTTATAGTTCTTTGTCTATTTGAAGGTAGGCGTGGCTTTAGTTAAAGAACTAGCTTTAAAAGCTCTAAGAAAGAATAGTTCTGTAGTTGACCTCTTCTTTAAGAATATATTAAGATTACCTCTTACTAAAAATTATTAAGTATTAATTTCAGGACGTAAAACTCTCTTTCTAAGTACTTAATAAAAATAATATCGCCTCTATTATTATTACTTAATACTACTTCGTCCCCCCCTTTATAAAGCTTGCCTCTAAGCTTTAGTAGTTAAAGGTTATATTATAAGGGGTTAATCGAGTATTTTAAGGCACTAATAGTAATATTTAATATATAGTTAGTTACTCTTTTCTCGAGAAGTCTTCTTCTTCGTAACTATCTTTAAAGTCCGTTTGTTTTAAAAAGATTATACTTATCTTGTTTTTTTCCTAAAGAACTTCAGTGTCCTTAGTATCCTTTATAATATCGTTAGTTTTGATTATAATAATGTCTCTTAATTGCTAATCTTAAAACTGAGCTAATATAATACCTCTATTATAGTCTCTAAGATAATAGAATAATACTCTAGCTTTATAAAAGAATAGAAAGCTTAGAATGACCTTTATATTAGGGGCGTCTATAATATAAAATTTATTGTTAATAACGTAGTTACTTATAGTAACTGTAACATTATTAGTAAAACTAACAAATCGGGACTTAACTCTAGTGATTGTCTTTAAAGCTATAGTCTGGCTTTTAATAATAAGGAGCTTTAGGAGAGTAATTACTTTAAGTATTATATAATTAACTTTAGCTCTTATATTAAGGGTAGCTCTAATATTAGTGACCTTAGTTCGGCTAAGTATAGTGATAATAACCTTTAGTGCTAGCGAGAAGTATAAGTTTCTTGTCTTAGTTATTGTCTTTAGTAAGGCTACTTTAGTATATAATAGTTCTTAAGCGCGAGTGTGTTTCGTTAGAAGGTTCTTAAAGATATACTTATTAAGTAGTATTATAGTTTTAAGTAATATTATAAAGATCGGACTAAAGACTAAGATAGTATTAATTATAAGTTATAGTATTGAGTTATTAATGAGAGCTTCTTATTATATAAATAATTGAAGTCGTTAGTGTCTTTATTATATTCTAAACTTTGCCACTAGTAGATTTCTTAGGATAAAGCTGTGAGTTATAATGTACTCTTCTTAATACTTATACTTTAACTTAAGGCCTTCTTATTTAATTTCCTTAAGTTATCGTCTATAGTTCGTAGTCACAGAAATATTAGTAATATAGAGGTTCAAAAGAGTATAGAGTGCCGTGAAGTAGTTTTTTATATATAATAATATTTTCCTTAATTATTAACTCTAGTTCTTTGAATTCTAAGGTATTAATATTAGCAATTAATTCCTTTTATATACGTCGGTTAATTGTTTTAGTAGAGAGACGAGATACTCTAAGTGAGTCTATAAGGACTATAATTTCTCTTAGTATAAGGTTTCCGGGAAGCTCCTTTTATATAAATAATTTGTTTAAGATATTATTAAGCTTATAATTATTCCGAGTTAACGCCTCTTATACGCGAGGACTTCGGGATGACACTATACGAGATATAAGTCTAAAGATAGCCGATAATATTATTAGTACCTCAGACTTCGAAGTTCTCTTTCTTATTATATTACTAGTAAGTAATGTTTTAGAAGATATTTTTAGTGTTATAGTAAATGTCGTTTTCGTACTTAAGTCAGAGACTTTAGACTTATTATAGGCTAGAATTTATTACGGTATTATTTTAGTCTCTACTAGGTTGTCGACGTCTATAATATTAACGAACTTAACTAGTTCTTTAATATCGCGGGATGCCTTTAATTTATTATAAGTAAATTAAGACTTAATCTTCTCTTAAAGCTTGTCTAAAGTCTTATATAGTTCTTGTCTAAGTGCTCCCTTTCGTTACTTAGTCTTAACCGGAGTTACTATAGCTTCAGAATCAGTACTATTAGTGCCATATACTAGTAAATTTTAGATTTGTGTTAATTAGTATTTAATATAATCTTATTAATTAATAATATCCGAGTTAAGGTCCCCCGTAAGTTCTTTAATAAGCTTAATATAACTTATAATAAAAACGGTCGGAAATTGTGTCCTCTTATCTCCCTTTTCTTTAGTAAACGCAGCTTCTTTTCTTGCCTTAAGGAGTTCTTTAATTACTTTAGCTTGACGTTTAAGGTTAA
Source organism: Leptodontidium sp. MPI-SDFR-AT-0119 (assembly GCA_020726505.1). Classification (NCBI taxonomy): domain Eukaryota; kingdom Fungi; phylum Ascomycota; class Leotiomycetes; order Helotiales; family Leptodontidiaceae; genus Leptodontidium; species Leptodontidium sp. MPI-SDFR-AT-0119. The sequence continues at coordinate 142,520 of JAHLEZ010000042.1, read as the reverse complement.
AGTCGTACGGGGTGTTTAAGACTTATATTAAAATATAATGTCTTTTAGACCTTCCGTCCAAGGGAAACTAGATAGGGTATAACTTCTTCCCCTCTTACTATAGGCTAATATAAATGTAATTAGTATCGTCGGCTTCGTGGATAATACTAAGACTAATTTATTTCTTATAGTTATAGTATTAGTTTATGTAATTATAATACTCTTGAGGTCTTATGTCTAATTAGTATTAATTTATATACTAATGACAATTATAATTATCCCTGGCGCGCTTGTTGTATCTTAAGGAACTCGAATTTATTATATTATAGTCGACGGTAGCTTACTCTTAGGCCTCTTTAAAGAACATAAATATATTAACCTCAGTAGTAAAGTTAGTATTAGAGGCTCTTTAAACTACTACTCCGAGAATCCTTATGTGTTTTAATCCTTTAGTAATAAAATCTAAATCTCTTGTGTTAACTTTACTTAAGTTCTTAATAACTTTCTCTAAGGTAAGAAGGAAATTAAGTGTAAATAGCTCTTTGTCTTATTACTTTAGTACTCTAGAAATCTTATCCCGTGTAAAGTTGTCCTTGTAGTTAGTAAAGTCAAACTAGTGCCGGGGTATTAGCCTACTACTACAAGGCGGAATAATATAAGTCGTTAGCTAAAGTATAAAGCGCTTAGTAAATAGGTTAGTATTATTAGTATTACTTTATACTCGGTCAGTGATGTCTTACTCTTTAGTAATAACACTTAGTTCCTTCTCGGAGTTAAGGTGGGCCTCTATAATAAAGTAGACCTTTTCAAATAAGTTTATACTATTAATGTTTAGGGTTTTATTATTCTTAAAAGTAGCCTATATAGCTTTAGTTTATAGATTTTAAGGAAGGGAGAAGATTAATCTTATAGAGGCTTACTTATTAGTGAAGTTATTATAGTTAATATAGTTAATAGTAACCTCTTTAAATACTTAGAGGAAGTCGCGGCACTGTTCGGGAGTAAGCTCGCCGTCCCCTATAAGAGTCTTGAAGTTATACTTAAGTCGGTTAAGATAACCGTTAGTATATAAGCGACACTCTATATTATCACGTTAATACTCCTAAATTATAGTATCCTTAAAGCTAGTATAACTACTCTCTTTAAAGCTTAAAAGCTTCTAAATAGTCTATATATAAGCTTAAGTAGCGTACTTAATAACTTATTTTTTCTTGACTTGATTACTAGTGACTATATAAGTTATAAAGTATCGATCGAGAATCCGGAAGTAATTACTGACATTGATTTTATTAAAGATAAGGGTATTTAGGGTTCCGGCGATAAGTATAAGTTAACTAAGATAGATTTTCAGGTTCTTTAAGTCGTTTATAGTAAAGGTAAGGCCGGAGTATTAGTGTAGCCCTGTAAAATTAATAAAATCAGAGTTACTAGTCCCTTACTTTTCTTTCTTTCCCTTATTCCTCTTTTAAGAAGTCTCTGAGGTTTAAGAAATAATGTCCTTAAAGAGTATAAAGGTATTAATACTTAGCCTAGTAGTAATTCTAAGTCTAAACGGAGGAGTTACTCTTATTAAAATAGAGCTAAGGGGCATTATAATATTACTAAACCCACTTATCTTAAAGTTACTATAGCCGTAGTTAATGTTTCTGTTATTTGACATCGTGCGTTGTCGTAAGAAGGTCGTAATAAGGTAAGTTAATAATGTCGTTAATTAAAATATAAGAAAGTAACTGAAAATACAATGTATTAATTACTAAAGAAATATAAAGGAAACCCCCTCCCTTAAAACAAAAAGTATATAAGCTCTTACTTACCTTAAAGCGAGATAAATATCAATAACTCTTAGCGAAAGTTTAGGGCCGTACTCCTTAGTTAGCCCCTAGTGAACGCTAATAACTATTAAACTAAAACACGCCTTAAAGTTTAAGGCTTATACACGGAAATTATAAAAATAATAAAAGTAAATATAATAAGAAAACAAAGTAAGGAGATTAACACTTAGTATAAGCTACTTAGGCTTTAGACTAGCCTAGAAGTTCTATGTCTCACCGAACACTCTAAAATACAAGCTCGCTAGTACTCCGCTTAAGCCTTTAATATATTAATTCTAGTTCCGTTATAAAGTCTCGACTTTTCCTAGCGTTTAAAGAATACTAGTTACGTCTAAAACACTAGAACCTTCGCTGAAAATAGAAACTAATACGAAGTGGCTAGGTATTGTGTCTCGGAACGATAGAATTAAAATAATGGCTTAAGGGAGATAGATTTTTTAGTATTATAAGTGCTCTTACTTTGTAGCTTTCCTTAGTTCCTTAATAGTCTTCGTTCTCCTTAAGTCAAAGGTCTATATTCTTTATATTCGTCGTTTTACTTTAAGGGCTAAGAAATAACTAACTGAATAGCTCCCTTAGTTTAGACAATTGTCGTTTTTTTGACTCTCCTTATATAAGTTAATATATAAGGGCCTCACTATTATACTTACTTAGTTCCTCCTCTAATAGTAACTTACTCCTTATGTCAGTGACTAAAAATATATAGGAGGGACGAACCTTAATCTACATAATAAGAGGGTAGTATATAGCGAGTTATTAGAGGAGATTCTAGGCTCTATAAATAATAAATTAATTAAATCTAAAGATATTATATATCTAGAGAGTACGAATTAATAAAGGAAGGGAAGGAAAAGGTTCTAATAAATAGAATATATCTAGTGTTACGTTCTTGACGTTTTATAGTCAAGTGTTAGCTCCTTATATATGCGAAGGACTAGCTTAGTCATGTGACAAAAGAAATTGGCGGCTGTCCCCGCCACATTATTACGACCTTATTAAATAAATACGGCTAGAGACCGACTCTTTTGACGAAGTCGTCGCTAGGATTTTATCTTAACTATAAGAAGACGGTACTTTTTACCCCGTGGGATACTTCTCTAAAACTATAATAGACCTTGAGCTTAATTACTTAATCTATAATAAAGAGATACTAGCGATTTTCCGGTTATTTAAGTAATATCGCCTAGAGCTCTTAGGTGCCTAGAGAAATGTCCTTGTTTACACGAACTACTAGGCCTTAAAGTACTTTATGACTACTAAGGACCTTATAATTAGGCAGGCTCGATAGGCTGAGTTCTTTGCGGATTTTTATTTTACGATTATATATTATATTAAGACGATTAATACGTTGGCCGATACCTTGCCTCGACGGGATTAAGACTTCACGGTTACAGAGGCACGTAAGCGGGCTATTTATAATTAACAGTTAATTCCGACTAACAAAATCGACTCGCGAGTCGCCAGCGACCTCTAACTCTCCGCCGTCGATCTTATAGACGCCTATATCGAAGTCGTAGAGACGATACCCCTAGCACCTGTGGAGGCCATAATCCCGGACTATGACACTGAGCCACGTGACGAGCTAGAACCAGAACCTAAGCCTAATACAGGAGTACTAGTCGACCTAGAAATCCCTACGCCGGAAGAGCTAGACCTTAACTCTATAGTAGCCTACGATATCGCGGGATACAATATTATTAATTAAGTACTCTTAGCTAATAAGTCTTTGCCTTCGCTAGAGCCTCTTTAATAAAAAGCCAGGGAATAGTTATTAGATTACGAGTTAATAAACGACAAATTACTTTTCTAAAGACGCTTAGAAGTGCCCTTAAAACCGCCGGAGCTTCGGACGATACTTATTCGCTATATATATTCCTAACTTTCGGTAGTACACGCGAGGATTAGAAAGATAAAGGTATTACTAAGTCGTAAATATTATTAGAACGGCCTTACTACGGACATAGCTTGATACGTAATAAACTATAGTTACTCTCGACAAAAAGCCCGTAGGGATAAGACTCCTAGTTTCTTATACCCCCTACTAATACTTACTCGGCTATATTAACACTTTACGATAAACTTTACGAAGCTATTACTCGACAAGTACGGCTACAACTTTGTTATAGTTATCGTTAACCGCTTATTTAAGAAACCGGTCTTAATACCTTATAATAATACAATTATAGCTAAAAGTATAACTATTCTCTTTCTTGTCTATTAGACTCGACACTTTAGTATGCCGGACTTTATTGTCTTAGACCGAGGACCTTAGTTCGTCTCCTTCTTTTAGAAAGAGTACTATTATATCCTCGGGACTAAGGTAAAACTAACGACGGCGTATAACTTAAACGTCGACGGCTAGACAAAAGTAACGAACTAATATATTAAGTAGCGGCTTTGTCCCTTTTACTATTATTACTAAGACAACTAGAGCGACCTCTTATTAATTATAAATATTACTTAATTAACGTTACTACACAAGTCCTTAGGCCGCCTATCTCCTTTTTAACTACTTAACGGCGTTAAGCTAAGGACTTCTTAGGACTTAATTAACTTAAAGCCGCCGGCTATAATAATAGAGAAACTCAACCGTGAGGAGGCTCTATAAATAACTTTATAAATAAAGGAGGTGTCACGGTACATGGTTAGCGGCACCTGCTACGCGAGCCCACTAAGCGGCCAGGCGTGCTTCTTGCATACCTGTAACTAACTAAACTTACTTACTTGACATATATATAACTAGCTTTTTTCCTCTCAACGAGAGGGTAGAGCACTTCTTAATTAATCTTTTACTCCCTATTACTTTATTAATTCCCACTTCTCTACTCTTTTAGTATTCTACGTAATAGTTAAGAGCTACATAACTCTTAGAGCCCCGACAATTTATACTCAGTAAAATACTACTCTATCTCTTCTTCTTTACTCTCTCCAACGATTACTACACGTCTTCACCTACGCTCTATTTCTAGGAAATTAATTATAGCCGACTCCAGGAGCGACCGCATTAAGGACCGGAAGGGCTAGACTAAATTTAACACTGAATTTCAAGCTTAAGCGCACAATAGAGGCCTTTAGCCGCTCGTCGACCTTAATAGACCTGATATTCCGTCTCCTATAATAAATCCACCAGTTTTTAATATAGAGACTGAGTTTCTTTAAAAGAAAAATATAGAACGATTAGACGGCGCACTAGTAATACTCTTTTCTATAGTCGAATCTGAATATAATAGAGCCTTTAAGGTCTTTATTGTCGAAAAGAGCAACTAAAGTAACGTGGTTACTAAATATAATCAACTCTACACTTAGGTTATTGACTATATTGACCCCTCACTCTTCGAGATCATTTCCTTAACTTAAGTCAACGAGCGCACCTACACTATTCAAAAGATCGTATAAGAGCTTCGCTAGTACTGCGCCCCCTCCAAGGCCACTAGCCTACGCGATATCGAATTGACTTATTCTCTCTTAATATAATAAGCCTACGACGATCGCATTGATGTTATAACTTAGTGTCGGAACTAGTTTCTGTCTTACTACGAGTGCAAATCAGCCGGTTCTGAGCTCGTTTTAGGACCCTTGGCTACGGAAAGGTTCTTAAACGCTATCGGAGCCAAATAAGACCCTGTTTTCGCTAAGAACTGTTAGATTTTGACTTCGGTAACTCGTGCCGATTCTACGCTAGAGAATAACCGAAGTAATCTCCACTGCTTACGCGGCTCGGAAATTACTCTCGTATTCGATTACGTAGTCCGTAAGAGCCACGTAATCGACTACGTAGTCGTCGAAGCTTCTAGAGAAGCTAATATTATATATATAACTACCGAAGAGCCCTTATGGCTCTTCTCAAGTAAGCAAGCAATCTACTTTGTCTCTAATCACGTGTTCACCTACTGCGCTTCCTCTCTTCTGATTGGCTCACCTATTTTCACAAGAACCGGAAGGACGAGCTTATCATAGAGGATCAGGTGCTCAGAAGCTAGACGGAGGTTAGGGAACCGAAATACTCCTTATTACACTATAGATTATAGTTTCAGCGAGTTATAGAAGACGTAAAGTCTATTAAAAAGCACGGCCTTTACCTTAGAAACGGCATTTTTGTAACCCTTAGTAATAGACGAGATAAGAAGCACTACAAGTGCCCTTATATAATCGCTTTCTCGGATTTAAATTTTAAATACTATTAGAAACCGACTACTTATAACTGTCTTAAGGCTATACTTTATAGTTAAACTACCGGAAAGTACTAAGTGACTCCTGATTAAGTCGAGCTTATTTGAAAAGAAGTAAATAAACTGGAGTAGAGTACTTTACGTAAGACCGTTTTAGTTAAGGAGCCTAGTAAAGTAGTAGCCGAGATCCCTAAGACCTCTGATAGACTTGTTTTAAAGATTACATATGTTATTATAAACCTTTCCGCTCTTTAGACTCTAAGTATATTCGCGCTTAGTAACGGCCGACATCCGCTCTATAAGAGTACTCTTCTTAATAACTATAGTATTATATATATAGTTAACGATAAGTCTTTATTAATCCCAGGCTCCTTTATTCCTTTAAGTTATAAAGATATAGTAAAAGTTAGCATATTTAGCCTACTTATTATTAGTAGAAGTCGTCGTCTTTTAAAGAACGCGCTTATTACTCTGGGAGGTATAATCGATTTAGAGTTCTCGAATGTGGTAGTTATTAAAGGTTTTTATGTTAATATTATCTCGGAGGTAAGACTCTTAAACGTAGGGTTATAGATTAACGGTTTTGACGTAACTTTACGTCTTAGGGAGCCTACTAACAGTAACGTTATGTGTACTTTAGTTCAGAAGTATTAATTAGTTTTCTTTAAATACAAAAACACTTTAAACTACCTTATTCTATTTATTTTATTAAGTAATACTAGTACGCTATTATATCCCACCCTTGCGCACATACTAAGACCCTTCAAGAGATCGAGAGATTACTTAAAGCTACACATAGATTCAGAAGAAGTATAATATGCGAGAGCAGGGCACCTTAGCCCCAAGGCTCTTTATATATTAGTAGAGAATACTAGGAACGTCAAAATTAAGGGAATAAGCAGAGCTAAATACAAGTACTACTCTATAGCTCGAGCTATAAATGTCAATTCTCGAAGGCCCTCAGAGAACGTATCTCTACGACCTTTTTAGAGACTTGCGTGGGACCTTTTCGACTACGACCCTAGTTACGACGGCTTTAATTAGTTGTTTGTTATTAAAGACGAGTATAATAGAAAAATCCTTGTTTTCCCGATTCTAAATAAATTATTAACGGCGATATTAGAAATCCTGTAATTTGTCGATAATTAGATTAAACGGAAGTATAGCCTTTATATTTGTATTTTAAAGCACGACAACGAGAGAGTAGTGATCCCCCCTTAAGGTATATCGAGATACTAAAAGTAGACTTAATAACAAGGCATCTAAATCGAATTAAGTCTGACTTATACTTACGAATTAAATAGTCTTTTAGAGTGTGTCGGAAAGGAAATTATTAAAAAGTCAATTATAATGCGAGTAACTGTAGGCCTCCTAGAAGCTCTTTAGTTAGAAGTGACTTAAGCGGTAGCGTTTTTATATAATATAAGCCCGCTAGAGAGTCGAGGCTAGAAATCGCTTAACGAGACCCTTGATACTTAGTTTCGCGGTTATTTCCGCTTTTACGACTTAGTTATAATTAAGAAATTGACTGTAGACCTTTAGCCGGATTAGAATAGAATATACGCTTATAGATCGCGAGCTTACTCTTTAATTAAGGATCAGGAAGTAGGAAATAATAAACGAGTATTTAAGGTGCTCCTTAGAGCTTATATTAGTTATTTTGTTGGCTACGTTGCTAGTAATATATATAAGATTTAAGTGCTAATTTTATATTAAGTTATTATTTCACGGAATGTGACCTTCGACGAGAACGTCTTCTTTAACTTAGTTAAGTACGAGAAATAGGCCGGCTAGCTCGTTTCTAAAGCTAAAGACGTAGTAGAAGTTATTAAAGAAGACGAGATTTAAGACGTTAAATTAATCTTTAAGGAAATTGGACTGTTTGATATAGACTTAATAGAAACTAGAGTTCTCGAAGAGTCGAGCGGTGCTCTTAGTCTCTTAAACTCAGGGGTAATAGAGAAAGCAAATTTACTATAAGCTTAAAAGAATCTTGGACTTTGGTCCTTAGAGAGTATACTACCTTTAGTTTAGAGCTCTAGTGTCTCTTAAATGCCTTTTATAGACTTAATCGCGGATGAATTATTACGTGTAAGTATACCTCCGCTTAAAGAGAGCACGAGTATACCCTTAACTATTATACTTAAGAATCGTACTTATTTATAAGTAGTGATTCCGGTATATATTTCACTTATTATAATAGAAGAAGCCTTTACTTAAGTAGTAGATAAAGCCCTTACGTATATAAGCGAGCTAATAATACTCGCCGTAAATAAAGCCTCTCTTATAAAATTAAGTGAGAATAAACTAATTAAGCGAATTAGAATTAGAGAGGCCTCTTTAGTTAAGAAAAAGCGCTAGTCAAAGTTAAAGGGAACACAGCCTTAACGCAAGAGTAATCGAATCGCCGGAGCTTCTTTAAGAGTAAGTAAACTGCTACGAAAAGGAGTATATAGTTAACACAAGAGTGATCGAATCGCTAGAGTTAACTTATTAATTTTTGTAACTATAAGCTCTATAAAAATAGTGTAAAGCGCAGAAATAATCGATTTTAGTTAAATAATGTGGGAGGGACGAACCCCAATCCACACAACAAGAGGGTAGCATGTAGCGAGCCACCGGAGGAGATTCTAGGCTCTGTAAATAACAGATCAATCAAATCTAAAGATATCACATATCTAGAGAGTACGAATCGGCAAAGGAGGGGAGGGAAAAGGTTCTAATAAATAGAATATATCTGGTGTTGCGTTCTTGACGTTCTGTAGTCAAGTGTTGGCTCCTTATATGTGCGAAGGACCAGCGCAGTCATGTGACAAAAGAAATCAGGGGCTGTCCCCACCACATGCGTCCCCCCCTTCAAAGACTCTGCTCGTCCTCGAGCAATATATATCAAAAAGAAGTAAACAACCAATCAGAGCGTCTCAAATCGTCAGCAGGATGCTATGCAGCCAGTGCATGCAAAGTCCCGTGATACTTGACCTGTCACCTTTGAAGCAAACAATCGTCTCGCTTAGCACCTTCCTGCCCCCCTACATAAGGCTGGCTCTCCCCCACCAACCTTCCAACTTCAACTCCCCAAATACAACAATCTCTCCTCAACACCATTCTCTCCATAAAGCACCTCAACGCGTCTCGATCTCTTTCCTCCTTCTTTCCATCAATCAAACAACACCTCCTACACCTTCTCTCGTTGTAACACCTCCAAAGAAAGCAAACTTCCCCGCCAAGCTCATGTCAAGATCGACTTCACCATTACTTTTCCTACACTACCAAGGCAAGATCTTCTTCCACTCAACGATAACTTCAGCTACCATGACTCCAGGTATCCTCAAAGGTCCCTCTGCCGCCAATTCTTCGCCATTCAGTACCTTCAGGGCAACAACCTTGGCCTTCACCATCAACTTCAGCGCGCCATTGGAGCTCAACACCTTCAACTTCGCTGTTGTCTAGCCGTAGAGGTGACGTAGCAGAGAGCTTTTCCTTCCTTGCTTTTCTTCTTGCCAGCCGACAACTTCCCTTCACAACACCTGCGTTGACCTGTGCGTAGTCTCTCCTCAGCTTTCCGTACTTCGATCTCCAAACAACAACTTCAGCATGAAGTCAAGTCACCTCAACGCGGTAGGTTGACCTTCCACACCACCATCTGAGCTCTGCTAACTCGTCATAGACCTTCAAGAAGAGTCCTTCGTAGTCAGCCACCTTGGCGGTGCCATCAAAATCGGTTCGCTCCATCTCAGCCCAAGCGCTCTCAGCTTCAACACCAAAGGTCAACACCATGGAGGCCTCAACGCGTCTCAACTTCGTGAGTTATGCTCCCATCTCTTCTCTTGTACTTGACTGGCTATTCACAGATTATGCCAACACCTTTCCCACACCAATCGCAGTGCGACCACTGTCTTCAGTCCTCAACTCGTGTTTTGAGAAATAACCAAAGTGAACTCCAGGACTTCACCTTGACGTCATCCAGCTGAGTATCAAACTGTCCAACCTCTTCGCAGCGCCGGTGCTTACATTCTCTCTATAGGTCAAGGAAACGATGCCATCTGTCTTCTTCAGGTTCGTAAACCAATGGGAATCAAGGCCACCTCGTGCGACTACCCGCATCAAACTCCACCCCTTGGGCTAAGAACGTGCGTGTCGCGCCGTACTGATCTTCCCTTGGTAATGGGTCACTGAGTAGCTTTCGGGTCCCTCCACAGATACGCTCTTGTTGCACCTGCGCAAGTCACACTGCTGAAGATAGGTGGCATCATTCCGCCAGTCTCTCATCAATTGGTTGGTTGGATGGGGTGGAGGCTGGATCCGCCAACTTCGAAGGTTTATGGCAGAAAGCCGGGAGGAGTGGGCAAACTAACGGTCGTAATGCGTCGAGCAGGGTTGGGAGGCTACAATAGGTTCTTGGTTCTTGGTGTGGTGGAAATGGCCCCTTCTCTCCATGAAGGTAAGTCACCTCCTATTGTTGAAGCTAACAGAGGGTCTTTGAAACAGCTGAGCTTTCTGGGGGCAAAAGAGTTTAGTCAACTCAAGCACTGTTGAGCTGGCAGTAGCTAAGCATGGGATGGCATGCTGTGGGGTCCCGTTGGCTAGAGATCTTCTCGGAATGGTGGTTCGGTCATGGTTGAGGTCTCTTGATTACTTCAGTTCTTTAATGGGGGTTGAAGAACTTGTTGTTGATCTTGAGGTCGAAGCTAGACTTGACTCCTGACCGGTTGCTCTGTGGGTTGTTGGCTTTGTCCCTGTCCGTTCTACCTAACGACACCTCTCGGAATGATGCAGTAGGCGGTGACGAAACATCCATGAGAACACCTAGGGTCGCCCCCTTAGCCTTGATTGGTTGCTAGTACTCATTGCTGAACCTGGCTGGAGGTCGAGGGTATGGAGTCTTCATTGCTTTAGCGATGTTGATGCGAGCCTGGAATGGCGGCACTCCTGCTTGCAGGCTTGTCATGGTCACAGAGCCATTGTACCATATTTGAAAGTTGTCCATAACTTGCAGTCTCCTGCTAGCACTCTGAGTGCGAAGTATGCTACCTCTTGTCTACTAGCACTGGTGAACGGCAAGAGAAGTCCTTATTCTTTCAGACTTTCCGACGGGAAGGGACTGGGAGGTATCGACGTATATGCAGAAGGGGCCCTGACCTAGCAGGCGAGAGACTTTGGGCAGAGCTGATTGGGGGTAGTCGACTAACACTCGATCCCTGAAAGGTTCACCAGCTAGGGGTCGTCGGCCGATGGCATGCTCAGATCTCTAGCACGTGGGGTGGGGTTGGTGTTGGCTATATTGTGGTTGTTGACTTAAGGTTTCAGAGAGCACGGCTCTGATTCCGAGCGTGTTGTTGGCTCTTCGCTGGGAGATTTCCTAGACTTCTGCCTGCCTTACATAGATCGTGTGATCTGCTTACCGGTTCAAGGCTAGTTTGTCGATGGTGCTCTTGGTGTTGTCCTTCATAGATCGCTGTGCGCTACATTGGGTTGATGGCTCTGTGGGTGTTGGCTTTGTCCCTGGGAACAATGGACTTGCTCCGTTGTTTCCTCTCTTTTTATCAATTGCCGAGAGTTGGCGCCTGGGTATGTTGCGTCTGTATTCTTCGGGGTGTCTAGCACGTTGGACTCGAATTTCTGGCCTAGGCCACAGGTTCAACCTGCCGTTTTGGAATCTAGTCCTGCGGATCGAGCCCGACAACTGGCCCATTCAAACGAAGTTACTTTTTGCCGCCTAGAATATCGCTGGCTTGATGATGGCAGTCTCGTTCTAAACCTGTTGTATGTTCGCATGCGGCAGGTAGTCTATGAGGGCGCTGGTTTCTTGTTGAGTTTTGCTCCGAGAGATAGGTGTTCTTGTAGCGCGGGGCCAATGTTCTCTCTGACTTGCTCAGGGCTACATAGGCTCTTCTTCGTGTTTGTTGTAGTGCTGAGGTGTCCTGAATCGTGGTTCTTGGCAGTACGAAGTCGGTTTGGCGATCATTTTGATGATTTTAATGTGCGGCAGCATGTCGTCCCCCCCTTCAAAGACTGGGGGTGCGTCCTCGTACCAGCTCCTCAACACCAAAGCCTCAATACCGAAGTGTTAGCTTTAAGTTTCGTGTCGCGACGGTTGCTCGTGGAAGTGAGTGACAGTTATCGGGGCCAGGTTTATTTAGCTGAAGAAATGTTGTCGGCGACGCTAGCGTGTGGAGCGTGCATGTTTATTCCGAGTCAGACACTACTCGGTACTCACTGCGCTGCTGTGCTGATAATTCGGGGACTCTGATCACTATCCCATCGTCCCTAACACGCTGTATCGTCGGAATCGTAGGGTTCTCTAAGAATTCGGGGTCGTTGAGGTGTTGCAAATCAATGTCTGGTTCAAGGTTCAGAGAGGTCAGGTTGTCGTCTTCACTAGAGGCCTCTCCCACTTTATCACTATCGTTGTAAATGAAGTTGTTCCTCTTGTGGAAGAGCTTGAGCTTATTGCCGGCGAAGGTTTGTCGTAGCCAGGAGCCATCATCGCCGAGTTCCTTAAGTCTGTAATAACCTTTATCGGTGTAGGTTTCAGCGATCTCGTAGGGACCTAGCCACCTGAAGTCGAGTGCTCGGTTTGAGGACATGTCATTCTCTCGTACTGAGTCCCAGCGAAGGACTAAGTCTTTCTTTTTAAATGGTCTCTTCCGTATGTCGTGTTTGAGATCAAAGGCTTCCTTGCCTTCTTGACGACGCCGAGTCTTCCTGAAGATAGCCTCATCGATGTGTTCCTGTCTCATCTGAAACTGTGTAGCCCTAAGCTGTAGTAACTTCGATCGGTCACGAACCTCCTCAGTGAACAACGTTCTCCATGTTGGGTTTCTTGTCTCGATAGGTAAGATCGCCTCCCTGCCGTACACCATGTAGAATGGTGTGTAACCAGTTGGACCATGCACAGTAGTTCTGTCAGCAAACAACACTGCGGAAAGGTTATCAGTCCAACGTCCTTCCATTTTTGACAAGGCATTCTTGATAGGTCCATGGCCTCGTTCGATCATTCCATTGGCTCTGGCGTTATATGCCGAGATCTTGATTCGCTCGACCTCCATTTTGTTGAGTAGTTCCAGCACTTCCCCCATATTCTCAGTTCCTCCATCCACAACAAGTCTCCAAAACAACCCATGACGGCAAATGATATCTTCCCAGATGAAAGCAGCGATGTGTTTGGCCTCTCTAGTAGGGAGAGCTCTAGCTTCAGCCCATCCACTCATGTCGTCTCTTGCAACAACAAGGTAGCCTTTTCCCCTGTGTGGTGGCATGTAGGTAACATCCAATGCCCACTTTTCCATGAGTCCATTTGATGCTGTAGGGTAAAGAGGCTCCTCAAGACGCTTTGCTGATCGGAGTTGACAATTCTTGCATGTTCGGACGTATTCCATACAGTCAGTAAACAGTCCCTTCCAAAAGTACCGCGTGGCGATGCGGTGGTAGGTGCTTTCTCTCCCTTTGTGACCAGAATTGTTGTGGCAGCTCCGAAGTATGATTTCCTTCTCCTTATCAGTGTCAACAACAAGCTTGACAGCAGAACCTTTTGCAGGGAGCCTCCAAATCCGGCGACTGTGCACACCGTAGTTCAAGGCTTCTCGTTTAAAAACACGGAACTGCTTTCTAGTCATATCTTTGGGAGTCTTGAGTGTCGTCAGGTATCGGGCAATTTGCTGGTATCCTTCGCTGTATTTGTTGGTTAAGACAGGTAGCCCTTCTCCGTCAGAGCTTGAACCATCGGAGGAGCTGAGTTCCCCTTCGTCTCTTAGGTGTTGCACTTTTGCTTTCATGTCTAGCAAGATGTCGTTTCGTTTGCGTAGTTCAGGGTCCGTTGTTGCTTCTTCGGATTCTGAATTGGTGGGTTCTTCGGCGTTAGATGCTTCCACAGGGCAGATCTCATAGGCTCCCAACTCGGAAAGTATCCAATCCTCGTCCACATCACTCTCTTCCGGCGTGTCGTCAGCATGCCTTGGCCTCCTAGAGAGCTGATCGGCAACGACGTGTGTTGAGCCTTTGACATGCCGAACTTCGAAATCAAACAGGCGTATCCAAGCAAGCCATCTAGTAAGCAAGGCGCTAGGATGATCGTGGGCGGCTCCATTTAGTTGAGCAACTAGGGTGTTGGCGTCTGTTTCAATAACAAAGTGCACGCCAACGAGCCAGATCTTGAGCTTCTTCAAAATGTAAAGCATGCCTTTGCACTCTCGCTTGGTGGCATCATACTTGGCTTCGGTCTTGCTCCAAAAACCACTCTCGTACCTCGCAGGTCGTATCTTGTTCGTTAGAGGGTCTCTTTGGCCGAGGAAACCTCCCCAACCTGTGCCACTTGAGTCGACACCGACAACTATCTCTCCAGCACCCTCGCTGTAATCAATCCGACATAGAACCGGGAATGAGCACAACGCATCTTTTAAAGTTTGCATTGCTTTGTCGTGAATCTCTGGGTCCCAGAAGAATTTGACTCCTTTTCTAGACAGTGCGTACAATGGCTCAGCGATTAGTCGGAAGTTTTTGATCCAAATTCGGAAGTAAACAACAAGGCCTAGGAATGCCTTGACTTCTGTCAGGTTGCCTGGTGGGTTCCAGTTCTTGATCTTAACCAAGTGTCTTGCCGAAGGTTCTCTCCCCTCAGAGTTGCAGGCGTATCCCACAATGTCCATACCGTCTAGACAAAACTGAGACTTCGGTCCAATGGTAGCGCCTGCTCTCTCCAAACGTTCCAGCGTCTTGTCGAGGTTCTGAATGTGCTCTAAGATAAATCTTCGGATTCCGGGACGAGCTTCTTCTTGGTTGTAGTCTGTGTATGGTCCCTTAACTCCTACATCATCCAAGAATGGCATAGACACGCTAGGAATCAGTGGCTTCAGTATGCGAGTAATCGTTCTAACAAACTGAGCAACAGAGTTTGTAGCACCCTGGGGGAGAGTTGTGTTCCTGACTAGGCCTACGTTCGGAACATAGAAGGCAGTCATGTCTCGGCTGGACTTGTGGAGAGTTTGTTGATCATAGCCGGAGTACAGGTCAACGAGGCTAGCGACGTGGCAACCGGCGAATTCTTCGGAGAACTCATCTACTGAAGGTGGAAGATTGGCATCCCTTCGTGTGACGGCATTTAGCATGGTGGCTGAGTTAATGAGTCTGTATTTTCCAGATTCCTTCTTTTTCACCAAAAACCAAGCATTTCGGTATGGGCCTTCGGAAAGCTCAAGAACACCCTTATCGAGACGCTCTTGCACCATCTTCGTGACTTCCGGGACCAAAGCTCGTGGCAACGGAAAGTTAGGGGCTTGCCAAGCTTTGTGCTCAATAGTCTTGATGACGACTGGGGGAGAGACATCTTCATGGAATCTACCACATTCGGGCCAGTCGAACGCTATGGCTCCTTCTCTGTTAATCATCATTTCATCGAAGAGAGCTCTCTCTTCAGGTTGTAACAGCTTCCCGACGTCAAGTTTGGCTAGTCTCTCCGGCGTAAGTCGGGAGTTGCGGGGTATGCTAGTAAAGCGTGGTAGTAACAAATCTTGATATTTCCCCAACTGTTCTTGCTTAGTCCCTCTGTCTTTTGATCTCTCATACCAATCATCTCTCCCTCCCGGGGGGTCGCCTATAGGGTCGGCTTCGTCAACTGGCTGGACTTTCTTGGCTTTCGATTTGTACATAGTGTTGATCCGAGCAGTGGTGTTCTGAGTGCTCCGAAAGGGGTTCTTGATCGGGAGATCGTCATAGTTCTTCGTCCATTCGAAGGTAGGCGTGGCTTCAGTCAAAGAACCAGCTCTGAAAGCTCCAGGAAAGAATGGTTCCGCAGTTGACTTCTCCTCCGGGAATGTGTCTGAGATTGCCTCTTGCTGAAAATCATTGAGTACTGATTTCGGGACGCAAAACTCTCTTTCTAAGTACTCGATGAGAATAGTATCGCCTTCATTATCATCGCTCAGCACCGCTTCGTCCCCCCCTTCATAAAGCTTGCCCCCAAGCTTTAGTAGTTGAGGGTTATGTTGTGAGGGGTTGATCGAGCATTCCAAGGCACCGACAGCAGCGCTCGATATGCAGTCAGTTACTCTTTTCCCGAGAAGTCTTCTTCTTCGTAGCCATCTTCAGAGTCCGTTTGTTCTGAAAAGATCATGCCTATCCCGTTTTCTTCCCGAAGAGCTTCAGCGTCCTTGGCATCCTCCGTAGCATCGTTGGTTTTGACCGTAGTGACGTCTCTTGATCGCTGATCCCAAAACTGAGCCAGCACAATGCCTCCATCATAGTCTCTGGGATAGCGGAACGATACTCTGGCTTTGCGGAAGAATGGAAAGCCTAGAATGACCTTCATGCCAGGGGCGTCCATGATATAGAATCTGTTGTTGACAACGCAGTTGCCTATGGCAACCGTAACATTGTCAGCAAAACCAACAAATCGGGACTTGACTCCGGTGATTGTTTTCAGGGCCATAGTCTGACTTCCAGTAATAGGGAGCTCCAAGAGAGTAGCTGCTTCAAGTGTCATGCAACTAACTTCAGCTCCTGTGTCAAGGGTAGCTCTAACATCGGTGACCTTGGTTCGGCCAGGCATAGTGACAACAACCTTTGGTGCTGGCGAGAAGTATGAGTTTCCTGTGTCAGCTGTTGTCCCTAGTAAGGCTACTTCAGCATATAGTGGTTCTTGAGCGCGAGTGCGTTTCGTCGGAAGGTTCCCAAAGATGCACTTGCCAAGTAGCATCATAGTTCCAAGTAACACCATGAGGATCGGACCAAAGACCGGGATAGCGCTGACTACAAGCCATAGTACTGAGTTGTCAATGAGAGCTTCTTGTTGTGCGAACAATTGAAGTCGCCAGCGTCTTTGTTGTGTTCTGAACTTTGCCGCTAGTAGATTTCTTGGGATAGAGCTGTGGGTTGTAATGCGCTCTTCCCAATGCTCATACTTTAGCTTGAGGCCTTCCCGTTTGATTTCCTCAAGTCGTCGTCCATAGTTCGCAGTCACAGAAACATCAGTGGCATAGAGGTTCGGAAGAGTATATGGAGTGCCGTGAAGTGGTTTTTGACACACAATAATATCTTCCCCAGTTGTCAACTCTGGTTCTTCGAACTCCAAGGTACTAATATCAGCGATTGATTCCTTTTGCATACGTCGGTCAATCGTTCCAGTGGAGAGACGAGATACTCTAGGCGGGTCTATAAGGACCATGATTTCTCCTAGCGTGAGGTTTCCGGGAAGCTCCTTCTGTGCGAGCAATTTGTCCAAGATGTTGTCAAGCCTGTAACCATTCCGAGTCAACGCCTCTTGCACGCGAGGACTTCGGGATGACGCTGTACGGGATACAGGTCTGGGGATAGCCGATGGTGTTACTGGTGCCTCAGACTTCGAAGCTCTCTTTCTTGTTGTGCCACTAGCAAGTGATGTTTTGGAAGATGTTTTCGGTGTCGTGGTAGATGTCGTTTTCGTGCTCAGGTCAGAGACTTTGGACTTATTGCGGGCTAGAATCTGTTGCGGTGTTATTCTAGTCTCCGCTGGGCTGTCGACGTCCATAGCATCAGCGAACTTGACTAGTTCTTCAACATCGCGGGGTGCCTTTGGTTTGCCATAGGTGGATTGAGACTTGATCTTCTCTTGGAGCTTGTCCGAAGTCTTGTACGGCTCTTGTCTAAGTGCTCCCTTTCGCTGCCTGGTCTCGACCGGAGCTACCATAGCTTCAGAATCAGTACCATCAGTGCCATACGCCAGCAAATTTTGGATCTGTACTGATTGGTATTCGGTGCAGTCCCATTGACCAATGATATCCGAGTTGAGGTCCCCCGTAGGTTCTTCGATGAGCTCAATACAACCCATAGCAGGAACGGTCGGAGATTGTGTCCCCTTATCTCCCTTCTCCCTAGCAAGCGCAGCTTCTTTCCTTGCTTCAAGAAGCTCTTCAACTGCTTTGGCTCGACGCTCAGGGTTAGGGTCGTACGGGGTGTTTAAGACCCGCGTCAAGATGTAATGTCTTCTAGACCTTCCGTCCGAGGGAAACTGGACGGGGTATGACTTCTTTCCCTCCTGCCATGGGCCGATGCAAATGTAGTTGGTGTCGTCGGCTTCATGGATGATACCAAGACCGATCCATTTCTTATAGTCATAGCATTGGTTCATGTAGCCATGATACTCCTGGGGTCTCATGCCTGGCTGGTGTTGATTCATGCACCAGCGGCAACCATGATCATCCCTGGCACGCTTGTTGTACCCCAAGGAACTCGAATTTGCTGCACCGTAGTCGACGGCAGCTTGCTCTTGGGCCTCTTCAAAGAACATAAACATGTTGACCTCAGCGGTGAAGTTGGCATTAGAGGCTCTTTGAACCACTGCTCCGAGAATCCTTATGTGTTCCAATCCTTCAGTGATGAAGTCCAAATCTCTTGTGTTGACCCTGCTTGGGTTCCTAGCAACTTTCTCCAAGGTAGGGAGGAAATTAGGTGCAAACAGCTCCTCGTCTTGTTGCTTTAGTGCTCTGGAAATCTCGTCCCGTGCGGAGTTGTCCCTGTAGTTGGCAAAGTCAGACTGGTGCCGGGGTGCTGGTCCACTGCCACGAGGCGGAATAGCATAGGTCGTTGGCTGAGGTACAAAGCGCTCAGCGAACAGGTTAGTGCTGTTAGTGTTGCCCCATGCTCGGTCGGTGATGCCTTGCTCTTCAGCAATAGCGCTTAGCTCCCTCTCGGAGTTGAGGTGGGCCTCTACAGCAGAGTAGACCTTTCCAAATGGGTTCATGTTATCGATGTTCAGGGTTCCACCATTCTTGGAAGCAGCCCGTACAGCTTTGGTTCGTAGATTCTGAGGAAGAGAGAAGATGAATCTCACAGAGGCTTGCTTGTCAGTGAGGTTGCCACGGTTGATACAGTTGACAGCAACCTCTCTAAATGCCCGGAGGAAGTCGCGGCACTGTTCGGGAGTAGGCTCGCCGTCCCCTGCAAGAGTCTTGAAGTCATACTCAAGTCGGTCAAGGTAACCATTGGTATGTAGGCGGCGCTCCGTATCATCGCGCTGGTACTCCTGAATTACAGTATCCTTGAAGCTAGCATAGCTCCCCTCTTTGAAGCCTGAAAGCTTCCGAATGGTCCATGCATGAGCTTGAGTAGCGTACTCAGCAATCCATTCTTTCTTGACTTGATCACTGGTGACCATATAAGCTGTAAAGTATCGATCGAGAATCCGGAAGTAGTTGCTGACATCGATTCCATTGAAGATAGGGGCATTCAGGGTTCCGGCGATAGGCATAGGCTGACTGAGATGGATTTTTAGGTTCTTCAAGTCGTCCATAGTAAAGGTAGGGCCGGAGTATTGGTGTGGCCCTGTAAGATTGGCAGAATCAGAGCCACTAGTCCCTTGCTTTTCTTTCTTTCCCTTATTCCTCTTCTGAGAAGTCTCCGAGGTTTGAGAAGTGGTGTCCTCAGAGAGTGTAGAGGTGTCAATGCTTGGCCCAGCAGTGATTCCAGGTCCAAACGGAGGAGTTGCTCCTGTCAAAATAGAGCCAGGGGGCATTGCAATGTTGCCGAACCCACTCATCCCAGGGTTGCCGTAGCCGTAGTCGATGTTTCCGTTGTTCGACATCGTGCGTTGTCGTAGGAAGGTCGTAGTGAGGTAAGTTGATAGTGTCGTCGATTGGAAATACAGGAAAGTAACTGAGAATGCGGTGCATCGATCGCCAAAGAAATGTAAAGGAAACCCCCTCCCCTAAAACAGAAAGTATACAGGCTCTCGCTTACCCTGAAGCGAGATGAATGTCAATAACTCCTAGCGAAGGTTCAGGGCCGTGCTCCCTAGTCAGCCCCTGGCGAACGCTAATAACCACTAAACCAAAACAAACACGCCCTGAAGCTTGGGGCTCGTACACGGAAATTACAAAAACAACAAAAGCAAATACAACAGGAAAACAAAGTAAGGAGATCAACACTCGGCGTAAGCCACCCAGGCTTCAGACCAGCCTGGAAGTTCTATGTCTCGCCGAACACTCCGAAATACAGGCTCGCCAGTACTCCGCTTAAGCCTCCAATATGTCAATTTCAGTTCCGTTGTGGAGTCTCGACTTTTCCTAGCGTTCAAAGAATGCTAGTTACGTCTAGAAACACTGGAACCTTCGCTGAGAATGGAAACTAGTGCGAAGTGGCTAGGCACTGTGTCTCGGAACGATGGAATCAGAACAGTGGCCTGAGGGAGACAGATTTTCCAGTACTGCAGGTGCTCCCACTTTGTAGCTTTCCCTGGTTCCTCAGTAGTCTTCGTTCTCCCTAGGTCAAAGGTCCGCATTCTCTATGTTCGTCGTTTTGCCTTGAGGGCTGAGAGATAACTAACTGAATAGCTCCCTCAGTTCAGACAATTGTCGTTTTTCCTGACTCTCCCTGTATGAGTTAGCACACAGGGGCCTCACTGTTATACTTACCTAGTTCCTCCTCCAGTAGTAACTCACTCCCTGCGTCGGTCACCAAAAATATGTGGGAGGGACGAACCCCAATCCACACAACAAGAGGGTAGCATGTAGCGAGCCACCGGAGGAGATTCTAGGCTCTGTAAATAACAGATCAATCAAATCTAAAGATATCACATATCTAGAGAGTACGAATCGGCAAAGGAGGGGAGGGAAAAGGTTCTAATAAATAGAATATATCTGGTGTTGCGTTCTTGACGTTCTGTAGTCAAGTGTTGGCTCCTTATATGTGCGAAGGACCAGCGCAGTCATGTGACAAAAGAAATCAGGGGCTGTCCCCACCACAATAATCCCTAAGTATTTTAATACTTCTTTTATAACTCTTTATCTATTTAAAGATCAAGGGGGTAAAGAGCTTACTACGTTATATAGTGTGATCTTTATAGTAATTCTTCTTAAATTAAAGGAAGCAAAGAAGATTTTAGTGCTAGACTTTGGCTTAAGTACTTCAAAAACAGAGCTACCTCGAGTTTATTAGAAAGACGCTCTAAAAGAGTTAAAGTCTTAAAAGGATTTAGTAGATTATTAATTCAGAGAGTAGTTTAAGGCCGACGTAGAGCTTGAAATTAAAAACCTAGAATCTAAAGACTATTAAAGAGTCGTGAAAGAAACCGAAGCTAAATTAATAAAGCTTGTGCCGTTAATATAAGTCTTTACTTACAAAGAGGCCTTAAATAGTTATATTTCTTGATGTTAATTAAGGCTAGTTATACGAGGCGATCTCTAAGATAAGGCTACTATGTTCTTAACGTACGCCGTAACCCTTGTATTTAAGAGCTTTCGACTAGCTATAGCTTTAGCCGCGCATTTTAACTTAGAAATACGGCAATTCGACGTTGTTAACGTATTTATTAATACGGTTTAGACTAAAGATTCGCCACCGGTCTTATGTCAGTTACTAGACGGCTATCGCTCTTATGGCCTATGTGTTAAGGTTAATCGAGTACTGTACGGTATAAGGGACTCTCCTTCCTTGTAATATAAGGAGTTTACTAAGACTCTTATACAGCTCTATTTAATCGTAAGTAAGGAAAAACCCTATATGTTTTTCGATCAAAAGAGAAAGATATTTATATTATTCTTTATAGATAATATTTTAGTCCTTTATTATAAGAACGATCTCACCTTAGTTAAAGCTGTGATTACGGGAATTTATTAAGTATATAAACTTCGCGAAATAGAGACAGTAGACTAGTTCCTTAGAGTCAGGATTATTAGGAATCGAGTACAGGGAACGATCTCTCTTACTTACAATATATATATCGAAAAAATCGCTAATAAATTCGGTTTAACGACATTATTACTAAGGAGTATACTACTTCTAGGAGTCGAGCTCACTAAATATAAAGGCATTACTCCCTTTAGTTAAGTGAAAGAGTACTAAGAAAAAGTCAGATTAGTACTTTACCCGGCAATTCTTATTAGACTTAATATTACATACACAACTTCGCGATTATCTCACTTCTTGACAAATCTAAGCGAAGAGTATATTAAGGCTATAAATTAGACTATTAAATACCTTTGGAGCACTCAATACCTGGCTATTCAGTACTCAATGGAATAGCAAGAAATTCAGCTGTTTATTGCCTTAGATACCTCTTTTGCCGACGATGCCGAGACTCGACAATCATCTTAAGGCTTTACTGCTACTCTCTTCGGAGGTATTTTTGACTAGAAAGCTAGTTTATAAGCTATAGTTACTACTTTAACTACTGAAGCAGAGTTATTAGGAGTCGAAAGAACTGCCAAGGCAATAATAGCGCTCAAAAGGCTGTTTACAGAGATCCTTCTTAACTTAAGAGAAGTTTGGAAAATCTACTGTAATAATAAGTAAACAATTCGACTAATTATTAGCGAAAGCGAGTAAATTATAATAAAGCTACGTCACGTTAATATTTAGAATATGTGGCTTCGGCAGGAGTACTCTAAAGGGACTTTTGAGATCACTTATTTATTTACGACAGAGATACTAGTAAATGGACTTATAAAGAACCTTACTCGTTAATAATTCGATTATTTCCGAGCTCTTTTGAACCTTAAGGACGTTAGAGCGTAAATCTTTATTACTTTATAGCTCTCTTAATCTTCCCTTTATAAATCTTCCTTTTGATTTAATTTATATTCTTTTAAATTATATATCTCCTTTATTTTTTATATTTTTATTACTTATTTCGAGTATATTATAGGAGTTATAATACTCACTTTAAGTTTCCTTTATTAAAGTAGTGTTATTAAGGTGGCTAGCCCTTAAAATCCGCCCTTTATTACTACTAGGGCTATTTCTAGGAATCTGAACCTCTTAAAGTAAATATAAGGGGTAACTTAGTTGTTTAAGGGTTCTTAAGCCCTGCCTTACACAAAATAACGTAACGTAACGCAAAAACGTAAATATAAGGGGTAACTTTATTATTTACGAGGTTCCTAAGCCCTAGAAGTATACTATTACCGCTTACAAGCGCCTGTCTTCCTTTAGCTTTAGAGCTGTCCGGAGAGTAGCCCGGTATTAGTCAAGAAACTTCTAGAGTTAGTGAGCTTAATAAAAGGGTTCTTATAATCACTTACACTTTGAGGCTCGTCCGCCTTAATCGCCTTAATAAGACAAGTGGCGAAGGGAGCCACCTTAGTAAAGTAAGGGACATAAGTGTGCCTAAAGGAGTACCGAAAATACTAAGCACTGCGCCTAGTAACGTTATCTTAGTAAACGTTAAGTAGCGAGCCATCCTTTCCCTTCTTGCCTCTAAGGGCCGAACGAGTATAGTATTAATAAGGCACTACGCGTCGCGCGCCTACAACTAGAACTGTCTTCTTCTTCTTAATCTTGGCGGCTTGACTTTCCTCCTCGTCAGAATCGTGGGGGAGGGGGCCGGAGGGGAGCACGCGGGGGCCGACGGCAAGCTCTTCTAAGAGGACTAGGGCGGCGAGGACAGTAGTACTACTTTCTTTTAAAGAAGAAAAGAGCGGAGTTACCCCCGGGGAGGGCGACTATAAGACATATTCCTTAGGGGAATGAATTCCTAAGGAAGAAGAGGGGAGGGGGGGGACCTAGCGCGTAACATTATTTATCGTGAAATCCTCTATCCCGGCGAGTAAGGTAGAGGCGGCGGAGGGCTCCCTAGTAGTAGCGGCAAGTGAGGCGGCAACGCCACACTCACGACCGGCGGTAATAGTACTAGCGGAGGAGGAGGTCTATTTACTATAGTTAAGACTCACTTATTCTTCGACCTTAATTATTACACTAAGGGAATATAACTCAACTTATAGAAGACATTATTAAAGTTAAAGTTGAAGTTATTATTGTTATTAAAGGAAAATTTATAAATAAAACAAACTATTATACTACTAAATGTTGTTTTTCGTCTTCTTTTGGCCTAGCGTGGTCGCTTTACAACTGGGGGGTGTGTCACGGTATATAGTTAGCGGCACCTACTACGTGAGCCTACTAAGCGGCTAGGCGTGCTTCTTACACACCTGCAACTAACTAAACCTACTTACTTGACATATATATAACTAGCTTTCTTCCTCTCAACGAGAGGGCAGAGCACTTCTTAATTAATCTTTTGCTCCCCACTACTTTACTAATTCCCACTTCTTTACTCTTTTAGTATTCTACGTGATAGGAGGTTATAAAAGTCGCATAGTCGTCCTTAAAGGACTAATAAGAGAAAATAAAACGACTAGCGAACCGTGGGCGACGCGCTATTGATTAGGACGTTAGCGACTTAGTACTAGCCGACACTCAGAACTAGAATGTTAACTGACTTTTAAAGAGTTATTTAATAAGTAATACGGCCTTATTAAAATAATCGCTAAGGAAGGAGAGAGTTAGAGAGTTAAGCTCTTAAAGGACTAGTTAATTCATCTCGTCTTTTACTCGCACTCGCTCTATAAGTACGTCGACAACCCCTTGCTAGGATAAGTTAAAGTTACGCCGGTACTTATTTAGCTATTACTTAAGTAAGATGAGTAGGAAATTAAAGGCATCCTTAGCTCTAAGGTTATGTAGAATAAGCTATTCTATTGTATTAAGTAATTAGGCGCCGACGAAGACTTAAAGTAGTACTTATACTTAGACGCTATAATAGCTCTATATATAATTAAGAGGTTCTATTTAAAGTATCTTAATACTAAAGGCCCGCCAAGAGCTCTCCTAAAGTGGCTAGAGGCTTATAACGCTAGTATCGACGATTATAACGACCTAAAAGACGATATAGTTATAATTATAACTACGCGGACGTAGTTTTTTAGGAGGGGGGGGGTAATATTACGACTTACGATGCGCCTTGTATTCTAATTGACACGGGCTCGTAGTATCGCTAACTATGCGACGGCGCTAAGCCTAATAGGGAAGACTAAGTGGCGAGCCTACGATATATTAACGTGAATAGCACTGGACTACGCTAGGCCCTATTAGGAGGGTCCTTTATGTATATATACTCGAGCCCTCCCTTACGGAGAGCTCTCCTTTCCTCCTTGTCTTTTCTTCTCGATTCTGAGCGTAGCTTTAGGCCTAAATACAAAGCTAGAGTCAACTCGCCGTATCAACCTCTTGCCAGCCGTAACAGGATGTAAGGGTTAATATAAGCGGCATCTATAATAGTCTCTAGACTACTATTACTTTCTCGTTCTAATATTTGAGATATATTTCTGAAGTCCTTATGTTTCCGAAACACCTAAAAGATAAACAGCTATAAAAGAAGTACATCTAGTGTATAGTTACTTAGTAACCCCTTATATCTCTTTAAGTTTTCTATTTATATATCCGACTAAATCTTAACAGCCTCGTATATTTGCCGGTAGTTAATAATAATAGAAATTTTACATAACATATTTAAGTCGACCCGACGAGGGACTTTACTTAATTACTTATGGATAATGTTTAAGAGAATGATTATTATATCTAAGTCCTCATTAAGTAGCGGGATAATAAGGTGACCTTTAACTTAAAGAGTTCGACTTTTAGGATATATACTAAAGTTTAAACTAGTTCGAAAGATCGACGATGCGAGGATAAGATACTTTAATGAGACTTACATTTGAACCTTTTCAACCTTAAGTTTCGACTCCCGCCTAACTAAGTAAGTAAACACAAAAGTTTCTAGCTCCGTTAGACCATCTAATTTAGTTCCGGCGGTCTTTACTTAAAGCTCGTATCGTATAGGCTCCGGTTCAGACTCAGTCCAATCTAGGATATCTGCCGACAGTGGAGTTACCGCCTCGGACGGACCCTGTTCCTCCAAGTTATCCTCCTAATGACGTTCAAGTATCAAAAGTACGTCGCCTTCTAAGTCAAAAACGTGTAGCTTCTCTATCTCTAGCCACGTCCGATGCTAAGGTACATCTATATCGTCGTAAAACTAAAGAACCCTAGCGTATATTTTTTGAAATACTCCCACAAATTACCGGGAGTTTAAAGTTATTATTACTAAGAGTGCGATTTTTCACGGTTTCTCGGCCTACGGCTCATAAAAAATTACCGCATAATCTTGGCTATAAGTAATCTAGCCCCATGACCTCTGCAGTTTCCCTTAACTTTAACTAGATGCTCATAAATAGAACTCTCATAACGCCTACAACGACCACCTCCACCACCGTAGCCTACTACTTAATACAGGGAAATATCTAGCACTCGCCTGCGACTCCTATATATACACGACGAATTATAATCCGCGCGCGTTATAGCCTCACCTTACGCCCTCGCCATCACGCCCGCCCGACATCCTCTCTATTAATATAGCTAGGACTAGAAACCGTCACCTCAAATCGCATCAGAGAATGTAAGTGCTACGACGCTTCACGTTAGTAGTCACTAAACTAGTCACTCAGCGATACCTTAGTAAAGCTTTTGCACACCTTAGCGGCGCCATATTCTTTCTCGACTTCTGCATCAAATTTGGAGACTCCGTGATCCTCACGGAGGCACATACACTTCAATTCATTATAGAGCACACGTCTATTCCCGTACCTAAAGTATACTATACTTTTATATACTACGGCAAGACTTACATACTTATAGAAAGGATTCGTAGCGAGACTATGGCAAAGAAATGGCGTTCGCTTTCGGACATATCGAAGGTATTAATCTTTAATCAACTTAAACAAATAATCGAGGACCTCCGGTCCATACCTTCCGAGACTACTACTATCTCTAGTCTAGAAGGTGGTCCGATCCACGATTATAGATTACCCCAATTATCGTCGTGGGGACCTTTCAAGTCTGTCGACGACTTCCAGTCGGCACTAAGGAATAATGTGACGGCTCATTCTCTTAAGGCACGAACCCCAAGCTCACTAAGTCCTGCTGCTATTTTGGATATACAACAATTAATCGCGTTCCATGAGTCTGTGTTACGACCACCAGTCCTCACGCACGGCGATTTGAGCAGCTTCAACATCCTTCTCCGCGATGACAAAGTAGTGGGTATTATTAACTGGGAAACTGCTGGGTGGTTGCCTTATTATTGGGAGTACACAATGGCATGGTATGCCAACCCCCAGAACCTTTTCTGGCAGAAAGAAGTTCACAACTTTTTGGATCCATATGAGGAAGAATTGAGGAAGGAAAAACTGCGGCGTACATACTTTGGGGAAATCTAGTTGCTATTATCATTTCCTTTCAAGTAATCACCTCCTTCCCCTCTAGTGCGTCCCATGTTGGCACCTTGCTTTGATCAAACTCCCCCGCCCTATCAAACCGATGTTCATCTGCCTTCTTTTTAATATACCACATGGTGGTATCCTTCACAAATGTCTAATCAGTATGGCAGCTCCCCCCCAACGCCTTGCCGTCATGAACAGCCCAGCTCAACGCCTCTTCAACCCAAAAAACGCAATTCCAATCCTCGTATCCTTGAAGCCCTGCACGTATGGGAGTTTCGGCAAAAGCCTCCTGGCAGTGTGTAAAATGATTTGATTTGATTTGATTAACGGCTATTAATCAAAATCAAATCAAGTCAAATTTAGATTAATCAAATTCAAATCAAATCAAATCAGATTAATTGATTATTAATTGATTAATTTGATTAATAAAAGAGCCGCATCCTAATTAGGTATAAAGTGCCAAGACCTATCATTATTAGGTTTAGCGTATACTAAAAATAAGAGTGGCGAGTCCTAATCGAGCTTTACATAGCTTAGCCAGGTGATTCTAAAGCCTTTTATAACACTTGATTATATTAGCTAATAATAAACAAAAAATATATACTAGTAAGCATTTAATAATTTATTAATAAGTTAAAAAATATATTAGAAATGAAAAGTAGTTTATATCATTAAGTGCTTTAAGGAAACCGATAATAGCCAACGCATCTTAATATAAACTTAGGAACTAAAACAATTACGAGATGGCCGTCGCCAATTTCGGATAAGCCGTGCGCTTATTTACTATCTATAATTGCTCGAGCTTTATTTATAACCACGTACACTTAGTCGTTTAAGTAAAGAGCTTATAAGAGTAGATATGAGACAATATATCTCGAGGGTTAAGGCGTAGGCAAGAAACGAAGTAATTATCGCTAGTCTCTTTCCCAGAGTGTCCAATAAGCCAGCCGGCTTATAAGCTAGCCAATCAGCTGGCTATTTCGCCTCAGTCAGTCAGCTCAGCCCTTGCCGTAAGCTAATTAGCTCGTATATTCTCAACTGATCTTTAGCTTATAAGCTCCGGGGTATTTTATAAGGTATTTTTAGGTGTATTTTAGACGATTTTCACGCTCAAAACGCCTTAAAATTAAGGATATTTTATATTTTTTCCCCCTCTTAAAAAGTTATAAAAAAGCTTTAAATATAACTTTAATATTACTTTGTTATAAGTTAAAGCTACTTTAAGATGTAAATCAAGTTAATTATAAGTGATATAAGCTTAAAAATCAAAGAAAATATAAACAAAAATACAACGAAAACGTGACTTAAAATCACGTTTTACTTAAAATTTAGCTTATAAGCGGCTGATAAGTTAATAAGCTAAGCCAATTAGTTCTAATATAATTACAAGTCAATCAGTTGAAATATTTCCTCAGCTGATGGCTGACTGATTGGCTTATTGGACACTCTGCTCTTTCCTGCCTATCCGAAACCCTAGACCATATAAAGTAATCCGCGACGTAAAAGGTCCCTCTAAGGCTAGGTTCGAATTTAAATAGGTGCTAAGTATTATAAGAATTAAATAAAGACATCTAATAGTTTAATCACTAGCTTTAATTATAATATAAATATCTACACAAACGTTACTAAGGGCTAGTAGTAGTAATTACCTAATCTATTATATGCGAATACCAAAAAAAACCCGTTGTTTTATCCTATTAAAATACTCGCTTATTTAATCTATTCTTATATTATATATAAATATCTAAAGAAAAAAGTCATTAATCAGATTAATCTAGATTAATCTAGATTAATTAATCAAAATCAAATCAAATCAAATCAAATTAATCAAATATTAATTGATTTATATAATTAATTTTGCTCACGCTGCCTCCTGGAGTCGTGCTGTATCAGCAACCTTGCCAATCATTATTCGGACAAAAATCGCTGTTCTCATTTATCAAATTAGCCCTTGGTTCTGACCATGCCTTTGCACAAAACCCCTTCAACTAGGCGCGATCCACTCGTGTCGCCAGTCCATGTATCTTACAGTCCGAGGCAAACCCTAAATATCCCTTCGAATATCACCGCGTCCACAATCCGTGAACTCGTACTTGCTGGGATGTCGCGATGTCGCGAAGGTGTGTTGTCGTTTCATGGAAAGCCTCATCGTTTCCCTGCATCAAGGATGACTCCGGGGGTGACTAATAGTTCGGCTTAAATTGGGCTCCGTTGACAGAGCACCACGGACATTTCCTTTTCGTCCATTTCTTAGCCATCAATCTAGTGACGCAGATTTAATAAACGCCACGTAGACACTGTGTGCAGGCGTAAGCCGCTATCATTTGGGTTCCCTTCTCACAGGAAAGACACTAGATTTCTAAGCCTTTTAAAGGATCCAAGCTTTTTAAAGGAGAAATATAAGGAAGTCCTGAAATCTTACGTCCTAGGTCGAAGTTGGCATCGGCTTCAGAATCTCTAAGATTATTTCTGTCCGCGTGTTCAGTAATATAGTGCAATCTCATTATTACGATTTCGAGTTAAGATAGTGGATGCCGCATTAAAAGTAGTGCGTTGCACAAGCTAGTAGTAGTAATCAAATCCTCTAATGTCTCTAAGACTTGCGCCTGCCATCGTTAGTACCCTAATTCTAAGGAAGCGGCCACGGGGCTTACGTTAAGTTCACTGCCGCCGGATTCGTCCTCTGCTATTCTTGCGTCTTCTAAAGGTTACTTCCGCCTTGACGCGTCGGGCAGCTCTTAACGTATATCAGAGATCAGCCCTGTAATGTAATTGCTTTTGTATTCTTAATAGCAGACGAAAGGTGACAATATCTTCGACTGAACTTGGCCTTACTCAAAGGAGAGTATATGTAGTAGAAGTAGTATTGAATTTAGAGGAGATCGGACTTGTGGTATTGCTATCGGCGATTGTATGTCAGGATCTTTAAGCTAACCGCCTGGCTCCATTCTTTAATAACGATTTTCGGATGAAGGCTATTAAATTTTTAGGATTTCCGCAGGTGCTCCGATAATAATAGGAGAGGGGCATATTACTTAGTAATCTAATGACGTCATAGTCTTCTCATTTACATTTTCGATAGAAGCGAACCAATTATAAGTATTAATCCAAAGGTTCCCGTGATTCCGGATCCGAATCCTAAGTCACCTCATTTATACCCGAAAAAGCATCACAAAAAGCACGAATTAAATTTTTAGAAAGCACACCTCAAAGCACCTCGAAAGTCCCTCAGAAGAGTCAGAACTGGCCTCCTAGACTAGGTATTTTCCTTTGTAGCATACCTAGACCAGCGAGCGCCAGTGCTGATTAATCTAAAGGGACACCACTAAGCAAGCACCGAAAACAACACAGCGATACCCACGAGACATGGCCCTTCTCCTTCCACGGGATAGGCTTCACACTCAGTAGTAACATAGGAACCCGAGACCGCGGTACTATAGTCTATAGTACACAGTATTTATAGTACGTTTCACTAGAGACCCCGAAGCCTCACTTAACCTCCAAATCCCCTAAAATCTTCAAGCTAGCGACGACAACTAGACTACACGATCTCGACACACGATATATTACTACACACAGAACACGGAGAGGAGCTTGCCCCGCCTCTCAACATTAGGCTAAAAAGTGATGCCCACACTATTAGTCGATTAGTCTCCCCCCGATAATGTCAGTACGATCTCGATCTTGTACGTATCAACTATTACTATACACAGAACAAAAGCTACGATGCGCCCCCCACGCCTCTCCTAGCGTCAATCGCAGACTATAAGTGCCTTGCCCACACGAATCGTCTGTGGTCCCCGATAAGACTATTAACATTAAAGCGGAATCACTACACACAGAATAAGTTAAGGCATAAGCCGGCATGTACTTAACTACTCAAATTTGCGAATATTTGGTCCGTATTTACACTTCACCCCGAGGACACTATAATAATAGGGTTTAGGAGAAGTCACGAATTTAAGGCAGGACTTACTTTAGTAAGTGCCTCTTTCTACGTAAGTTAAAAGCCAAGCTAGAAACACACATTTACTAACCGGGAAGAATGCCACTAATACGACATACTCTCCCCACGAGATAGCTTTGTAGATCCCATCCTCCTCCGCCTACTTCTAAGATCCCAATCTCGTTATCTTGCAAAGGTCGGCTAGTTACCTCATTTTCTAGATTATAAAATAACTAGAGGCACTCTCGAAGTTTACAACCGCAGGGATCTCGTCTAGATATTATCTAGATGGGATCGAGAGCAGTTTAGGCCACTTAAGAGTATATAAGGTGGATTTAGTAGCTCGAAAAATACTATATAAGTAACGGAGTAAGGTCACACGGCAGAGACACACACATAATAGATGCTCATATAATATAAATTCACTTGGAGCCACATATAATATAATGTAATTAAGAGAGGAATCTGCGAAAGTCACGTGCGGAGAATAAATATTATATTCTTTACAAAATTTAAAGACGCTATAAAAGACTACTCTACTGATTAGGAGCTAAGAAAAGGTTAAAGCGATACAAAGCTATACCTTAACGACATTAATTGCATCAAAAAGGAAAATCATAATAAAGATCCCAGCTTAAAATATTAGCTTCAATATGTAGCCTTCAGATTCGATGACATTCTGTACCGCACTACCTTGTTTACCGTCCAAAACAGCATCGACAGGTGCCAGAATTCTAGAAAATCCTAAAATTATATCTTAGCCCTCTAGAAGCTCACGGACAAAATCATCATCGACCTTAATATTGAGCCCTTTCTAGTTAACACTTATTATCTAAAGGATCTGGGTAGGCTCGAAGTTGTATTTTGCAGCGATGCTGATTAGGAGTTCTTTAGCTTCGCGCTTTATAAGATAAACTACTTAATAATATTCCTTCTTAGCTAAACCGTCTAGTTCTCGATATAGAACGTAAAAGCAAGTAACTAGAAGATCGTTAGTAGAACTTCTCCTAGCGTATAAGGATACTAACGCACCTGGCTTTATCGGTCGCTTTGGTGGGGATCTAGAGGAAGAATTCACATCAAAAGCTTCGATCCCTTTAGTCGACGAGCCAAGACTGTCCTGCTGTGACATCTAAACCTCTGCAGGCTAATCTAGAGAGCTTGGCAAATGTCGAGGATTCGACTTCTACAGCTCACGGCCAGTCTGCGCCATTAGTTAGAATCCGCCCTACTAGCCGTGAGTTGGAAACTTAGCCTTTGTTAAAGCCTCGCATCTAGAATGTATGATAGCTCGAGGTAGTGTCGAGCCAGGGTTTAGCAAAGGGGACATTAGCGTGTAAGTTCCAGCAATATTCAAGCTGCCACCGCTTATCCTCTGTTACTAGGCCGTACTCTCTTCTGGCTCGACTTCCACGAGATCTAGAGGTTCGCCCGTAAGTTAAATAAGATGTAGATCAGGATTATCCTGCTCCTGCCCCCGAACGTGTAAGACGCTAACAGGCTATGTGCTGGCGAACATGTCCTACATCGTCTGCAGCTTGAAGGGGATGTCTTTCTCGGTAGGGCTTAGAGATAACAACGGGCAAGTCCACTTGCGCTTCAGATCTTTGCCCTGTCTACTCCGCGTGACCTTCGTATTAGTCAGCCTATCTCGTTTTCTTTTCCTAGATTTAGTCTCAACTTGAGCGACTTGCTGCTACTTGAGCTTGCTAATAGTCTTTCTAACATAGGCGATATCGTTCGAGAGTTTTCTTTCTACACTATAGTCTCTAAAGACCTTTACTTCGCAGAAGCAAATCTCAGGAACTTCTAGAGGAAATTGTAGCGAATTAGCTAAGACGACTTCTGTCTTTGTATAAAGTCGGCTTAAAATCCCTTTAACGCCTTTAGAGTGGCTAAAGTCTGTCGATAAGAAGTTGAATCGTATAGAGACATTACAGTCCGCTGAGCCGATCCTTACGTCTAAAGGACTGAGAATCCATCGAGACAAGCAGTCTCGAGATTGGCTCTAGTTCTCTTGCCATAGTCCTCAGTGACCTGTGTGTCTTTGACGTACTCGACGCCTGGCAACTTTCCGCCGCGTTAGTAACAGTCTTTAGTTCCACGAGCGTCCTTCTAGAGTTTCTAATACGTTACAGCTATTTGCCCCTGCTACTCATCTTCGAAAGAGATGCGAATAGCCGTGCGGTACTAAACAAGTATTAACCCTAGCATTAAAGGAGCTATATCAACAATTGAAATCGAGTAAACATGGCCTTTGTCCAAGTATATCACTGGAATTTCATCGGCCTACTTAATTATAGCAGTTGCTGCATTTAACGTAACGTAAAATCGAAATCTGTACTTAATAATAAGTTAGTGGCAGGCTCAGGAAGATGGTTAACTAGCCGTTGCGGAACGTATAAAGAGTAAGGTAGACACTCACTTATTTATAAATGCTAGAAGAGGTGGGAACATACTTATATTATACGGTCGAGATGAAATGCTCATGATTAGAGAGTCGGAGTGTATCTTAGTCTATATAGGATTATCGCCTATCGGAGACGTTTCTCCTGAGGTACCTAGAGGCTCGACGTCTAGCGGCTAATCTAAGAGATAGTATAGTGCGAAAGTTTGACGAGGGTCGAAAAGGTTGAAATTATAGAATTCATATAGTTGCGCTGTCTATAAAGGGAAGCAATGTTTATCCGTCATCTAT
Source organism: Leptodontidium sp. MPI-SDFR-AT-0119 (assembly GCA_020726505.1). Taxonomy (NCBI): domain Eukaryota; kingdom Fungi; phylum Ascomycota; class Leotiomycetes; order Helotiales; family Leptodontidiaceae; genus Leptodontidium; species Leptodontidium sp. MPI-SDFR-AT-0119. The sequence goes on along the minus strand of JAHLEZ010000042.1, from coordinate 108,873 downwards.
CTAATGTGTCCTCCGTCTTCCGAGGTAGGGCCGGGTATAAGTAGATTAGCATCTTCGTTATAATAAATCATACTAGTCCCTTCTACAATAAGTGCAAAGTATCCAGGAAGTTAGCTTATAAACGGAGCAAAGAAGGAGTTCGAGTTGAGTAACGGTGGGGCATATCTCTAGGGTTCGTGAGACGCTCGAGGCGTTTTATTTAAATCATTGAGATGTTTATAACGTTGGCTTCGGTTTCTGTAAGTATAGTCTTTCTATTAGCTAGAGCTCCAATTCAAGTCTTAATATATTCTCTTGAGTAGTGGTATAGCCCGCTAGTCGTCGTACTCGAGGAAGAAAGCGAGCGAGAATTACCCTGCTTGATCTAATGTGGAGTCGGTGAGGCCATCGCCGAGCGGTGTTTGTCTAGAGCTTGCGGCAGTAGACGATGTAATAGTACTTACTTTAGGAAAGAACTGTCTAAAGCTAGCGTAGAGTCCATTTACGGGCTTTTAGGAGTTCGTTCTGATAGTGGGTATCTGTCAACTCACGACTAAGACATCAATCTATACGATAAGAAACAACGTGTAGAGCTACGATTGACTCTTATATAGGAATAAAAGCTGGACTTGCTTACCGATGTCGAAACATTTAAGATAAGCTGTGAGACGACGCGCTTATTCTATATTATATGTTATTAGTCTCTATAAAGGTATACGCGACAGAAAATACTTTGTGCAAGATGTAAACGATGCTAGTTAGCGATAAATAGGCTTATGACGACTTATCTAGCGGACTGCGCGAGAATCGACCGATCCGTTTCACTTTCGTAAGGAGAGCGCAAGCTATATACGGAGCCAAATTTCCCCGCATGGCCGCTCCCGATCCCACCAAGACTCGGTATAAGTCGTCATATTTAGGTTAATAATCCGTGCTTTCGGCTTGTTTTCGACGTCATTCCGAAGCTAATTGGACTGTACTATAAGCCATTGGACCCTTCATTTGGAGGACCCTGCGCACGCTTCCCCGGTCACAACCTTACATCCTACTATAGTAAAAGTCATCTAGTGCTTTGACGCAACATTAGCTCGACCCAAGACCCTCACCAGCGAGGTTAAATACAGATCGATGGTTTGCGGGAGGCTACCGCATATTATATGTGGAAATAAGGGATGGCGCATAGTGGTATTGTTAAGCTGTTACTTAGTCTCTGGCAAATCTGATGCCTCCAAGCCTTCTCGTGCCTTCTGGCATCGTTCTCCACAAATAACCGGTATTTTAGCACCTAATGAATCAACATCTTCAACAGACGTCATTTAACAGACTTTATCTAACAAAAGATTAGAGCTGATACGAAGTAGTCGGGTGATAATCGTCGAGGAACCTTGCTCCTTGTTAAATAAGAAAGTGCTACGGGACAAAAGAGGACCCCAACTATTCTTGGCAAGTTCCGAGCTCGTAATAAGCAACGACTAATTAAAGCAGATGTATTAAAATTGAATCTCGGCGGAGGTCTATTCGGTTCATTTTCCCCGCTTTTCACGTTAGGCCCAAATCTGCTTAAAACGCCGTTATTGGGCGATTACTGTAGGCAATGGCAAGGATACTAGGCCTCAAGAACTAAAGTGCACTATTCGTGAATAGTGCCACATCCTTTTGACATTCTCTAGACTAATAAGAAGCATAGAATTAATCGACGCGAATATGGCGACGGTGCGCGATCTTGGAATTTCGGATCTCAGCTTAATCTCGCTGTTTTCCGTCTAATGCCGGGGAAGCGGAGACACCCTATTAAACCATACGCCTCAAATCCTCTTGAGGAAGGCACGACTTCGACCACCGATAATTCCTTCCCAAGCATCTCCCCAGGCCTTCTATTCGCACCCACACCTGTAGGTGCATTTGCGATTAAACCATGCATGCATACAGTAGTAATGCCGCGCGATGACCCGGAGGTGTGCTCGTCAGGGGATACCAGACTAACCAGCTAAAATCACATCGTTCACATCTATCGTTCACATCTATATCGGTTTCAATAGTCTGCTGACTAGCCCTTCCCCTAAATCCCATTTCCTTGATTTTTTTTCTGAGGCTGGACACAGTACGAGGTATTTGGACGGGTTGTGAGGCGGAGCGTCACGACCCAATAAATAAAAAACTCTTTAAGATCCCGGTGACTTCTCTAATTTCTTATTTTTGTTGCTAACGAATTATCTTCTTAACGCGACCCCGGTAACATCGAGGCGGATATGGAAATGCTGCACTTTTTAAAAGGCTATTTCGGCTTCTTCGATGCCGGCACATCCGATCGCGGCTCGCTCTCGGTGTGGTTTCGGTGTATGATCCCAGGCTTTGAGGGTAAAGAACCAAGGGTTCGTTTGGATGGAGCACCAGAGGCGATGTCACCACGCGGACTGCTTCCAAAACACCGCACTTGGAGTGGTGGCCTTCTATTTACACTTCCTGATACTTATTTGTAGGTACAATTTACTATTTAAACCACACTTGCGCGTCGATTGTTGGATTTTCACACTTTGTATAGGGAAAAATTGACTCTCCATAACGCAGTGGCGATGCTGATCAAAATCAATTTGCGGAGGCCACAGGACACCAACCATTAAGGAAGGACGGGACTAAGTGCGCGAAACTCTAGCATATGTCTTGGACAAATTTCCACGAGCGAGATCTACCGTTTGACACAGCGGTTGAAAGCATAGGCTCTGCACTTGGTCGAGTGCGAGTGGGAAAGTTTTGTTATATATATATAATCGACGTCAAGATTCATCATGGGCCATTCTCTCACAAGTAATAGAAGACGGCATGGCTAGCTAGGGACATGGGCTTGCCGTCTTCTGTTCCGGCAGCTTCCGTCTCCTGCACAATCGGCGGCTCCGTCCTTGGAATAAATCACAGTAGCTTGAAGTGGCTTTTCGCCTTGCTTTGGGATGAACTGTTTCAGGGATAGGACTTAGTTTTGCTGTAGGTGGAATCGCGTGCGTGATGTGATTCAGATCGTCAATCATTGAATAATCTTGCTTGTAAATGCTTCTGGACAAGGGCTTAATGCACTGCGGCAAGCACTATCAGAATATATGGGGAACGAGATATTATTAAATGCATACCAGAGAAATGTAAGCTTAATCTCGTGAAGTTTCAAAGAAAGAACTAACTAGTTCAAGCAATTTTGGAACTTGAGATTTGAGGTGCAGAAGATTCAGCCTCCCTTTTACGAGCAAGCAAAGAAGGATATATCCTCTCGACTTACAGCTCTATATCAACTCGCCAAGTTCAACACCAATGCCAGCTGCAAAACCAAAATCCGCCAAGTGCTCAAAGGGCTGTTGAAGAGGAGCTGTGTATTAAGGCACGACAAGCGCCGGCTTCGAAAGCGACCCCAACATTTACTCAAGAGGCTGGACGGGACTGTTCATGCCTACCAGCGGTGTGGTGCCTCTAATGTAGGACGTCGAATGTGGCACTCAAGATGATATACTAGAAATGTTGGGCATTCCGCTGGGGCGGAGAGGGGGGGGGATGAGGCGGTGTCGTCAAAGCTGGCGACGGAGGTTGACTAGGGCTGTATGACGGTTTGTTTGGACTGTAACAGGCACTTGAGGCCGGGGCTTCCGAGACAGGGTTTGTGATCTGGAGAAATATATCCGGTGCCTCTCTACAAACACCTTCGCGGTATCCTCTGTCTGCGTTGCAATGCCGACTAAAGTCTCCGTGAGAATTTGAAAGATCCTTCAGCGATGGGCTTCTTCCCAGGATTGCCCGTCCCAACCGAGATGAAGCATTTCAGCAGCGCACTCAATTCCGTTTCGCCACTGCTACACCAGATGTGCTGGGCCTCGCTCCATAGTTGCTCGACTGGGTTATTTGCGCCTAAACCTCCGTCGACAAACTTGCGCCCTCGTGGCCCGATTGTGACTGGTTCGAAGAAGCTGGTGGCAGCGGCGGTCGCTCGTGCAGCTTCGCAGATGGTAGCTGGAGTGTTGTTCAGCACATCGTCGGAGGTATAGGATCGCAGGAGGACAGTGGTTGCAATTTCGAAGGCTTTCGCGCACACAACTCTGCAAACAAGTTAGATCTAGTACTATAGAAAGAAATCCGCATACACTTTGCATCTCTCATTCGGAAAGCCATAGGGTATTTGATATCGGATATCCGAAGCCACTCTCGTTCTTCTTCAAATTTGTACCCAACTGTCCGACCACATTAATCAGATCGAATCTGGTCACCGTCCGCAACGTACCTCTGATTGCGGTGTGCCATACGATTTACTATCAGGACGAATTTCAATATATCCACGTCCAAAGAGCTTGAATTTGAATGATATAATTGTTCTAGAGGTAAGAGGGTAGAGGAAGTTGAGAAGGAGGTCGAGAGTCATCAACGAAAGCTATATAGGTAACAGATTGCGAGAGTGTATCGCGTTGCTCTGTCCCTGCTCCAAGAGGTGGTCTTCGAGGGTATTCGGTTGCGTTTTATTCCTAGATTTGCATTTCCGCGCCATCTAATTCCGGGCTTTGCCCTTCAAAACTTTCTCCTCCGCGCGTATCTTGCGTTTCATTTTCCACGTCGTTGTCGCCGTTGATTAGGGAGGTCGGATTCGTAGAATTCTCTCCCCCTGGTTGGTTGTCGATTCCGATTGTAGGTCCCCAATTGCAGGCCCCCAATTTTGCTGCCGCTCGAAGTTTTCAGCTGCAATGTATCCTCGTGGTGGATGAGGGAAGTCAGGTCTATTACTTGGCTGCCAAAGTTGCGCGTTGGCTCCGGTTGCAGGACCCAAAACGCGCCACCCTTCGAACTTTGCAACTGTGTTGTATGGCCTAAGTTGTATATACGTGTCAATCCCCAATCCAAGTCTTGATGCATGCCGCCTTGATGCATGCCGTCTTTTGAAGTTCTGGATGATAGTCGCATCAAAATCTATTAAGGATTGTAGCCCACGAGCCGTCATTATGTCTTCTGAAGTATCGAATTGCTCATCATGGTATGGGCCATATGTATCGTTTCTCGCAAAAGAAGTATTCGTACAGGAAGGAAAAAACTTTAATGTATTGCTTGATCCTTTCGCTGCAAAACTGACATCCGAGCTAGGGGAGGTTTCCGTCGACTCGAGAATAGGTTTTGGGAGAAACCCGTCGAAGAATGTGTCCTGGTGAGACTCTTCAAAAGAGCATTTGTCGAAGGAGGAGAAGGTGTCTCTCTCCCTAGTCTGAGATTGCGTTATATTTGCCTGTTCAAAGGCACGAGAGAAGACATCGTCCTCGGGCATATCGTAAGACAAGGGACACCTGTCTAAACTGACGAAGGCGTAAGGGGGCTCCGACTGAGGGTTCGTGGAGTATGACATATTGCTCCAAGCCGTAGTATCAATCCGGAATTCCGAAGCAGTGGGAGAGAGAACTCGAGCACTTAAGAATGCGGGGGAAGAGAGGGATGACAGATTAGTATCCAGATCATAACGGCAGCCTCTGCTCTAATGCACCCCTACATCCATATAATTGTGGGATCGTAGACCACCACCTTCCCGGCAAAGCTGCGCCTCCAGGTAGGGCGCACCAAAAAGCAAACGCGCACTAAAAAGCAAGATTTTTCAGTGGGATATTAACCTTTTTGGATGTTGTATTGCTTAAATTTTTTTTTTTTTTTTCCTTTTAACGTGCTTTATTAGTTATAAACTATGTAGCACGACTGGTTTACTAGCGTGTCGTTCTTGTTATATACAATATTCTTTCCACTCTAACTGCAAATATATATTTAAGAACATTCTCCTGTAAAGCAAAGCAACTAAAAATAAACACTATAAAACTCCAATAAACATAAAAACAAATATAAAGAAATATAGGTTGTAGGCTATTAAAAGCCTATATTAGGTAAACAAAAGAAATTACTTGATATAAGCAAGTCTAGCCCAATTCATCTTCTGCATCTTCAACTTCTTCCTCCCGTCTAGCGCTTCTCTCTAGATGCCATTTCCTTGTACATATGCTAGTCTCTTTTAAGAATACTAGTAAATGTTTTATTCCAGTTTTTGTGCTAAACAATAGGGGAAGGGTAATTTCCCTAAGTTTACTTTCAGCTCTTATATTTCTAAAAAGAGCTAATCGCTCCCTTTGGTACTCTTTGCAACTTAATACTAAGTGGTTTGTAGATTCAATACTACCACAAGTACAAAATTTATCTTGGGTTATTCCTAGCCTATATAGGTAGGATTTTAGGTACCCGTGGCCTAATTTCAGTTGAAAGAAAGCACTAGCTAATTCTCTAGTAACTCCACTAGGGAGAGGTATTTTTTTTAGAGATTTTTAACGGGTACCTGCTAGCGTATGATTTTAATGATTTTGAGTTATAGTCAGAGACCAGAAATGTATTGCTTATTAACTTAACCCATTTGAAGCAATTTGTTTTTTTGGATTATATAGCTAGATATTCCCTCTTATAATCGAATGCAGCTCGATCATTGCTATCCCTCAAATCTATAAACTTCTTGATGCGCGATTGGCTCTTTTGACTGCGTAAAACCTCGAAATTGACATCGCTTGCCTTAATCTCATAAAGAATCTTTGTGAACTGTATGCGATACTTGACAAATTGATCGATAATATCGTGATCTGGACCTGTATCTCCCTAAATCACTCCCTTATGTTTGACGTGCCATTCGAGGGGTTTCCAAAGGTCTTTTCCAGGTCCACTTCGAGCGCGTAGTCCAGCACGAGTAATCGCCTTTCCCAGCTCAGCAACACCTTCTTTTGTAGCCTCCTTGCGCTGTAACTGATGTTCGCGGTCTGCCTCTTGAATTGTAATCTTCTGCTGTCGAAGCTCTTCCCTTGCAACTGCTCGTGCAACCTTCTCTGCCTCCGCAATCTTTGCTCGTTGAGCTCGGTTTTCGGCCATATTAACCACATCTTTCTCCTGCTCTCGAAGCTATTCTTGTGTCTTTCGCTCTTGTATTTGCGCTCTTGCGTCTCCAAATCGAATCGCACCACTCTTTTGAACGTGTCGAGAGCTTCCTGCTCGTAGTGCTGCCTTTTGCTTTATGCTCTTAAGTCGCTCAGCTTCGCGTACCTCAATTAAATCCATTTCTACTGCCTTGCGCGCTGTATATGTATGGTACGACCGCACAGCACGAGAAAAGCTCGGTGTAAGAGGCTGAATATCGTCGATATGATCTTGAATTCGTTGCTCAAGGTATGCTTCGTGTATAGTACGTGTTTGTGTAGTAGGAGGTTCGTGGAAAGGTCGTGGAGGAGGGGTCGAAGGCGGGGTAGAAGGAGGAGGGAGAACAACTGAAGATGAAGTTGTAAATTGTGCGTTGAGGAGCTTCGATGTACTCTCAAACTGTGCCATTGCCTTGAAAACGACTTCAGGATTGAATGGAAAAAGGCCAGCCTTCTGCCAAGCGTGGCAGATCGTTCTTTTCGTCATTGTATCGTCGTGGATCTTCTTCTATGCTGCAAAGAAGTCGACCTTATCGAATGTTATATCACCGAATCGAACGGAGCCGTATATTGCGTTCTGATGATGACCTTTCATAGGGGAGAAGATTCCAACGTCGCATGGTTGTAAAAGATGTGTCGAATGAGAGGGGAGAAGGAAGGGAAGAATTTTGTGTTTCCAGGCAAAGTATTTGAAGTATTCGGAGAGGTGAGAACCATGGCCATCCATTACCAATAACCTCCACTGATTCAAGTCTATAGATCGAGTTCTCTTCTCAAAGTGTTCAAGCCATCGAAAGGTATGATAATCGTTGGTAAATCCTGTGGGAGTTGCACCAAGTATTGTATCGTCGGGAATATCGTTCGTATCGAAGAGCTTTTCAGCCATCACCTCTCCCTTGATTATTATATACGACTCGATACTCTTCCCTCCTGCTGATACACACTCCAACGAAGTGAGCGACTCACGATTATCAGGATCTGCGAGATACACAGCTTTTATGTCTGCTGGTACGATGACAATTCGACGAATAAGACAGCCAATTCGGAATCCGACCTCATCGAAGTTCCAGCAATTGTCTTTTACAATCCCGAATTCCTTGAGAACCTCTTTGAATTCATCGAAGTGCGTCTGAATCTCTTCTTTCTGGCGGACTGCCTTTCTCTCGTGGTTTAAGGTCTTCGCTCGAAAGGTCTTAAATAGCTCTCTATTTTTCTTCAAATATCGTCGTCCCCAATCCTTCGAAACCTTTGGCTCACCCCTCTGCTGAAGCAGTCGATTTGCAGCAAAAACAATGTCTTTCTTGCCTGGTGGAGCTCCAATTCGCATTAGAAACTTCATATACTTCTTCAATCCATCGTCTTCTTCCTTCAAAAGCCTAGTATTATAGCCTCCCCGATTACCTGCTTTCCTGCCATTCGCACGATTGTACAAAGTATCATACGAGATCAAGTGGTCGCGAGCAAGCTTTGCAAGAGTTGGTTTATTTGGTGCTGTTGTACGATTCCAAATTGCAAGAACTTTCTCAATTCGAACCTCTTGGGCATGATCAAATAGAGGCATTTTATAAGTCAAGAGAATGTTGCATTGAGCTGCATTGAGGTAGGTAGAGATCTTGGTAGGGAAATATGAAAAATCTTGCTTTTTGGTGCGCGTTTGCTTTTTGGTGCGCCCCACCTGGAGGCGCAGCTTTGCCGGGAAGGTGGTGGTCTACGATCCCACAATTATGGCTCTTTGAAGCAGATTCCTGGGGCTGGGTGTGGGCGGCTAGCCTATGTCAAAATCGCGGGGTATCAGGCTTCAAAATATCGAGGCCCGTGCACGTAGGCCTTACCGGAGTTGCGAGCATTAGAGCCTCACCGGATAGCAACGCCGCTAGCAGCGATTTCGTCCAGATGCTTCATTATGTCCTCGGACACCACCATGTCAGATTCAGACCTTGACAAGAAGATAGTGTATCTTGCTTATCGCGACATTTTCAAAGATAAACTCGCAAAGCTGAGGAAGCGGAATAAGGTACGCAATGTGGTGGAGAAGCACAAAGATCACCTCCACTATAAGCAACTCGCCAATTCAATGGATTCGGAGAAAACCTGCAGGATTTTGGGAGATCTTCTAGCAGCGCGTTTATTCGAATCAGAGTCAGCAGCTAAGGCTACTTTCCCAACCCTCTTCTCTCCCAGGGAGTTGGAAACGATACAGCCCTGATTGTGAAGTGCGTGGAGGACAGTTTCGAGGGCGAGCGAGGACAGAGAGATGGAACAAACCCCGACGCCCCTCCTTTCCTGGATATCCTCCGCTCTCCCGATACTCCTATGCCAAATGGCGCTTCCCTAGAGACTACTCCGACGGTTAGAGAGCATCGCATAGATAGAAAGTCGGGGCGTATTAGAAAGCCTACTCGAGCCGTGACAAAACCCATAGGGGCCATACTTTAAGTGGGAAAGGGAAAGGAGGCTGTGCCCAAGGAAGTCTTCCGCGAAGGTATAAACACAAGTCTCCCTAATAATCCTTCTCGGAGTGTTAACGCTGACTACGTCTATCTTTGTAGGCAGAGAGAAGGGCAAAAAAGGCCTAAAGTGTACCCGCGATTGCGACATTATACCGACAAATCCTACATATCTCCCTTCTACACTTCAGCATTTGATCCTTACCTAAACTCAACGACTACTAGAAGAATGCTGCTATATCTTCGCTGAAAAGTGGTTTCCGTCCATGTTGGAGGCCAATGGCTGGGATACACCCGAGGCTGTCGAACTGGATGAATGGTGGAAGACCCTCTCGAAGTGTGATATCCCTGCAACAGCCATTGCTTTAAGTCATGGCCAATCGCTGGTAGCCCTGTTCAAGCGCGCTATATTTATCCGGCACTGCGCTGTTCATCGTCGCCCACGGATTCCTGTCAAGAAAGTAGAAGAAATAGTTTGGGACGCCTGGTTACTTTCTCAAGCACTACAAGACGACTTGCGAGCTGCGCAGCTCCTACACTGGCACAAGGAGTTGGAAAACCTCGTCGCACACTTGCAATTGAGAACAAACTCCCAGAGGGAGGCGGCAGACGCTGAGCTCCGGAATATACACAATGCAAAGGTTGAAATAGAGGAGAGGCTGGCCGAACTAGAGTCAAGGGCAAGCCAGTTGACCCAGTCTTTAGAAGCGGAGGGCAGAACCCACCGGCCAATTGATGCCGAGGCATTGCGGTCCCTGGAAGAGGCACTCAGTAGGCCAACTCTGGCCAAAGCTCTGCCTATCACTGCCCAGGATCAAGTTTGGCAGTGGATAGAGAACAGTGTGGGCATGATAATTAATCTGAAGCACGCTAGAGCTCCCAAAAGGCTGACCGTCGAAGTTGAACCTCTGGGCCCAGGTCCTCGAGATCAGCCGTTGCGACGTGCTCCAGTTTTGGCTACTAATGCGCTCCATGATTCTTACGAGAGCTCTTACGGGTATATGGGCGAGCGGGATTCCTTGCACAAACGTCGAAAATGTGCCAGAGAGGCGGATGAGACCGAGCAAGAGACATTTCAAGGATTAGTCCAGGACCCTCAAGTCACCACCAGATCGATGACGCTTCGGCGCACCGCCGTTCAAGGACACGAGAGCTTCAGGTTAACACCTGACATGTAGACAAGGGCTAGGAATGAAACAGCTAAGCATGTGCAACCTTCGGCAGGGCAACTTCAGCCTTCTACACAGTATCCTCCAGATCCAGTTTCTACAGATGATGACAAGAGCACGGACTACGAGTGGGAATAGCGATCGACAACACTATACTTTACTTGTGTGAAGAGTTACTGAGCATTTTCTCCCTCTGGGAGAAGAATGGATAGAGCTGCTCTTGGGGTTGGCATTCTGCTTCCTGCCTCGTACCCTTCCCCCAGTTCTCCAAGGAGTGCAGAGCCACCAAAGCATGCACTCGCGCATACCATACCTCAGGCGATTTACATCATGTTGATAGCCTGCTTCATTGTGTCTTCTCCCTGGGACCGTCAGCTTGGGACATCGTTGTGACTCCCATCTTGGTGCCATCTCCAATTCCAAGGCCGCAAACCTGACGTCGGATGACTTCTGGTCAGCCGCTTCGGGGCCGCTGCCTTCGATCTCCAAATCAATGTACTGTACCTCTTTCTGATCTTGGTATACACACTGTCTTCTATCGTCTCTTGCATCTAGGTACCTTTTCGAGAATCCCCGAGATGGATGATTTGTCTAGGAACGAAGAGGTCGAGAGAAGATCAACACAAACAATGTTAACAGAGCCTTCAAACTCTGTGTCACGGTAGAGACTGAGCAAGGTCTAGAATCAAAGAATAGATTGTTTACAAGGAGAGAAAGAGAGCTATGAGAGCTCGGGGAAGATATAGGAGTGATCTGCGAGTAGCGCCATCACCTGACTGTAGCCCCTGACAAGATATCGACGATCGAACTGTCATCGACCTGATATCTCCAGCACTATCTCCACGACATATCGTATCTCCTCGATATACTGAATCTCCTCGACTTGCTCCACCTCCTCGACGTGCTGAATTCACTCGAAGAGAAGATACGCCCTTCGTACGAGAGGATACAGTCGAGTTACCACCAGTAAATGACAATTTTGAAGGCGAAGAAGGTTGGGTAGAGGACTACCTAAACCGATGCCCTGTACGTGCAGGAGTGCTTCCTCCAACAGGATTTGTGATTTCAGAAGACCGCTTGAAACCAAGAAACTTTATATACAAAAAAATGATAGAAATTCTTCCGGTAATGTCTACGGGTTATAACCTCTTGCTCTCTTCACCGAGCGCTAATCTTGATACGCCAGAGACGTCTAGGTTGAAGCAGTATGACCTTGACCCTCTATCTGATTATCCAGGCGCTTTAGCATTCTTTGGTGACCAAGTAGGTGTCCCCGGGAAACTTTCGGACCTTGAAGGTATATCTCTTAGCGATTTGCGCTGAATAGGGCTTGCAGTTGTTAAGCCGAACAACCGTCGATTTGTCGTTGAAAGGGAAACGACCGGCTCTGCTCCCTTAGTACTTGCTCCTGTGCCGGCTAGAAACCCGTTTACTAGAATAGGTTTCACACTATTTCCCACAGATCATCGGTGGCGCGATCGGGACCTGTGGTTTCAACAAAACATGATTGAAAGAAAGTATGGGCAAGCAACAATCCGAAACAAAGCCAGACAGCTTCGGGAGCTGACTGGGCAAGCTAAGCCACGATTCGCTGCAGCACAAAGGCCAGAACCTCGACCCAGAAGATTGGAACCTGTCTATGATACTGATAGGTATAGAGATAGGGAAAGACTTGTTAGACAAACAGGGAGAAACCTCCCAAGACCAATAGAAGATAGAGACGCTGAGACACTTGTCGAACGGAATAGAGACAGGGAACGGGAGAGGGAACGGGAGAGAGACAGGCGTGAGAGAGTTGCTGAGAGACCTGTCGAGCGGGAGAGGGACAGACGTGACAGAGATGCTGAGAGACCTGTTGAGCGGGAGAGGGACAGACGTGACAGAGATGCTGAGAGACCTGTCGAGCGGGAGAGGGACAGACGTGACAGAGATGTAGAGAGAGTTAGACGCGAGAGAGAAGCGAGAGATATACAGGAAGAACAACGAGGTGTTGACAGACTTGCAGGAGGAGATAATGGTAGACGGGACAGGGAAGGGAGACGGGCGACGGAGATGGTGATAGACCACCTCCAAGGAGGCCTGCAAGGAGCTATTTCCAAGTCCAACGTGATGAAGCAATGGAGAGAATGCGACAAGCCAGACGAGAAAGAGGCCAACCGCCGCGGGAGTCAACTTTGTAATGAAATTGGAATTGTGATTGGATTGTTTGGCCTTAGCATAAATAGATCGAGTTAGCAAATAGACGTCATTTTCTTCTTTCATCAGAACAAAGAAGTGGGCTCAACTTGAGCACAAACATCATTTGAGAACCATGCCAATGCCCTCAGTGATGAAAACTGCGGAACTGAAGTGACCCAGGTCTCCCCCGAGCTTTGCGAAGTAACGTCTCTCCCTGCGTCCAGAGACGCACCCCGTGATTCGTCCAATAGTCATCCTTAACAATCAGCTTTTGTGCATAAATACTGCAGTTTGGCCATGCTGCCAAGTCCTCGCTACGTGGCCCTCATAGACGGGCGGCTGAAGGAGATGCAGATGAAAGGAGAAGGGGCATTGCATGCAATGCAATACAATGTAAGTTCGCGGCATTTGCACCACGGGGACTCTTTAATATGCAGTCCGGAAAAGAAAGTTGACCTTGCTTGAAAGTTTGGCTTGCAGCTTCATTGTGAAGAATGCTTCCACAATCATGTTGTCAGCAAGCCAAAAGGTGACGTCAAACTTCTCTCCTTTCATGTCTCCGCGAGATGCAAGAAAGTGAAGCTCCCTTCAGCGAATTGACGCCAGAACTCTGCAGCTCCACGGCCCTAAAAGCGGAAGATGCAAGAAACAGTTGCCTCAATAAAATGATCTTGTGATTACCACGAAAGCAGAGCGTGCATGATTCCATCAGTCGCTGAAGGGAATCCTGAAGGAAATCAGATTGCCATGGCCGACCATGTGCTTGATTTCATCCAAGCCTTTGTATACCCACATATGGGAATACGCAGATGCATCACTGCTTCATCCGGCTTCCAAAGCTTCGTGGGATGGTGCATGACCAACCGTGAAGAGTTTTTGTCAACAGCCATGCAGCTGCCCAGAGCACCAGCTCACAAGGAGTTGGGAATGGCATATAACGAAGAGAAATCTCTCCCCAATTGAGAGCATCAGATCAGATCATCTGACTGTAACTGGTCTGCCCCAATCTCGAGATCACGACAGTTCGGCAATCCTTCTCCTGATCGATCGAAAAAAATCCCCATTTCAACTCCGCTTGCGATGGCTTACCGAAACCATCGTTCCTGGCCAACATCTCCCTCGTCCACCGCAGCCGCGACCGAGCCTTCGATTATCGCGATCTACGCGAGCTCGCCGACATCTACTTCGGAAGAGGTCCTGGAGACGACGGTAGATTCATGGCGATGGACGATCCTTATTACGACGCCCCTGACCATTCCCCTCCCAGACGTGGCGAAGGTGGACCCGAGCCGCAAGCCATGAGGCCCCGCCAGAGACAAAACATGGCCGGACAAGGCAAGCAACTGTCGATTGCCAAGGCCATGAAGAATCTGCACAAGGTCATCGGGAAGGCGAAGGCGATGTACGGCAAGCACCGGTCCGACTTTGATGACGAGACTCGACCTGTCAAGAAATACACCGCAGACGCTTTGCTGGTTAAGCTGTGGGATGCCAAATTTAAGGGAAAGAAATCGAGCGACGAAAACGACGATAATGACGATCAAGACGAGGGTGACGTTGTTCCCTTCTCCAAGAAGCACGAGGACATGACGAAGAGCCTGGACACTGCGCTGCTCGAGGCCGTTCACTCGTCGGTCACTGGTCAATCAACTCACAAATTCAAGCTTCGTCTCGATGCTGCCGGTCGTCTCCAAGAAAAGGTCAAGACCGCAAGCGAGCACATCATTCGTCTCCTCGACAAGATGCCGAAGGAGCGGGAGCATTGTGTGTCGCTGTTTGAGGAGTTGACAATGTTGGAGGCCTTGGTGGACCCAGACAATGAAACAAACAAGAAGATGTTCAAGGACGGTGAAGATGATGCAGACGATACGGACGGAGACGCACAGGGGCAGGGTGGTGGTCACTAGGACAATTGAGGTGTTGGAGGACGGAGTGTGAGGTGTAGGACTCGCAGGTTGTGAGGTATGGGCCGGGTTTCGCTGGCAGGATTTTGGATGGGTCTGCAGGGGCGATGGAGTTGGACTTCCAAGGTTGCTTCCATTTTCGAGTGCGGGGTCTTTCTCATCAAAAAATGGCGTTGTTCCGATCTGACATGGATGCGATCGAGTTGTCGTCTGGGACTGAATTTTTGCTCTGCGAAGCACCGAGATTGGAAATTGTGCTTGGAACTTGGGTCTAGATTGCACCTTTGGGACGAACCACAGATTGGAATCGTGTGCTTGGAGTTTGCGTTTATGATTGGGAAGCACAGCAGATAGGGATTGGGTGCTGGAGTTTGGGTCTGATTTTGCTTTTCGGAAGCACCAAGATTGGAACCGTGTGCTTGAAGTTTGCGATAGATTTCCTGCTTTGATCGGCAGACACATAATATTAGTAGTATCCTTGCCCCAGAAAATACACTCATTTGACACACTGCACACTGACCTGGAAAAAATGTGGTGAAGCGTCGTCCCCAACAGAGTAATCGGAATCGAATTGTACCAACTCCAGCCACCCGAAGGTGACTGGAAGAAAGGCACGCTGCGTATTACACTTAAGTGTCATGCCTTAGCACACACAATCTTCGCAACGGCTCTCCTATAGGAAACAAGGACTCTCCACGTTCCTACTGAAGCGGTATATGAGGTAAGCCTTGCCCCTGCTTTTCTGATGCCAATTGCAGACGCGAGTCGCGCCAAGCCCTCGCGGGCAGACCTGTCACCACGCCCGAGGGAGTAGGAGGAAGGTGGGTTGAAGAGTACTCCGAATTTCTCATATGCAAAGTGACGATCTGACGATCTAATAGGCGTGGGCGAGCCAGCGCGTATCTGTTTGTAGCATAGAAACGCAGCGTTAAAGGGGACGACGCTTGGGGAGAAAAGAAGAGAAGAAGGTCACGATCTGGAATAAAGATTTCGGTATGACGGATTTTCAGTAGCGGCTCGCTTGTTTAGTGCGTCTCTAGCGCTTTCATGTGACTGTGGCGCTGTGGCTGGTGCCGCTAAACCACTTACGCGATCTAGGTACCTGTCCGATTACTAGCACATGCGCTAAAAGAATCAAAACAACATTATTAAAAGAGGCGGTTCGAATACTTCTATCAGCCTTGACTTGACTCGAAATTCAAAGGGGCTGCGCGTCAAAGGGCTGCATTGCTTTGCGGCGGTACCATTGGATTACATGTGCATATGCGCGGGGTGTGCACGTAACAGGCAATACGAGCACTACCGAGCATGGAATACCTATATAAGAGTCCTTTCTCGGCCTGCTTTCAACGACGCAACATCAACAAATTATTTTTTGCTGACGGAACTTTGACGGAACTTTGTCCAAAGCCCAAGTATCACAGTTCAAGGGCCGGAAACAGCAAATTTCCACACGATGTCAGTACCAGCGTCGACATCGCAGTCTTCCCAGGCCGGCGAACCTCCTTACCCCTCAATTAGCGACCTTCGAGGCGACGGTCTCCGCGTCCGATTCGTAGACGCTACTCGTCGTCTTTTCTGGTCTTTAGAGGGAGACTTTCCTTCCGCGATATCAGTCATGAAGACCGCCCGGACCCCGGACTCTCTTGAGCCATTGTTCCAACCAGACCCGTCAGGAGGCAGCAGCGGCACGTGGCACGAAATATGCCAACTCGCCCTCACCGAACCCAAAGTATCGTCTGTTCGGGCCTCGGTATATCACCTTCAACAGTGGGCTGAAGATTGGATGGGGTGGCATAGAGAGCATCCACATGCGGAGTATATCACGTATGGAGAGATGAGCGATAAGGATCGGCCGTTTGCGCCATACATGCATGAGGATGGTAGCTGGGAAGAGGATTCTGACACGGAGTGGCTGGTTTCTTGTTGTGGGGAAGAGAGACCTGTCAATAAAGACGTGAAATTGGAGGTAAAGCCAGCTGAAGGATGCTATTTCGTGACTGTTTTGGATTTTGTCAGTGGTAAGTTTGACATCGCGGGCAAGATGGGGTGAGCTATGCTGATGACGAGGTTAGCGGTACATCCATGGCTTTTGAACTTGCGTGAGGATATTTTGATGGCTCAACGGGTCACGCTTGGCTATCCATCTGTATTTGGGACGGAGTTCATGGTTGAAGTGGGACTTGGTAATATTCGGATCAAGGAGAGAGAGAATTGGATCAAGGAAAGAAGTGGAGCCCCACAGAGGAGATTCCTCGTAGGTCTCAAGTGATTTTGTGTTTTTTTCATGCGATGAAGAATGAAATCGGAAATGTTAGTGATGTTAATGTTGGATGGGCCAATCAAGAACCGATTTGTTAAGGTCAATCGAGTGACAGCAAGAGAAGCGAGTATATTAAAGTACGGCCGATTGAACTAAGCAGTACATGTTCCGAACTCAGCTTGGCAGAGATTCTTCGAACTACAAAATGCATCCGTCTTTCCACAATTGCCTTTCACAGAGCAACAATCACCAGAGGTGCTTCCAATACAAATTGCCGTAACTGACGAAGCAGAACCACATTTCCCATCTGTAGACGTAGCTTTACAAGTCCCATAGGCTGGCTGACATTGCCATGCAGCAGCACAATGTGAAAGCGTCTTTCCGCAATTACCTGCTGGAGAACAACAATCTCCGAACGTGCTCCCAAGACAAATCGCCCCAACAGACGAAGCAGATCCACACTTGCCATCCATAGATCCAGCTTTACAGGTCCCATAGGCTGGCTGACATTGCCACGCTAAAGCGCAATGTGAAAGTGTCTTTCCGCAATTCCCCGCTGGGGAGCAGCAATCTCCAAATGTACTTCCGGGACAGGAGGCGTTTGTTGTAGATGCTGAGCCACATTTCCCGTCTTTGGATGTAACCGTGCATGTCCCGAATGTGGGCTGGCAGAGATTTATGTCAGCGCAAAATGCCGGCCCAGTACCGCAATTGCCTTTAACAGAACAACAATCGCCAAATGTGCTTCCTAGACAAGTTGCGTTTACTGTAGAAGCCGAGCCACACTTTCCGTCCTCAGATACAACTCTGCAAGTACCGAATTGAGGCTGGCATAGATGTGTGATAGCGCAGTAATCTACGGTACTACCACAGTTCCCTCTCACGGAACAGCATGGGCCGAACTTGCTTCCTTGACACGTAGCCCCATTGCCATCTGGACCGCAACGTCCATCTGTTGAAATTGGTGCCTTTGTGGGCGTTGGGATGCTGCTGCTAGTCGTGGTAGTACTGCTTGTTTTGATTGCTGTACTACTTTTAGTGGAGGATATTGCCGTTGAACTACAAAGGCCAAACTTTGGTTGACTGCGACACAGATCAGCTCTAATCTCGGCGGTGGCAGCAACAACGTGTTCGAAACACATGAAAGTAAATGAAAGGGAACGGCGCTAACTTACCATCCCGCTCCACAATCCTCTTGGAGTGCTCCGCATACACCGGAACGGTTGCAGCATTTGCCGAAGACAACATTACATGTACGAGAGCCTGAGCCACCACATGTACCATCCGTTGTATTTCCAGTAAGCCACTTGATAAAAATCAGCAATATTTCCAAACATCAGCTTCAAGCTCGACTCGGGAGGTATGATCTGATGGAAGAGGGCCTTTGATGACGGCCTCCAACGAAAGCGATGAACTTACCACAGGCAGACTTGGAGCCACACTGGGATTATGCAGTCTCCCTGTTGACATGCGCCATATCCACAAAAAGCTGTGCCATTGCCACACTTTCCGGCGGCATTGCAACAACTCCCCCATGGTCCAGCACAAGCTCGATTACCATGTTGTTTTCCACATTGTCCCGTTGTGGTGTAGATTGTATCTCCTGCACAAGCTCCTTCGAAGCATACTCCAGGAGAACAATCTTCGCTGTAGTCGAGTGTTAGTGTCACATAGTCTCTTTCACGACGTCCTGAGCCGAATAGAACTTATAGAGAGTTACTACAGGTGAAAGTTTTCGAATTACAACACTGGAAGTCTGTTCCTAGACAGGTTGCGTTATTGAAACTAGGCCCGCACCGTCCGGCCACAGCTCGTACAGGTTCAATAACTACACAAAAGGAAGTCACTGGTCAGCAATCATCCAGTGCTTGAGGGTATTCACTTACAGCCTGACACGCAGTATTCTGTATCAGCTTTGATGTTCCCACAGTCTAGGTGAAGACTAGGATTGAGCGTAAAATTTTTTTCGACGGTTATGCCGTACTTATTGGCTAACAAGGTACACGTGTAATAGTTGATGCTCAGCTTAGCAGTACTACCAGTGTATCGACAGTTGACTTCGCCTGCCGTGATGTCGCCCGTGGTTATGAGAGGGCTGATGACGTTACTGCCAGTGCCAGTAGGGTGTGCGGCCGACGAAGAGCCTGAGCTGCTGGGATTTGTGGAAGACGACGCAGTAGGAGTTGAGCCAGACGATGTTAGGTCCCGGCGTTGATAATCACCCACTGGCCATTGGGAGGGTGCGCATTCATTGCTCGCTTGAGTCGTGACAATCAAGCAGATGAGTATCGTACAGATAATAAAGCATGGCGTCCAGCCTGTTCCGTGGTATGATTTCATCGCTTCGGCGACAACGGGAATCGAGAGGTACTTCAAAGTAAATAAAGACAAGAATGAGATCCGATTATCTAAGCAGTCAAGGCTTGTGAAGGACTAAGTAGACTGATATTGGGAAATGGGACTGCGACGATTCAAAATTTTCGAGCTACAACTTCCAAGCAAAGTCATGTATAAGTAAGGGGCTACTCTCAGAAAAGCCGACAAGGTTGCCAGATTTATGTAGTCCCCTGATTAGCAGAGGAACCAGGTAAGAAAATATATTAAGAGTTGCCAACGCTAGCAATATTAGCTCAAGCAGACTGAGATTTCAAAAATGATAATTATTTTAGAGAAAGGAAATTACCTTTGTAAGGTTCTTTAATGACTGGGGCCGAAAAGTTCTAGACTTTTAATCCAAAATGATACGATAACGGATGAATAGAGGTTTGAAGGTATCAGAATCTCAAACCACACAAAAGACGTAGGTTCATACGGATAATTCCTTATTCTGAAAGTTGTGATCTTGAGCACATCTATACTTTTCTAGTAGATGAATCTCAGCCCTTCGACGCTCCAATAGAAATTTCTCGATTTCAAGCCGAAATGTCGTAAAAGACTCTTTATCGTAAGACCTTGACAAAACGACGTTGTAGGACACTGACTATGTGAAAACGGTGAAGCCTCTGCAAGGGTCAACAAGCTTTGGAGTCTGGACCTCATCGATAGGGTGCTGGATCTTCGGCTAAACCAAAGCAAATTGGAACCGGCCCGCGAGGCAGTTAACCTCACTTGGGTTCGGAGATGACACTGTTTTGAATTTCTCAATGGGGAGGGCGAGCCGCGGAGGTAATGATCGCTTCGGCTGCGTTCGTTCGCTTCGGCTGCGTTCGTTCGCTTAGACGAACCGCGCCGCACAACTGCACACCCTGATGGATTCAGGGACGATGTTTAGGGCCCAGACCATACAAGCTATGAGTTCCTTCAGAGTCCTAAGGCATGTTCGATATTTGAAAATAGGCCAATGAAAATGAATGATATACAAAATAGAACGCCGCGTCAAACCACCGATTTGACGACATTTGACTAGGTTGAGACCTCATTTCTGAGTAAGAGCAAGACTTCTAACTGGCTGCTCGACTACAAATAATCTCTACGAGGGCAGCATATGGCTCTTCTGACCGGTTAATTAGGCCTGTCAACCCTCTCCATCCTCAGTGCTCAAACAGTGGGCCGTACGAGAACGGTGGGTGGATACAGTATTCGGTCGCGTACCTAGGTAAATTTGCTGTTCTTGTCGTTATACGAGAGTCTTGTTTCAAAATATTTTGATCTAACCAGACCGGGTGCATTGCATGGTGCTATCCGACAAAGGGTCTTCCTCATGGAGAAGGTGCCAAAAGTACGTACAGGACCAGGTTGATTCTACTCCGGTTTTTTTTCTCACCGGTCTACATCTGTACAAAGGGGTAGCCCCGCTACAAGCTTATTTGACGGCAACACTAGATCTTAGTCTAATTTTCACGAGAGACGTAACAGTATACTCGCGAAGGTTCCGGGAGGCCAACTACAATAGTTATCTTAAAGGAGAATACCTTTTTTAAGACTTTTAAGAGTATTTTAAAGATTAGACGGCAAACGAGTTTAAATTAATTAAGGTTATAAAACGTATATACCTTAGGGATGACTTACGAGCCTTTAGTATGTTTATACGACGAGGGAAGGGGACGAGGACGGCATACGCTTTAGTAAAAGTAATACAAGCTAAGGAGAATGTGTAACTAAGAAACCAAGTGGAAATGTAAATTCGGAACTACCCCGAATTAGTACCGAATCACCTCCGGGAATTAGTCTCTCGCTTATTACCGCTATTTCTAATAACACTTTAATAAAATCAATCCCTAATATCTTTATAATACTAACTAAAGGTAGTTATTTATTTTATAAAGAAAAACATTCCTTTAAAAGGATTAAGAGTAAAGCTTGTAAAGACGATTTAGTTATTAAGATTACTTAAGATCTCCCTTACTAAAGGAGATAAGGTCAAGGATTTATATAATATAACCCCCCTACTTATAGTCCTAAAGAAGGAGTTTTTATTTACTCTTAAGAGAAATCTCCTAAGTAATCTCTACTTGTGGAAATTAAATGACCACGTATTACTAAATCCTATATTAATACTAGTAATACACTTACGGGACGGGTTATTACTATTATTTAAGGTTCCTAGGACTACTAGACTATATATAAAGCCGATTTGGCTATTATAATATATTATAAATCTATTAACCCCAGACTAGGCAAAATCGTTAATAAACCTTATTAAGATATATACTAAGGAGCTCTAATATAGCGGGGACAAGGACTACTTAAATAAGAAGCTTTACATTTTCGTTAACTTATATTAAAGAGTATTAGTTAAGACTAAGGTCTAAAACTAAGCCTTTTTATTAATATTACGAGACGGAGCTAGTTCGTATTACTACTAGTACTTCTAAAATAAGGAGTACTTATTTAATAAGCTTGTTAGAACGACTCGCGAACACTTTAAGACAAAGGAGAGAGCTAATAAGTTCCTTAGCTAGTAGTTTAGTTTAACCTTCTTATTATTTTAGGAGAAGTCTTACTAGACGAGAAAACTAGTATTAACTTAATTAAAGAATTTCGCTAAGGAACTATAAAGTATTTAACTTAGCCTAAAGGATAATAATATACAAAACAATAAGACGCTCCGCGATAAGCTTGTGTAAGAAGTAATAAGGAACCCCCCCTTTAAGATGGCCTTATTTTAGGCACCCCTTACCTTTCTTATATTAATAAATAATCTTCGCTTTACTGTCGGCGTTAAAGTAACTTATGACTTGGGATCGAGGGTAAGTAAGTACTCCGGATTATATACGAATCGCCACTAATCTTATGTCGTAAATAAAACGACTTATTACTTTAATTATAAAATGAAATTTTTAAGTAGAAATAAACGCGAAGACAAATTCTAGCCTATACTAAACTATATAAGTTATATTATTTACAAGAAGATAGATTATTATAGTAGTCGCTACTTTAACGAAGAGTAGGCAGCGTCTAAGGTACGATACTTTGCGGCGCGTAAGGCCAAAGGAGTAAAAGCTATAAACAAGACCTTTAGGAGTTACTTAGCTTATATTAAGGGAATCGACCTTAATTTTAATTAGAACTAGATTATATCTAGACACTATTCGGGAAACTACTAAGATGCGGATTTAAATACTTTAATAGATATTAACGACTCTTTAAAAAGTTCTAATAATAATAATAACGATAATATTATAAACTTCACAATTATATTTATAGTAAGTAAGGCATAATATAATACACGAGAAGTTATAAGGCAACTTAAAGAGAAGAAAACTACTCACATATTAGAAAGTAAAATTAAGAGACTTACTCTTAGTAAGGCCTATATAACGTAATAAACAGATAAATTCTTTTAAGGACTATTAATTAACACAAGGGTATTTAATAAAAACACAAGAGGAATTAACTAATTACAAGCTTTATAACAAATTTAAGATATTAAGTTTAACACTAGTTAGGCGGACTAAAGCCAAATCACATTTAATACTAGTTCGCGACCGTCCTTAGGGGTTACTATAGTTAACACTTTAGCTAAAGAAATAGACTTCTAAATCGTGGACGTAAATATCTTATTTCTAATTTGTTTATAACAGCTAAATGCGCTAAATACGTAGTATAATAACCTGCGTAACGTCTTAATTTAAGGCGACAAGAAGTACTTAATTATATAAAAACATAAGTATTTATAGCTGCTTTTGAATTAATATTATTAATTATTAAACACTTCGACCGGAACAATAAATACATGCCACCTAACCGAATCAGAAATACGTCGGCTTTATAAACGTTTCGGGCACCCTTCAGTAAGACGTCTTTAGCACCTATTAAATCAAGCTGGCTATAAGTATGACTCGGAAGTCATATTAAGGATTAAAGAGATATATAAGTATTACTAGAAATATATAAATGCTTTATATAAGTTCCGCTTTAAACTATAAGACGACGTCGACTTTAATTATATAGTCTACGTTAATATCGCGATGTTTAGAGAATAATATACCTTTTATATAATAAATAAAGTAACGGGTTTTAGTACGGCGAAACTATTTTAAAAAGCCCCTAGTTCGGCTATAACTCGGGCTACCTTTAACGCATTTAAATTAATATAGATTAATATATACCTTAAACCTCCAGATTTCGTCGTATATAATTATAGTACTAATTTTAATTTTAAAGAGTTTTGGAGTGCACTTAAATCTATAGGTAGTATCTTTAAGCTAATACTTATTAAGGTATATTATTTAATTAGCAAAGTTAAGCGATACTATCGCCTATTACGCCGTGCTTATGAAATCGTTATAAAATAGTACCCTAAGTTAAGCGACGAAAACTAATTATAAATAGTAGTAAAAGTAGTAAACGATATAACTAGACTTAATAGGTTTATTCTTATATTTCTTGTTTTTAGCGTATACTTTAGAATAACAGAGTTAGACCCCTTAAATTCGTTAATCGAGTAACGTGCGGCTACGATTAAGAAAGTTATAAAAGAAGTATAAAAAATCTGTATTATATATAAAGTTAATAATACGTTAATTACACGAAACGGCCCTAAAACCACTTATATTTACAATCTTTACTTTAATAATTAAGTTTTAGTGTATTAAGAAGGTAAAGAATAAACAGGACCTTACGATTTCTTAGGTATTAAGGGAGAATTATATAAGATTAATATAAGAAATAAAAGAATACGTATCTTTTAATCGATTATAATTTGTCTCTTTAAGATAAACACTTTTAGTATTAAATAACAAAAAGAAAACTTATTAGAGGATATTTATAAGTAATATTTAAGATCCCTAATTAAAAACATTACTAAAACAGTACTAAATCTACCCTAAATTACTATTTAAATTCTATTTACGAAACACCTCTTAGATTTATTAATTATTAATAACGATTATAATATTAAAGTATTTTTAACTAAGAAAGAGACGAGGGATTAGGAGTTATCTATTAAACTTCGAGCTAAAGGGAAGATTATAGCCCTTAAACTATTATTTTAATAGTCTCAAAGGACGAAATATAAAGTACTTATTAAAAGGGGTGTTTTTGTACTTATTTATAAGGACAACCTTAGAGTAAGAGGCTATCGCATCTTTAAGTCAAGAATAGTAAACGAGGTCAAAGGCAAAAAAACGTTAGCTTTATATAAGAAGTTAAGACTAGTAATTTAATACTTTAATAATAAAGGGAAGAGAGAGGTTTTGACTTAGTTTTTAATAATCTAATAATTTAATTAATAGTTATTTATATTTTTAGCCGCTACTATTAAGCACTTAAATCGCCTCCGAAATTAGTCCGAATCTTATTTAGCTATTAAGAATATTACTTAAGCTTACGTCTAAGTAAAGACAAGGCTTCTCCGGGACATTTTTATATAGCCACTAAAAGAGATCACTAGGGATTTCCCTCTTAGTATAGTATTTATAGTAGTACTACTGTTATATAATATACTTAAGTCCGGAAACTATTAGTTTAATACGTACTACAAATATTATATAAAAAACTTATAAATAAAAACATTAATATATAACTTATATTTATTAATTAGCACTAAGGAAAGCTATGACTTTAGAGTCATAGGAATGTAAACAGACAATACTTTAATTCTAAGAAATAAAGACTTCTTGGCAAGAGAGTAAAATAAGATTATTAAGGCTAGTTTTATAATAAAGCCGATATAAGTACTACTTCTTACTAAAACTATTACGTTTAATAAGTATATTATCTTTATAAACAAGGATAGCCTTTATATATTACAAAAGGGTTAAGAAGTAAGGCTAAAGTTAGTTAACGTAAGAAAAAAGGACTATAAGAAGGCCTATAGAAAGTAATAAGCTTGTGCGTCTTACTTTATTATTATTTATTAGCCGAAAGTAACGTTTAATCTCTTAGTCTCTTAGTCGCAGCGTAATACTAGAATCTAATAGAAGACGACTGTTACGACCTACGATGCGCCTCGCAATCTAACCGACACGGGCTCGTAGTATCGCTGGCTATGCGACGGCGCTAAGCTTAATAGGGAAGACTTAGTGGCGAGCCTGCGACATGTGGATAAATAGCCCCCGACTACGCTAGGCCCTATTAAGAGGCTCCTTTATATATTTATACTCGAGCTCCCTCTTATAAAGAGCTCTCCTTTTCTCCTTGTCTTTTCTTCTCGATTCTGAGCGTAGCCTTAGGTCTAAATATAAAGCTTAAATTAACTCGCCGTATTAACCTCTTAACTAGTTATAATATAAGAAAAGACTAATACCCCTTTATTATAAAGCGTTATATTTCACTTAGTCTTACACCTTGTCGACTTGCCCTTATAATAAGTTAATAACAAGCCTTAATACCTTAGCTTATTCGACAGATAAGTACCTCTCTGCCCTAATAATAGACTGTCCTAAAGAAAACTAGATATTCTTTCGCGATTAACTTGCCTTGCCGCAACTTAACGCGCGCCCTGTTTCGAACGTATATCTAATTAATATATTAATTAATAACTTTAAATACCTTTCTACCTTACCTTATTATTATTACCAACTTCTCCCCCTCGTCGGCGAAACTCCAGAGAAAAGAGCGCCCTTATACGGCTAGGCTTTACCGACACCCCTATCCCTTCGGTCGAGACTCTCTCGAAGGAGCTAGAAAGCTTTAACGGATTTGACTTAGACCTAAAGGACAAACCCTAGCGCTTCTTCGACGCATCGCCAGAGCCTACTGATATAAAAGGCCTTACCCCCGCTTAATAAGCTAAAGTAAATTAATTAATTAAGGACTCTATTAACTTTACTATCGCCGCTATTATTACACAAGCCCTTATTTAATATACTATTAATAACCCTCGCTAAGGGACTAACACTCCCTCCCCTTCTAACCAATCTAAACGTGCTCTTACAGCAGACCTTTAGCTTATTGCCGACTATTACCTCCTTAAGCTAAACCCTGCCACCCTTATTATTAAGCCTAATAAAGTTAAGTACCCCTGTACCCCTTTTAGTAATTATAAGGGCGAAATTAAATACGACGCTTAGAAAATAAATATAAAGTTCTTTATTTAAAAATACTTAAGTAACTTCTTTATTAGTAAATTATAAGTTTATACTTACTTTAAGTATATAAAGAGAGAGGCTAAGACTATTATCTTTTAATAAATAAACCCCGACTTCGCTAGAGACTTTAACAAAGCCGCCGACGTCTTAAAGGCCTTAAACTAGCGTTTCTTTAACTATAATCGAATATAAGTAACTAAATTTAAGTATAACTAATTATAAATAAGTAATATAACTTATAACGAATTTCATATAAAGTTTAGGACGTACACGGCTACTAGAAAAATCTCACTTAACCGCTAGTTCGACGACGTATACGAGAAAGTCTTAAATAAGCTTAAGTATAATATTTAAACTAAAAAGTATAAATTCACTAGAGATTATATAACTCTCGACAAGTTCTTAGTCGTCTTAAATCGCGAGCTACAGAATATCGCTACTAAACAAATTAATAAACGTATTATTACTACCGCCCGTGAAGCCCCTCGAGTCTCTTTTAATAATACTAGTACTAGCGACTTACGCGGTATCTTAAAGAAGGACAGCTTACGCTTAACTTCCCTTACCCCCGCTTCTTACGCGTAAAAACTACTGACTTTAAGACAGTCGTTAAATGTCTACTAGCGTATACCCTCTCCTTCGCCCGTCTTACGCCGACTTAAGTCCCCTGTACTTCTTCTTATACTTAGAGACGTCTCTTCTAACACTTGTCTCTATTATAATAAGACCGGCTATTAAGCTAGTAACTGCCTTAAGCGCTGTAGAGACTAGGCTCTTAATAAGTCGATTTCTTAGTTAGTCGTTAATAAGGATTTAAAGACTAACGAATTATTAAAAAACTCTTAGGCTATAATAAAGACTTATACCTTAATATAAGTTATAACTTATAAAAAGACTTAGTATTTAATTTCCGTGCTTTTATTAGAGGGCGTTAATTCTTAATTAGTATTAAACTAAGAAGGAATAGATTCTTTATTAAGACACTTATATATATTAATAATAGAGCTAATATTTTTAATATTATTAAAACCTCTTTTATATACTGACTCGTTAAGTAATTTAACATTTTTTTATATCCCTCCTTTAATTAATTGTTCTAACTAATTATAATAATAAGAAAGGCAAGCTAATTAACACGGCCGTCTTACTTACCTTAATAATCGACCACCGGCGAATTAACTTCCCCTTTCTAGTAATTAACTTAAAAAACACCGACGTCTTAATTAGTTAGAAGTTCCTTGAGTATTACGACTTAAAGTAGTCGTATATAAAGAACCGTAATTAACTAAAATAACTATTAAATATACCCGTTTAGCCGTACTTTAACTAGCGAGTCTTCGTCGATATTAACCGCTCTAATAAGCTAATCGTTAAGTCTCACTAACTTAACGCGAAACGAAGAGATACCCTTATAAACCTAAATAACTATTATTAAAAGCAAGCTAAGATTGCGGCGCTCGACGTTTCCCTTAAGACATAAGTCTCTATACGACTTACCGCCGGCGTCTCGCCGACTCGATCCTCAAGTTTCGCGAGAAAAGTTAAAGAGCGCCTACGTGTTATAAAGGATTAATTAAACCCTACGACATCCCGTGATCCGGGATTATTACCTAAAGACAGGGGAGCCTATAAAACCTCCTTAGCGAATTACTAGCTAAAGGTACTTACTATAGAGATCTTCCTTATATTAGTAATAATAATATTTACGACGTACCTTTAACTTAAGAGAGTTAAGAAGAATAAAGTAAAAACCTTTATAATATTAATATATAAGATTAACTAAGAGTTAACTCGTCGCCGGCGAGAGGCCCTAAACTAATTAAGTGTCGAACTCGTATTAATAAACAGAGATTTAACCCTAGAGGAGGCCTTAGAGGCTAAGTACACACAAGATAATAAGCTAGTAAGTAAAAAGCTCTTAATAGAGTACTAAGAGTACGCTCCTCTCTTCTCCTGGCGAGCCTTTAACGAGCTACTAAAGTATTACTAAGGTGTAAATTACTAAATCGAGCTTACTAAGGAAAACGACTTATCCTTTAAACTTCTCTAGCGTATAATTAAAGAATAATTATTAGAGACTAAGTAATATATTATTAATAACTTATATAAAGGTTTTATTAAGCCCTTTAGCGTATTATACGTGGCCCTTATTCTCTTTACTAAGAAAGCCGACGGCAGTCTCCGGCTATACGTCGACTATAGGAAGCTAAACGCCCTATTAAAGAAGGACTTATACTTAATCCCCTTAATTAATAAGATAATAATACGTATTTATAAAGTAAAGGTTTTTATAAAGCTTAATATTTAACAAGCTTTCTACTATATTCGCATATTCCCCGAGAGCGAGGATTATACGACTTTTTATACCCGGTATAATACGTATAAATATAAGGTCCTTCCCTTTAGCCTTATAAATAGCCCGGCGACCTTTTAGTGATTTATTAATAATATCTTTATAAAGTACCTTAACGACTTTTACGCGGCTTATATAAATAATATCCTTATATATTCGTCTACTCTAGAAGAGTATAAGGTTTATATTAAGAAAATTATAGTAATATTACAGGTACACGGACTCTAGGCCGATATTAAGAAGTCTGAGTTTAGCGTGTAAAAGACAAAGTTCTTAAGATTTATTATTAACGTCGATGGCGTGGAGGTAAACCTAAAGAAGATTAGTGTAATTAAGGACTAGCGATACGCTAATAATATACGGGGTATATAAAGCTACCTTAGTTTTTATAACTTTTACCGCCGGTTTATTAAAGATTATAATTATATTACACGACCCTTTATAATACTTACTAAAAAGGACGTTCCCTTTAAATTTAATAGCGCTTATAAAGACGCTTAGGAAACTCTCTGGGAAGCCCTCTAATCTACGCCGGTTTTTTATTACTACGACTTTATTAAATAGACACGGCTAAAGACTGACTCTTTTAATAGAGTCGTCGCTAAGATTTTATTTTAACTATAAGAAGACGGCACCTTTTACCCCGTGGGATACTTTTCTAAGACTATAATAAACCCCGAGCTTAATTACTTAATCTATAATAAAGAGATACTAGCGATTTTCCGGTTATTTAAGTAATATCGCCTAAAGCTCTTAAGTACTTAAAGAAATGTTCTTGTTTATATAAACTACCGGGCCTTAGAGTACTTTATAATTACAAAAAACCTTACGGCTAGACAAGCTTAATAGGCTGAGTTCTTTATAGACTTCTATTTTACGATTATATATCGCACCGGGACGATTAATACGCTGACTAATACCCTGTCTCGACAGGATTAAGACCTCACGGAGACAAAGGCACGTAAGCGGGCTATCCGCAGTTAATAGTTAATTCCGACTAACAAAATTAACTCGCGAGTCGCTAGCAACCTTTAGCTCTCTGCCGTTGATCTTATAGACGCTTATATTAATATTATAAAGATAATACCCTTAGCACTTATAGAGGCTATAATCCCGGACCACGATATTAAGACACGTGACGAGCTAGAGCCGGAACCTGAGCCTAATACAGGAGTGTTAGTCGACCCGGAGACCCCTATACTAAAAGAGCTAGACCTTAACTCTATAGTAGCTTATAACATCGCGGAATATAATATTATTAATTAAGTACTCGTAACTAATAAGTCTTCGCCTTTATTAAAGCCTCTCTAATAAAAAGCCAAGGAATAATTATTAGATTACGAGCTAATAAACGACTAGTTACTTTTTTAAGGACGCCTAAAAGTGCCTTTAAAGCCACTAGAGCTTCGCACGACACTTATCTGTTATATACACTCCTAGCTATTAGTAACACACGCGGGGATCGGGAAGATAAAGGCATTACTAAGCCGTAAATACTATTAAAATAGCCTCTCTATAAACGTAGCTCGATACGTAACAAATTACAGTTACTCCCGGCAAAAGGCTAAAAGAAATAAGACTCTTAGTTTCTTATACCACTTATTAATCCTTACTCGGCCGTATTAATACCTTATAATAAATTTCACGAAGCTACTATTAAACAAGCATAGTTATAACTTCGCTATAATTATTATTAACCGCTTATTTAAGAAACTAGTCTCGATACTTTATAATAATATAATTACGATAAAAGGTATAGCTATTCTTTTCTTTGTCTATTAAACTCGACACTTCGGTATACTAGACTTTATTATCTCGGACTATGGACTTTAGTTTGTCTCTTCCTTTTAAAAAGAGTACTATTATATCCTTAGGACTAAAGTAAAGTTAACGATAGCGTATAACTTAAACATTAATAGTTAAACGGAAGTAACGAACTAATTTATTAAGTAACGGCTTCGTCCCTTTTATTACTATTACTAAGACAATTAGAGCGACCTCTTATTAGTTATAGATATCGCTTAACTAACGTTACTACACGAGTCCTTAGGCTGCCTGTCCCCTTTCTAGCTACTTAATAACGTTAAGCTAAAGACTTCTTAAGATTTAGTTAACCTAAAACCTCCGGTTATAGTAATAAAGAAACTTAACTGCGAAGAGGCTCTATAAGTAATATTACAAATAAAGGAAGTTACAGAAGTTGTATAGTCGTCCTTAAAAAATTAACAAGAGAAAATAAAACAACTAACGAACCGTGGGCGACGCGCTATCGATTAAGACGTTAACGACCTAATATTAGTCGACACTCAAAACTAAAATATTAACCGACCTTTAAAAAAGCTCTCCGACAAGTAATATAGCCTAACTAAGGTACTCGCTAAAGAAGGAGAAAGTTAAAGAGTTAAGCTCCTAGAGGACTAATAAATTTATCCCGTCTTTTACTCGCACTTACTTTGTAAGTACGTTAATAACCCCTTACTTAAATAAGCTAAAGTTACGTCGGTACTTATTTAACTATTACTTAAGTAAAATAAGTAAGAAATTAAAGGCATCTTTAGCTCTAAGGTTATACAAAATAAGCTATTTTACTATATTAAGTAGCTAAGCGCCGATGAAGACTTAAAATAATACTTATACTCAAATGTTATAACAACTCCGTATATAGTCAAACAGTTTCACTTAAAACATCTTAACGTTAAAGTGTTACGACCTACGATGCGCCTCGCATTCTAACCGACACGGCTCGTAGCATCGCTGGCTATACGACGGCGCTAAGCCAGATAGGGAAGACTAAGTAGCGAGCCTGCGACATATTGACGTGAATGGCACTCGACTACGCTAGGCCCTATTAGGAGGGTCTTTTATATATATATACTCGAGCCCCCCCTTATAGAGAGTTCTTCTTTCTTCCTTATCTTTTCTTCTCGATTCTGAGCGTAGCCTTAAGTCTAAATATAAAGCTTAAGTCTACTCGCCGTATTAACTTTTAGTTAGCTGTAATATAAGAAAAGACTAATACCCCTTTATTATAAAGCGTTATATTTCACCTAGTCTTACGCCTTATCGACCTGCCTTTATAATAAATTAATAACGAGCCTTAACACCTTAACTTATTCGACAAATAAGTACTTCTCTGCCCTCGTAGTAGACTGTCCCAGAGAAAGCTAGATATTCTCTCGCGATTAGCCGGCCTTACTATAACTTAACGCGCGCCGCTGTTTCAAACGTATGTCTAATTAACAAATCGATCAACAACCTTAAACACAAATACCCCTTAACCCCACCTTACCACTATTACCGACTTCCCCCCCTCGTTAGCGAAGCTCTAGAGAAAGAAGCGCCCCTTTACGGCTAAGCTTTATTAATACTACCCTCCTCCTTTTAGTCGAGACTCTCTTAGAAGAACTAAAGAGCTTTAACAGATTCGACTTAGACTTAGAGGACAAACCCTAGAGCCTCTTTAACGTATCGCCGGAGCTTACTAATATAGAGGGCCTTACCCCCGCTTAATAAGCTAAGGTGGATTAGCTAATTAAGGACTTTATAAGCTTTACTATCGCCGCTGCCGTTATATAGGCCCTCGCCTAATATACCGCTAATAACCCTTGTCAAGAGACTCGCACTTCTTCCCCTTCTAACCGATTAACACGCGCTCTTACGGCGGATCTCCAGCTAACCGCCGACTATTACCTCCCAAAGTTAAACCTTATTATCCCTGCCGTCGAGCTTAATAAGGTTAAGTACCCTCGTACCCCCTTTAGCGACTATAAGGGCGAAATTAAATACGACGCCTAAAAGATAAATATAAAGCTCTTTATTTAAAAGTACTTAAGTAACTTCTTTACTAGCGAATCGTAAGTTTATATTTACTTTAAATATATAAAAGGAGAAGCCAAGACTATTATCCTTTAACGAATAAACCCCGACTTCGCTAGAGACTTTAATAGAGCCGCCGACGTCTTAAAGGCTCTAGACTAGCGTTTCTTTAACTATAACCGAGTATAAGCCGCTAAACTTAAATATAACTAATTATAAATAAATAATATAACTTATAATAAGTTCCGTATTAAGTTCACGACATACACGGCTACTAAAAAAATCTCACTTAATTACTAATTCGACGACGTATACGAGAAAGTCTCAGATAAGCTTAAGTACGACATTTAGACTAAGAAATATAAATTCGCTAGAGATTATATAACTCTTAACGAGTTCTTAGCTGTCTTAAATCACGAGTTATAAAATATTATTATTAGATAAGTTAATAAACGTGTTATTATTACCGCCCGCGACGCCCCTCGAGTCTCTTTTAATAATACTAGTACTAACGACTCGCGCGGCATCTTAAAGAAAGACAACTAACATTCGACTTCACTTACCCCTACTGCTTACGTATAGAAACTACTAACTCTAAGATAGTCGTTAGATATCCGCTAATAATCGCCCTCTCCTTCGCCCGTCTTACGCCGACTTAAGTCCCTTATACCTTCTCTTATACTTAAGGACGTCTCTTTCGACACTTGTCTTTATTATAATAAGACTAATTACTAAGCTAGCGACTATCTTAAGCGCCGTAGAGACTAAGCCCTTAATAAGTCAATTTCTTAGTTAGTCGTTAGTGAAGATTTAAAGACTAACGAGTTATTAAAAAACTCTTAGGCCGTGGCAAAGACTCTTACTTTAGTATAAACTATAACTTATAAAAGGACTTAGTATTTAATTTCCGTGCTCTTATTAAAAGGCGATAATTCTTAATTAATATTAAACTAAAAAAGAATAGATTCTTTATTAAGACACTTATATATATTAATAGCGGAACTAATATTTTCAGTGCTATTAAAACCTTTTTCGTATACTAACTCGTTAAGTAATTTAATATTTCCTTTATATTTCCCCCTTAGCTAATTGTTCTAATTAATTATAATAGTAGGAAAGGCAAGCTAATTAATACGGCCGTCTTACTTACCTTAATAATCGACCGCCGGCGAATTAACTTCCCTTTTCTAGTAACTAACTTAGGTAATACTAACGTCTTAATTAATCAGAAGTTCCTCGAGTATTATAACTTAAAGTAATTATATATTAAGAACTAGAATCGACTCAAATAGCTATTAAATATACTAGTCTAGCCGTACTTTAACTAGCGAGTCTTTATCAATATTAACTATTTTAACAAGTTAATCGTTAAGTCTCACTAGCTTAATACAGAACAAAGGGATACTCTTATAAATACAGATAACTACTGCCGGAGGTAAGCTAAGATTACGGCACTCGACGATTCCCCTAAGCTAAAGGTCTTTACACGACCTGCCGCTAGTACCTCGCCGACTCGACCCTCGAGCTTCGCTAGAGAAGTCAAGGAGCGCCTACGTGTTATAAAGGATTAATTAAACCCCTTAATATCCTGTAATCCGGGAT
This sequence comes from Leptodontidium sp. MPI-SDFR-AT-0119, assembly GCA_020726505.1. Classification (NCBI taxonomy): domain Eukaryota; kingdom Fungi; phylum Ascomycota; class Leotiomycetes; order Helotiales; family Leptodontidiaceae; genus Leptodontidium; species Leptodontidium sp. MPI-SDFR-AT-0119. Next base: position 74,742 of record JAHLEZ010000042.1, on the reverse strand, counting down.
TATTACTTAAGGACGAGAGAGCTCGTGAAGCCTCCCCGGCGAATTACTAACTAAAGGCGCTTATTACGGAAATTTTCCTTATATTAATAGTAATAATATCCACGACGTACCTCCGACTTAAGAAATCTAAAAGAAGTAAAGTAAAAACCTTCGTGACATTAATATATAAAATTAACTAAGAGTTAACTCGTCGCCGGCGAAAGGCCCTAAACTAATTAAGTGTCGAACTCGTATTAATAAACGAAGACTTAACCCTAAAGGAGGCCCTAAAGGCTAAGTACGCGTAAAATAATAAGTTAGTAAGTAAGAAGCTCTTAGTAAAGTATTAAGAGTATACCCCTCTTTTCTCCCGGCAAGCCTTTAACAAGTTACTAGCGTATCGCTAGGGCGTAGACTACTAGATTAAGCTTACTAAGGAAAACAACTTGTCCTTTAAACCCCTCTGGCGTATAACTAAAAAATAACTGTTAGAGATTAAGCGGTATATTATTAACAACTTATATAAAGGTTTTATTAAGCCCTCTAGCGCACCCTACGCGGCCCCTATTCTCTTCGTCAAAAAGGCTAATAACAGTCTTCGGCTATACGTCGACTATTAGAAGCTAAATGCCTTATTAAAGAAGGACCTGTACTTAATTCTACTAATTAAGGAAATAATAACACGTATTTGTAAGGCAAAAGTCTTTACAAAGCTCGATATTTAGTAAGCCTTTTACTACATTTGTATGTCCCCTAAGAGCGAAAACTATACGACTTTTTATACTTAATATAACACGTATAAGTATAAAGTCCTTCCCTTTAGCCTTATAAATAGTCTAGCGACTTTCTAGCGTTTTATTAACGATATCCTTATAAAACACTTCGACGACTTCTACGCGGTATATATAAATAATATCCTTATATATTCGTTTACTCTTAAGGAATATAAGGTCCACGTTAAGAAGGTTATAGTAATATTATAAGTACACGAACTTTAAGTTAATATTAAGAAGTCTAAGTTTAGTATATAAAAGACAAGGTTCTTGAGATTTATTATTAACGTTAATAATATAAAAGTAGACTTAGAGAAGAATAATGTAATTAAGGACTAGTAATACGCTAATAATATACAAAGTATATAAAGTTACTTTGGCTTTTATAACTTCTACCACCGGTTTATTAAAGACTACAGTTATATTATACGACCCCTTATAATACTTACTAGAAAGGACGTTCCCTTCGTCTTTAATAACGCCTATAAAAACACTTAGGAAACTTTTTAAGAGGCCTTTTAATTTACGCCGGTTCTTCGCTACTACGACCTTATTAAGTAAACACGGCTAGAGACTAACTCTTCTAATAAGGTCGTCGCTAAGATTTTATCTTAACTTTAAGAAGACGACACCTTTTACTCTATAAGATACTTCTTAAAGATAATGATAGACCCTAAGCTTAATTACTTAATCTACGATAAAGAAATACTAACGATTTTCCGGTTATTTAAGTAATATTACTTAAAGCTCCTAAGTACTTAGAAAAATGTCTTTGTTTATATTAATTACTAAGCCCTAAAGTACTTTATAACTACTAAGGACTTTACGACTAGGCAAGCTTAATAGGCTAAGTTCTTTATAAACTTCTATTTTACGATTATATATTATACTAAGACGACTAATACGTTAACTAATACTCTATCTCGACGAGATTAAGACCTCACGGCTATAGAGGCACGCAAACGGGCTATCCGCAGCTAATAACTAATTCTAACCGACAAAATTAACTCGCGAGTCACTAGCGACTTTTAACTCTCCGCCGTCGATCTTATAGACGCTTATATTAATATCGTAAAAACAATACCCCTAACACCTATAAAGGCTATAATCCCGGATTATAATATTAAGACACGTAACGAGCTAGAGCTAGAACCGGAGCCTGAGCCTAATACAAAAATACTAATCGACCCAGAGACGCCTATTACAGAGGAGTTAGACCTTAACTCTATAGTAGCTTATAATATCGTAAAATACGATGTTATTAACTAAGTGCTCTTAGCTAATAAGTCGTCTCCCTCGCTAAAGCCTCTCTAATAAAAAGCTAGGGAGTAATCGTTAAATTACGAGCTAGCGAACGATAAGTTACTTTTTTAAGGCCGCCTAGAAGTGCCTTTAAAACCACTAGAGCTTCGCACGACACTTATTCGCTATATATATTCTTAACCTTCGGTAGCGTATACGGGAATCAGAAAGATAAAGGCATTTTTTTTTTTTTTTTTTTTTTTTTTTTTTCCTTTTAACGTGCTATATTAGTTAGAAACTATATAACACCGCTAGTCTACTAGCATAGCTAATTATTATATACAAAATTCAGTTCGAATTAGACTGCGACTATACATTTAGGAACATTCTCCCTGTAACTTATAAGAAAATTAAAATCAAAAAACAAAGGAAATAACTAAATGAAAGTACAAATTAAGGCCTAATAGCCTATTCTTCTTCTTCTTCTTCAATCCCTAGCCTCTCTTAGTGCCATTTCCTTGTACATATACTAGTCTCTTTTAAGAATACTAGTATTTCTTTAATTCCAATTTGCGTATGTAATAAAACGGGAATAGTAATAGTCCTAATTTCTAAGTTGCTTTTAATACTAAAGTAGAGTTTTTTACGCTCTAATTTATAGTATTTACAACTAAGTAATAGGTGTTCTATAGTTTCAATACTACCACATCTACACTTGTTATTAGACGCTAGCCTTAGCTTATATAAGTAGGCTTTTAAATATCCATGCCCTAGTTTTAATTAGTAAAAAGAGCCGCTTGTTTCTCTTAGAATACTAGTAAGTAAAAGTAGCTTTTTAGTTATTTTGCATATATACTTTTTAGAGTACGTTTTTAAGGTTTAAAAATTAATATTTTGAGTTATATTAACTCCAATTTCATTCTTCTTTTGACTACTTAGTTTAACTCCTAAATACGCAAAAGAAGTATTATTAGAATTAATAGACGACATAGTAGCTATTTTAGCTAATTTGTCTGCTTTTTCATTTCCAATTATATTAGAGTGACCTAGGACCCAAGCTAAAGTAATACTAGCATTTAGACTATTAATAGCCTTAGACGCTAATATAGCTCTAATTTGTTAGCTTTGCCCTAGGTTATCTAAGGGAGTTTTTAGTCTTAAGAGAGCGACTTAATTATCTGAAAAGACTGTAAAATTATCCCCTTCTTTCGCCGTACTACTAGCGTATTCTATAGCTTATGTAATAGCTTCTAACTCGCCGTTATATACTAATTCGGCCTCCCCTAAATTACTTATTTTTGTAAATGTAAGTATAAGGGGATATCCTTGTGTATGTATATAAACAGCTACACTATAACCTACTCCGCACCCTTTAGGAGTCTGAGAGCCGTCTATATAAATAGAGGTATTCCGACTATTACAAATACTTTGTAAGTATTATAAGTGAGCCTTAGCTTCGTCTTCTTTAGATAACTTAGATATTCTAAAAATATAAGGTGCTTCTCTTTCCTATAAAGGGAAATAAAAGTGTCTTATTACTTCTAAAGTATTAAAGTTAATTATATAATATATTGAATAAACTAGGCTTAAAATAGTAGTAATTGACTCAAGTAAAATACCTAGTAAGTTATACTCCTCATTAGCTCTTATAATAACCTTTTCAACTTCGAGCCTAATAGGGTGTTTTTTACTAAGTTTTAAGGCGCGGAGAATATAGCGCCGACTTATATGATTTAGTCTAATATTAAGTGGAGGTAAAGCTGCTTCAAGCTCTGATAAAATTATAAGTACTGTTTTAAAGACCCCTAATATTTTCTTAGTAGCTAGGTTTTGTAAAGCTTGAAATAGTCTAATTATAGCCTTATTAGGGCAATTGATTTTCCACTATAATATAGAACTATAGTCGGCTACACTAGTAACACAAGCCATATATAATTGACGAATTACAAACGAGGAGAGCCTAATAGTAATATTTGAGAGTCGATTTATACGATAAAACATTTGCTTTATAAGGGAAACTCTAATTGACTTATGATTCTTAAATTTAAGGTTTGAATCAAAATATATTCTTAGCTATTTAATTAGCTTACTAGGAGTTAGTATAGTATTATTTAGAAGTGTAATATTAAGGGTATTCTTACTTCTAAAGAAGTGAATAAGCTTTGTTTTTTCAATATCAAAGCTAATAGAATATTCTTCCCCTAATTTGACTAATAAGCTAGCTTCTCTTTCTAAAATACTTATATTTTTTTAAAAGCTTTTAGAAGAGGCTATTAATGCTAAATCATCCATGTATGATATTGGCTTAATATTCTTAGACTTAAATAAGTCTCGAATATAAATAAGGAATAAAATAAGTGAAATAGGGCTCCCTTGAGGGATACTTATATTTACAATTTAGAATTCCTCTAATTTATTATCAAAGGCAAGTTATAAAGTACGGTTTTCTAAAAATGACGAAATCTACAAAATTAGACTTATAAGTAATTTTAATTGAGTTAAAACCTAAATAAGACGATTCTTAGAAACGTGATTAAAAGCTCCCTTAACGTCAAGGAATAGAGTAGTAGTTTTAAGCTTATTTGCCTTATTATCTTCTACTTCTATTTGTAAAAGTAATGCTACGTTAATAGCTGATTTTTTAAGTCTACTACCGATTTGACTATCGTGTAATAAAGTAGTTGTTTCAGCTAAGTAGCTTAGGCGCTTAGCTAAAATTCTTTCAGAAACCTTACCTAGGCAATTAAGTAATAATATAACTTTATATACCTTTAGTTTAGAATAATCAGGTTTTTTTAGTTTCTTAAGAATAAACCCCGTAGCCTCTTTCTAACACTTAGGGTAGTGCCCTTGATTTATAAGTATTAAATAGGTTATAAAAAAGACTTCTGGGATAGTTAAATAAGCTTTAATTATAATCTCTTAAGTAATTAAGTCAGGTCTAGGGGTTTTACCCTTAATCTTTGAAGTACATGAATCCTTTAGCTCTACTTTAGATAAAAGAGGCCATTTCCAAGTATTACTACTTATATATGACGTTAAATTAATAGGCGCTGAAATAAGAGGTTCTAGAAATAAAGTACTTCTAAAAATATTATACTTTTGTTGGAAAGTCGACTCTAATTCCTTAGTCTCTAAATTATAAAGACTTAGTATAAGAGAGCTAGTATTATTTTTAGTATATAATATAGCTTTAAAAATCGACTAGGAATCCTCTTTTTCTAAGAACTTATTCTAATCCTTTCTTTTTTTAACCTTAATAATATTAAAATAAAGGTTTTTAGCATTTTTTAGTTCTTGAAAGTAGAGGGTATACCCTGAGGCTTTATTTAGACGGTAATATCTTTACATTGATTTCCGTAGTATTTTAAGATCCTTATTCCATTAAGGTTTACTAGCAATTGACTTATAAGATCTAGGAGTAGAATCTTTAGCCGCTTGAATTATATTCCTAGTAAATAGCTCCCCTAGGTCATCAAGCTCTTGATTTGTATACTTAGAATTAGGGTTATAATTAAAGTCCTGAAAATAATTATTAAGACTTTTATTAAACTTTACCTAATCTGTTTTCTTTGTATTAAATCGGGGGACCTTTAGGGGGCTAATACTAATACTACTACAAGTAAATGTAATAGTAAATAGTACCCCAAAGTGATCTGAACTTAGATCAGGCAATATTTATTAATCTTCGACTTAGTTTACTATTCCTTGAGTAGTAAATGTAAAGTCTAATACAGAAGGGGCCTCTATATGTGGTCTATAAAACGTTCTTTCCCCGGGAGTATTTAATAGGCTTAAAGAGTGTTTTTCAATTAAGTCTAATAATACCCCTATATTACCGCTTTACGGTGTAATAGGGTCCTACTACGGGTAATGTATATTAAAATCCCCTAGTAATATCGTTTTATTTAAGAATAAGTCTGGTAATAAACCTATTCTTTGTAAGGTTTTAATACTACTAAGGGATTCCAACTCAAGGTGAGTCGCATTATAAACATTAATTAATTGAGTTTTATACTTAACTAAGTCTAAAATAATACAATTAGGGTTTTGTGGTGAGCTAGGCGCTAGAGTAGTACTAATTGAGTCTAGTATATAAAATAAAGCTCTAGGCCTAAGAGAACCGTAATTCGGGAGCACTTGTTTAAAACTAGGGTGTAAGACGCTACGAAAGCCGTTAATATTATTACTAATAGTCTAAGGCTCCTGAATTGCTAATATTAATATATTTAGCTCTATAGCCGACTAAAGAACGTGCTTTGTAGTAGAGAGACTCTTATTTACATTGATTTATAGTATTTTAAGACTAATTATCATTAACTATGATTAGTTCGTCTACTATAATAGGCCTATTAGTACTACTAATATTATTTGCTTTATTTTTTATTACTAAGTATACCTCATATAGCTTAGAATCAGCCGTATAAGTAATACTATTACAATTTGCGCATCTTATACTTAAGTGTAAGTACCTAATATTTGATTTACAAGTATTACAACTATATTGTCTACTTATATAGTTTTCTACGCATAAAATACACTTCTTATTTCTTTTATAAAGGCTTTTAGAGTGCCTAAAACCAGCGCATCTAGTACATTAAGAAGTACTAGGAGTAGTTATGTATTTTACTACTTTAGCTAAAATACCCGTAATATAAAGCCTATTTAATATAGCTCTTTTTGCTTGCTCTTAGCTTAGGAAAGCTACTACTATAGTACCTGTTTGTACTAGGCCTAAGTCACGTTTTTCTTTAGGAGTAGTCTAAAAGGATTTTCCTACGGGAGTAAAACCTTTATTAAAGGTTTAAATCTCTTCAGCGACTAGCTTAGAGTTTAATCCCTCTTCTATATTAAACTCCCTAATAGGGATACCATAAATCGCGACCTTATACTATGGCTCTCCTCTCTGAATTAAAATCAAATCAGGAAGCACCCCCTTAATAATTAACTCGTTTAAAATCAAGAACTTAATATTAAAATCAGGGGTAGTAGTAACTACTAAATTACCCCTTAAAGAAAGGGAAACAAAAGAAACAACTAGTCCTTGTATTCCCTTCTTATTAAAAGCAGAATTAAGTAAATTGCGCGTAATAATAGAAAAAAAGGTATTTACTTAGACATTCCGTGCCTATAAGAGGGTACATCTCTTAGTAAGAGTAGACTTACTATTTCCCTTTGGCTTATTAGCCCCAGTTACAGTAAGGTTCCTAGGGCTACCCGGAGCCCTAGCCCTATTCCCCTTAGCACTACTATTACTAGTACTACTAGTTATTATACTATTGACCTGAGTTGTTATTAGTTATTATAAGTGAGCTTTCTCGGCTATTTTAGCCCAAGTAGTTAACTTAGTAGCTTGTGTTTCGATTTTCTTTGTTGCTCTCTCTAAGTTAGCTACTTGAGAAGCTAAAATAGAAGTTGTATTCTTGATTCTATTATATTCTATGTATTCCCTGAATATCTTAAGTAAATCAAGTAGTTTCACTTACTCGTCCCGTGACTTAATAACTAAATATGCCCTTACTAGTAAGTCTCTGGCTTCAAGAACTAGCTTTTGGCTAGTATTACTAGTTTGACTACTTTAGAAGTAAGTTTAACTTTAGTAATATTTTCTATTGAAGTCTATATTAATTCTTAGTGTCTTATTAATATGTTAGTTATTAGTGGGGTTGTTTAATAGTCCGCGCTTTATAGGGGCCAGTTGAGCCGCACTAGTCGATAAGAGCCGAATAGGGGTATTTTGCCCTCGGGAGTTGGAAATAGAGCCCCCTAGGTCTCTAGGGGCTCTAGGAGTAGTCTCGGTCGATTCTACTACTCTTGATAGCCTAGTAGGAAGCTCTCCTAGGTCTCTAGGCGTTGGCGTAGGTGTAGGGGGCTCTAAGGAGTCGAAGGGGTCGAATAGGGGCTCCATAGCTCCCGGCTATTACAGCGGTAATATACTACTGCAAGGCCTAGGGGCAAGGAGATCGATTGGTTAGGAGGTAGTTAATAAGATGGAAACAGGTGTGGTTCAAAGGCAGGGGGGTCAAGAGTCCCGAAAAAGTGTGTTGAAGATAAAGGCATTACTAAGCCGTAAACACTATTAAAATAACCTCTCTACAAACGTAGCTCAATACGTAGCGAATTGTAGTTACTTTTAGTAAAAGGCTAAAAGAGATAAGACTCTTAGTTTCCTATACCCCCTATTAATCCCTACTCGGCCGTACTAACACCTTATAATAGACTTTATAAAGCTATTATTAAACAAGCACGGCTATAACTTCGCTATAGTTATCGTCGACCGCCTATTTAAAAAGCTAGTCTTAATACCTTATAATAATATAATTACAGCGAAAGGCATAGTTATCCTCTTCCTTGTCTATTAGACTTGACACTTTAATATACTAGACTCTATTATCTCGGACTAAGGGCCTTAGTTTGTCTCCTCCTTTTAAAAGAAGTATTGTCGTATCCTCGAGACTAAGGTAAAGCTAATGACGATATATAACCTAAACGTCGACAGTTAAACAGAAGTAATAAACTAATATATTAAGTAGCGACTCCGTCCTTTTTACTATTACTACTAAGATAATTAGAGCGACCTCTTATTAATTATAAATATCGCTTAATTAACGTTACTACACGAGTCCCTAAGCCGCCTGTCCCTTTTCTAGCTACTTAACGGCGTTAAGCTAAGGACTTCCTAAGACTTAGTTAACTTAGAGCCGCCGGCTATAATAATAGAAAAACTTAACTACGAGGAGGCTTTATAAGTAACTTTATAAATAAAAGAGGTTACAAAAGTCACATAGTCGTCCTTAAAAGACTAGTAAGAGAGAATAAAACAGTTAATAAACTGTGGGCGACGCGCTATCGACTAAGACATTAGCGACTTAATATTAGTCGACACTCAGAACTAGAATGTCGACTAACCCTTAAGGAAGCTCTTTAATAAGTAGTACGGCCTAGTCAAAGTAATCACTAAGGAAGGAAAGAGTTAAAGAGTTGAGCTACTAGAGGACTAGTTAATTCACCCCGTCTTTTACTCGCACTCGCTTCGTAAGTACGTTAATAACCCCTTACTAGGATAAGCTAGAGCTACGCCGGCACTTATTTAATTATTACTTAAATAAAATAAATAAGAAATTAAAGGCATCTTTAGCTCTAAGGTTATACAAAACAAGTTATTTTATTATATTAAGTAACTAAGCGCTAATAAAGACTTAAAGTAATACTTATACTTAAATACTATAACGGCTCCGTATATAGTTAAACGGTTTCACCTCAAGCATCCTAACGCTAAGGGCCCGCCAAGAGCTCTCTTAAAATAGCTAGAGGCTTATAACGCTAGTGTCGACGACTATAACGACTTAGAAGACGACACAGTTATAACTATAATTACGCGGACGTAGTTTTTCGGGAGGGGGGGGGTAATGTTACGACCTGTGATGCGCCTCGCATTTTAACCGACACGGCTCGTAGTATCGCTGGCTATACGACGGCGCTAAGCTAAATAAGGAAGATTAAGTGGCGAGCTTACGACATATTAACGTAAATGGCACTCGACTACGTTAGGCCCTATTAGGAGGGTCCTTTATGTATATATACTCGAGCCCCCCCTTACAGAGAGCTCTCCTTTCCTCCTTGTCTTTTCTTCTCGATTCTGAGCGTAGCCTTAAGTCTAAATACAAAGCTTGAGTCTACTCGCCGTATTAACCTCTGGCCAGCCGTAACATAAAGGGCCGCTAAGAGCTCTCCTAAAATGGCTAAAGGCTTATAACGCCGGTATTAACAATTATAACGACTTAAAGGACGACACGGTTATAGCTACAACTACGCGGACGCAGTTTTTTAGGAGGGGGGGGGTAATATTACGACTTACGATACGCCTCACAATTTAACCGACATAGGCTCGTAACATCGCTGGCTATGCGACGGCGCTAAACCTAATAGGGAAGACTTAGTGGCGAGCCTACGATATGTGGATGAATAGCCCCCGACTACGTTAGGCCTTATTAGGAGGCTCCTTTATATATTTATACTCGAGCTCCCTCTTATAGAGAGCTCTCCTTTTCTCCTTGTCTTTTCTTCTCGATTCTGAGCGTAGCCTTAGGTCCAAATACAAAGCTTGAGTCAACTCGCCGTATCAACCTCTTAGCCAGCCGTAATATAACGACGTTAAGGCCTTAAACTTACGCCTTAAATAGTAAATAGACAACCTAAAGAGAGGACTCTAATACGTACTAATTAACTTATAATCTGCGAAGGTCTATGTTTTTATAAATAGTTCTTTTACTAATAATAAAGACTTAAGTTTATAAATAGGTTTCGTATTAATAATCGGTACCGAAATAGTAAAGGATACGCAATTTACTTTAACTAGTAATATCGTGTATATTAGCTTAATAAAATATAAGAGAGTAACTTGTGTAATACTCACATCGAAGCTATATACTATAGTAGCTAATATTAATATGTTAATTTCTCTTAATACTACTATTAATATAGTAACTAATAAGCTTAATATCTCACGTCTTCTTATTATTATTTACATAGATTCTTTGTCCCTTTATAAGTATATTATTAAGTTTAGTACGACGAAAGAGAAGCGCCTAATAATTAATATTATAGCCATTCGTTAATTATACTAGCGTAGAAAGCTAACGGAGGTTCGATGGATTAATGGCGCTAATAATCCTATTAACGTTATAACGAAAAGTGCTTTAAATAAGGCTTTTCGGGATTTTATTAATATTAATATCTTTACTATTAAGATAGAGGGTTAAGTTTAACGGTTAACCGGAGTTAATTTAGACTAGTAACAGAGGGATTTCTTATACTCGTTAATTTTTTTTATATATTTCTTTATAACTCTTATTTATTAATTTATTACTTGCGATTATTTTTATATTTAATTAATTTACGAAGTTAGAAACGCATTTAATTTGGTTCTAAATACCCTCTAATTTAAAGTACTAACGGGCGGCCTTACGACGATACTTTAATAAGGATAAATTACCGGTTTTACTATAAGGGGCTACTCTCGTATAATAATATAAAGAAAATGCCGCTACGAAAAACTTATTACGAAGTTAATCCGAAATAAGGCTAAATCCCTTACTTATAAATATTTAAAAGAGGTTCCTCGTTCTCTTTTTCCGCGTTATAGCGGCGACTTTAGTAAAGACGTTTAATAAGAGTATTATCTTTACCGCCGTTCTCCTTATTACGCTTAATAACGGCAAAAGAGACAATAATAAAGAGCCGGTTTAAGACTAGCACTATCTCTTATAATAAAGCGTTAATACTTAAGAGCCTTAGTATTAAAAAGAGATAAGGGAGTTAACTTATTACTTACGAGTTAGCTAAGCTAGCGATTTCCCGGCGTATAACGCGCGTTTCCTTTAATAACGCTAGTAATAACTCCTTAGTAGTCTTTAATACGCTAGTAACGGCGACTAATAATACTAAATTAATTAATTTAGCGGTAATAATAATAACTTTTTTATTTTTTGCCTCGAGGGCAGTAACTAAATAAAGGTATTCTTTGGCGATAAACCACGGAATTTATTATATATTAGTAACTATATATCTAAAGAACTTTCGGCGAGGATTTAGATATAATTTAGAATAAGGAAAAGAAATAGAAATACTTATTAAGTTACACTAAGACTTCTTCTTTACGTAATATACATATTTCTTACTCTTAAGATTGTTAAAAGCGTATTCGTAGGATAAGTTCTTTACGAGGAGACGAACACACTAAATATAGTATTTGCGGTATACGAGGTCGAGCGCTCTTATAAGTATAAGTATAAGTATTGTTTTTTAGTTAATATATCGTTTCCTTATTAAACTATTTTTAAAGAGTATATTTACTTTCGGCTTATTTATTTAATTTAATATAGTCTTCTTAGAAATATTAGTTTTTAAGTTATATTAAGCGAATTTAAGGAAATCGGAAAGTAGTATACGTATAATAATTATATATATATTTACTAAAGAAATTCTAAACTTTTAAGAGGAGGCGATATATATATATCTATTACGTTATATAATATTAAGGGTTCTTATTATTATTAGTTCTCGCTTAACTTCGCTACTACGCCTCGCTATATTCGGACCCCTTTCGGGGCACTTTCGGGACATTATCGGGCCGGAATTAAACGCTATTAAATACTTTATTATTTTATTTATTATTTCTTATATATTACTCGTTATTTACTTTTACGTGTATTAAAAATAGTTTTTCTAAAGAAAGTTTTACTTATGTTAGTCTATAAGTCCTTATATAAGTATACTTCGGTCTAGAAAGGTAAGTGCGAGTTAAAGTCAGGGGTTAGAGCTTAGCCGGACTAGTTTCGGTAAAGATTTAGTAGAATTTCGTAGTATATAATCTAGCTCTCCTCGCACTCTCTTAAAAAATACACAGATTTTGAACCACACTTTATTACTCTGTCGCCATATACGCATTTTGAATATATTCACACATGCGGCGTGGTACATGAACCGGTACTGCACCGACATTTAATATATCCGTGAATAATTAGAACTATATGTGCCTGGTACGTGTCCTTCTCAATTGAGCTCTAATTCTTTTCCTAAAATATGCCCGGTCCTTTAGTATGCCTACAGAAACAACCCCAAAACATTCATCCTTTCTTCCTTTAGTGTTTCTCTATTATACAAGTAAGGTCCTATTCTTCACCTGGGCGTCGAGTTACCCACGTACGTGTATACTTTCCTCCTGTAATCCAAGTCTCATCAGTCCAAAGGATCTGATATCATTGCTCCATTATCCAATTTACATGCTTAAGGGCCTATTATAATCGAAGCTGTCGATTCTTCTCTGATATTAGAGGCTTTCGCATAGCTAGACGACAGTGAAAGCCTTCGCGAGCAAGAGCTGTGCGAATAGCATCTTTCTTAACTCTAAAGTCAAATACGTCCGCAAGTTATTTGAAAGACATTCGGCGATTTTGAAATAAGGCACAAACAAAAGTAACAAAGTCTTCTACTTGAGCTTAAGTAAAAAGAAGAGGTCTACCAGATCGTTTAGTAAGCGTAGGATGGTCGGCTTAACAGGCTCGTGCAATTTAGCGTATAATATAACCTGTAAGTCGATAGATTTGCGAGTAAGACTATTTAATTAAGTGTAGAAGGATACAATCTCGTCGTTAATCGCGTGTAAGTTCAGGGGATTTAGTTGCAAGACGAATAAGTAGGTATAGTAAAGGTCTTAAGCCTTTATTTGATTAAGACGAATAACGAAGAGTAGAAAGAGATATCGTGGAACTTCAAGTTGCATTAATTAGTATAGAAAATAATATAGAAAGTAATGTAGACGCGTCTGAAGCTGTGTTTTGGTCTACAGGGCGTCACTATCTTATTTGGTTTAGGGGTGAGTCCCCCCTACTAGTGCTATGACCATACTTAACCGCTGTACCTCCGTATTTATCTGGGAAGTTATTCCATTCATCGCACCCAATCAGATCCCTCAATAGTGAGTGAAAAACACGCTCTTCTCCTCGTCAGCCACAAAACTCACCTAATAGTCCCCTCTCTCGCCTCTTCCATCTCAGGGCACATAACTTTGGCCCATAGCACTCTTTTAATCACGGCTTTTCTTTGCAGTCTTAATCAACACCCTGACTCGCTTCTCTGGCGCGAGATTGACCTGGACAAGGATCTCAGTGGATGCTGGACACAGATCATTGTTTCAACACTCTTGGTATAATCTACACTCTCCCTACCTTCGCTCTCGTGTTCTTCCATTTCGCTCTTCAACTCCTCGCCGTACTACCTACAAAGTCTGGTGGGGGACTCGGTATCGTATCTCTCAGGACCTAGACTTCGACTTTGTTTTTGCTTGTTTTGGCATTGGGGAGGACGGTGTCGACACCAAGAGGGAGACGTTTCCCGTGATTGAAGATTCAAATGACGTTGAAAGATTGGTGTCCGTATAGAAACTGAGGATGAAGAGAGCCATTTTATGGTACTCTTGTGGAGGAATATCCTCGTTATGTGCAGTTTCATTCGCCTTGTGTTCGTGGTACAATGATGGCATTCGATTCGACGAGAACTTATATGTCTGCAGGACATAGAGGGAAGTAGTCCAAGAATTAGCGATATGGAGCCGTAGTCTACCTAGGCCAATTGACTGTTGGATGGAGTTTGTGATTGCCGAAGCAAGTATATCCTGAAATGACACACTCGAGACAGATGTCATATTCCCCATTGGAACAATAACAACAATCTAAGAATGTGAGATAACGATCTACAAGCAGAATCTCAAAATGCAAATAAGGGGAAGAATGTACTGACGGAAGTGAAGTCCTCTGATGACTTTCCCACATCCATACCGATCACAAAGCAACGATGGTGTGTTTTGTGCAAGTCTAGTGCAACAGTTGGATGGCTGATCTCGTCGAGGAGAGCTCATGACTCGGTGGGGTTGGTCATCATCCCTGCAGTGATCGCCTCTTGTCCAGCAAGATTCACAAATTTGCAAGACGCAGGTATAACATTCTGCCATTTTCATCAGTCACAAGGTTCTCCCGCAACGAAACCAGGGGAGGATAGGATGGGGAAAAATTACGTCGGTATCCACCAAATCTAATCAGTTGAAAACATCTGTCACACCAACTTAGGAAATCCGGCGCCTGATTTTCGAACGTGAATGTATAGGCCCTCACTGTCCATCTCGAGCATGCTTCGAAAAACACCTCGCGCTGAGTCTTCATCTCTGCTCGATGTCGGGCCGCGAGCACATTCTTTGCAATCATTTCTCGTTTCTTCCTCTCTTTCTCTGCTTTTTCTTTCTGCGCAGCTTCCATTACTCTTTGTTCTCGAGCAAGCTTTTCTTTCCGTATCTGTATCTCCTTCAACCTCTGTCTCTCCTTTTCCGCTTCTCGCTGTGCTTGTCTCGCCAATCTTTTTTTCTCTTCAAGTTTCTCTTGTTGAATACGCTGCTCTGTTCTTTGCTTCTCCTGGACAAGTTCTTTCTGAAGTTGATGCGCGGCCTTCTGCCGGGCGATCTCCGCAGCCAATTTCCGCTGGTTTTGCTCCTCTCGAAGTTTCAGCTCTGCTTGGGCACGCTCCTTCATTGCTCTCTTTTGCTTTTGGTGTTCCTCCTGAAGTCTTGCCAACTCTTGGTTGAGCTTTTGACCTGCTGCCGTATCTGATAGCTTCTTTTTATCCTCCACCATTTCTACCTGAATTTGCAGTGCAACCTCGCGCTTCCCAGCCAGCTGCAGAAGAACATTCTTGGACTGAGCGTAATCCTGTACCCTGATAACCCTGGATCCATTTCTTTTCATGCCTCCCCAGAACTGTGGTGTCTGGCAGAGCTCGTTCTCTCTTCGAACTCCCGACTCCTCCTCAACAACATCCCAAAAGGTACTTGCAAGAACCACATTTTCGAATGTCTCCGACCCACATAACTTCTGCATGACCGTCAGGTTTAGAAGAGATGAGCCTTCCATCCGAGGTTGGTTGATAGGATGCAGATAAACGACTCCTGTGATCTTTTTTCCTTGCTCGTATATGGTCGCTAGCCAATTGGTTATCTCCTTTAGAATCTCTTCGTCGCCGCGGAATGTGTCATTGAATCCGGGTGTATCAACAAGCATGAAATTGACGGATTCAATAGTGGTATGAAAAGCCCGCACCGTTGCGGTCTCTGATGAACAGGACAGTCAGTTTAACAGGTTCCGAGCTGGGGACCTGCTCAGGCAAGGAAACAGACCTGAACACAGCCCATGCCCCACCTCGACATCGTTGTGATCCGTGAGGGCTTTGATAAATGAGCTCTTGCCAGAGCCTGTCACTCCGAGGAAGATTATAATTTTGTCGTCTTGAGATGCCCAATTCGTCGAGTTCGGCAATGGCGATGGCGATGTGATTTGCTGGATCTTGTCTACTTTGGCGGAATTTAGAGACAGGAAACCGAATCGTTGCGCGAACCGTGACATGATGCCCTAGCCCGGGTTTTGAGGGGGCCGCAATGTACCAAAAGTTCACAACACTGCAAAGTGCTGAATTGGAAGGTGGCGAAGAGGCTCTATTATCAGACACAGTCAATCACGAGCAGCATGAATTAGTTTCAGCCATGTGGGGTTCTGGATTCAATATCTGACCATTTTGAAAGTTGAGGTGACACTGTGGCTTGCAAGGGCGGCAGCCAAGGATCCCCAATTCGCCACGACCCTTCAGCCCTTGTTTTATTGAAAGCCACAACAATGGTATCGCACCAATCTCGTCGTGTTTTGCTGAAACCTTCTGAGCCTGCTGACCCTCAGCTGGCGATCGGGGACGGGATGATCAGTGCCGCCCGCTGTCGGTGTCTACGAGGAAGTACGAGGGGACTTCCCGCCAGCACCTTTAAGGGGCAAGGCTGCTGCTGCTTCCTGTAGATTTTGACGCTCACCGGACTGCCAAATTCCACCATCAGTTGTGGGACAATCAATTGTAGGGTGTGACCAGTATTGTGATCAAATTGCTCAATCCTTGAAAAAGACTTTTATAATCGCCATGTCTGAAGGGCCAGTTTCGCCTGTTCCCCCAACCCCGCAGCCTGAGGACTTGTCGTCGAAGTTCACGAATCTAGGGTACCACCGTCTATAAGCTCCGCGCATTCTCTGCTAATATGATTTCAGCAAAGACGATGTCATCATCGCCGTGGTCGGAGTGACAGGAGCAGGCAAGAGCACGTTCATCGAGAAATGTTGTGGGGAGACGATCAACATTGCGGGTCATAACCTGGTCTCTTGTGAGAGCCAAGCATCGCAAGTAAAGCTTGGATAATAAACTAATAGTTATAGTCACCCAGGAATGTAATAGCTATTCATTCAAAATCGATGGTCGCACAGTACAACTGATCGACACTCCAGGATTCGACGACACTTCCCGGACCGACGACCAAGTTCTTCGACAACTTGCCTCTTGGCTCTCCTTCGCTTACCAACAAGGATACCGCCTCAATGGTATGGTATACCTCCAAACTATTGGCGAGCCCAGGATGAAAGGGTCTCATCTGACGAATCTCCGAATGTTCCAAGAAATGACAGGCCTTGAACACATGGACTCAGTTGTCCTCACTACAACTATGTGGGACAAGACAGACAGGGAAGACGGCAAGAAACGCGAACTGCAATTAATGCAGGAGGATAACTTTTGGCAACCAATGATCAAACGGAAAAGCCATGTCAAGCGATTCATGAATGACCGTGATTCTGCATTGGATATTATCAGAATTCTAGTTGAAAAGCACAAAATGGTCCCGAAGCTGCAACATGAGATGAATGTTGAAGGAAAGAACTTGGATCAGACCAATGCAGGGAAAGCAGTGAACAAGAGACTCATTGAACAGAAGGAGAGACATGAGCTCGAGAAGGAGGACTTGAGGAAGCAGATGGAGAAGGCACTTCAAGAGAACGACATGAAATACACACAGGAGCTGTTGGATGCACAAGAGAAAAACACGTCGCAAATGAAGGACCTCGAGCATGCGCAGCAAGAGCTCAAAGTCAGTAACGAGCGTTTGCTGAAAGGGAAGGAGGAACAGATTGCGAAGGCAAGAGAGGAAATGGAGAAGATGCGCGTGGTAGCAGAACAACAGGATAAAGAGCACGCCGTCGAGATCGAGAAACGTGACAACAAAGAGAGGGAGATGCGGCAGGCTATGCTCCAACAAGCGAAGGAGACGGAGGAGTACAAGGAGCAGGTTATCGAGGGGGCGGTCAGTTTTCTAGGACAGGTGACTGGTGTTTACAAAGATATCCTCGACGAGCAGGAAGCCAAAAACTCAGTGGCGCTGGCCAGACTGAAAGAGGCAAGCCAAGGTCCGCCGCCTGCCTATTTTGATCAGCAACAGATGCCACCGCAACCAATGCCAGTTTATCAACCACCACCACCAGTTGTATATCAACAATCCTATCAGCCAAATTACCAGGCTGAAGCAGCTGGACTTGTTGGCGGCGCCGCAGTAGGAGGGTCAATGTTGGCTTTGGCGGCGACGGCTGGTATGGGTTGTGTGATTATGTAGAGCGGCTTGCTTAGATTTCTTGATCAGAGCAGGTATGATGTGATTGTAAAGTCTAGTTGACTGATAATCTGTGCAGATCCCCGTTCTCCATTGCAGCTCACATTTCTTTGAATATCATGACATCCTGCTGTTCAATGAGCCTCACCCCTTCTCCTTGGATGCAAGGACGAACGTAACCCCAAAATATTGCGGCTCCTTCACTGCTACGTTCCGAGATCTACGGCGTGGCTTCACCTGAGTTGAGTTTATTTGTCATTTTGTGCACAGTCGTTTTGAGGCAGGAAGCAGCTTCCCCGTCCTTGCAAGCAATTATATTGAGGCTCTCAATAAACTGTCCTGGTGCAACCCCTATTATCATAAACACTACTGAAGATGTACTGGATGCCGGGAGACGCCGCCGACTTAGCGCTCACTCTCAGAAACTAGTGGAGTGTGATGAAAACCTTGAGCAGCCCGAGGGTGAAGAACCGAAGACAGTTGTCACGCGTGCATGGGCAGAGAGAAGCCAGAACGTGGATGAAGAAGAGTGGCCACAGGAAATTGATGAAGGAAGGTGGTCACACGACGTCGATGAAGGGAAGTGGCCACAAGAAATCATGGTCACGAAAGTCATCGAGTGGTCGACAGAGAAATAAGCAAACTCTTTGGAAGGGGTTTCTGCTGCAATACTGGGAGTTAAGAAGATGTAGCCATCATTTTTTGTCATTATCTTTATTGGAAGATATAAGTTTCAGGTTTAAGTTCATACCGTTAAGATGAGTTAGAAATAGTTTGGGCAACCACAGAGGCGTGACAGAAGAATGAGAAGCAAAGCCTCAAACGTCCATATTAAAAAAACGGTGGTTTAAGCTACTTCAGGCATTTATGTACAATTCAATATGGTTTCTTCCTCAGATTCTAATAAAAGCTGCATCCTTTGTAGTCGCTTGTCCGAATGGGACCAACCCAAATTTTCATTCAATAAGTAATATTCCAAATCCCGAACCTATTCCGCCATATGTCAAGGAGAGGAAAGCCAACGCATCTTGGACGAATGTGGGTTGCTGCGGGCACCCCGAAGGGGGTTACTAGTAACTAGACACCTGTATTTTGTCCCACTTTTCGGGGCTCGCTCAAATACCAGAGGGTGCCCACGTCTTCGAGTCCCTCCAGCCTCGCGCCGTCCCATTTTATGCAACCAGAACAAACCTTCGAAATGATCAAGAAAGAAACGAAAGAAACGGAAGAATATGTCGGGAGTCCCAATGACATACTGAATCTGAATACAACTGATCTTGGATCTGTCAAGCCACTTGAAATTTCAGAGCGAGGGTATACTTATTCTCCTCTCTTCTGCGATACTGTCAGCTAAAACGAACAGAAAACAACACGTCATGCCTTACGGCCGCACTTTCATAAATTGCGATGAAACATTAGGCACCAAGAACGATTGGAAACGCCATGAAAATTCTTAACACTTCCAATTGGAAACATGGCGCTGCGACGAGGTAAAACTCGAAGGAGGTGCATGCGCTAAGGTTTGCTACAGAATACAGACATTCCAAGATCATCTGAAGGATGACGACATTTCTGACACTAAGATCATCGAGACCAAGGTTGATTTATGCCGTATGGGTCGCAATTGTCAAGTCCGGTTTTGGTGTGGTTTCTGTATCAAGCTCGTCGATCTCCAAAAGAAAGGATTGGAAGCCTGGACAGAGCGCTTCGACCACATAGACCATCATTTCATGGGACATCATAGCTTCAAGAGTCAAAGCATCCTGGATTGGGTTCCGGTGAATAGTGATAAGCCCAAGGGAGAAACCGGAAACCCACATCCTCCGAATATATGTCCGGGGAGCGGAGACCACCCCTCAGACGGAAACTCCCCCGAGTCCACTGTGAAAGGCGATGAGAAATGGCCCAAGAATTTTAGTGGCAACTTCATCGTCACAACTGCGCTGGATACTGGCAATTCTTTTCAGACCCCGAAGATGTGGCTTCCAACCCGAATGCAGATTGGTGATCTAGAGAAGGGCCAACAACCGGGAAATAGGCTCTCTGGGGATTTTTATACGAGGTTTTTACCCAGAGGCACTTTGGTTTGGCGCTGCTGTGTTGTGTTAGCTATCATGGCTCTTGTACTGCTTTTGAAATGACGAGGTTCACATAGTATGGGGTGCTTCGAAAACAGAAGATGAAAGTCCAAAACATGAGATTTCTTCTCAATCACCGACCATTTAACTACTTCGTGAACCACACCCTTCCCGATCTATACTTCAAAATTTGACTTCAGAGTCTTCTCGCCCAGACTTCAGGGTTAACGTGGTAAGATTCCTACGTAACCTCCGAACGATTTGAATTTTCTTCAAGATCTACAGTACTTACTAAAATCACTTGTATATGTCCTTAACTAGGGGGGCATCTAAGGCTGGCGGAAGATACCTGTCCAGCTCGGATTTTTATTTGCGATATGCAACAAAACTTCTCACAGATATTCAGAACGATCATCAATTTTTACCGCAGATCCGCCAGCGCATCAATTAATTTTACTTTAAATTACCTTTACCTCAACTTCACGATTTTCTTTAATGTGTCTGAAGAATTCTATTTAAGAGTATTAATTATACACAACCGGTGCCTAACCCCACCACACCAACCTACCTGCATCCCATTTATATAACAACCGCCTATGTTGTGATGCATAGAGCGCCTACACTTCCCACACAAGGAAAGAGCAAACTAAAATTCCCTGTACCAGCTCCGAACTCTCTAAGTCAAGCCGGTCATCACCTCCTGATATCCAACCCATGTGCCGAATTCGCAACCGGCGCAGGAGAGTCCAACATAGAATCTCCAGATGACAGATCTATGAATAACGAAGAATACGCATCACAGGAGGCACCAAGATTGTGGTAGCTAGAGGCATTCATTATTCGGCCCTCCTGCTGCTTATATTGAAGGGGAAGTTGTGTTGAAGGCATTCGAGTTCATGGACCACCCCTAGCTAGTCTTTCGCTGTGACAAGCCTGAAGCTTGAAGGAAGGAGTCGCTTCTTCACCAAATATCTTCCATGGCCTCTCAATAATGGCTGAAACCTGAACCGATCAAGAATGTCTGTCTATTGGGAAGAGAAATTGAGCACGCCTGTGAACGTGCTTCTTGGTTTGGTGAGTAGAGAAGCCTTCTTGTTACCGCGAACTGAGGAAGGCAGGTCGGGGAAGATGACCGAGGGAACCATGCCCGTGGCGCCCTTCCATGGATGTGCTCACCACTGTATCGACCTCTGGGGGTTGGAAAATAAAGAGATGACGCTTACTAAACACATAGGTCTGTTGTTTATAGTCGAAAGCCTAAGTAAATGGAACCTTTCAATGTTCCGTGCCTGGGCCAGGTTAGGCAAAGGGGAAAGCAGCGTGTCAAAAGATTATTCAAACTAGTTAACTAATATTCTATTCTAGTTAACTAATATTCTATTCTAGTTAACTAGAATAGAATAGAATATGAATAACAGATATTTGACTTGAATAGAATAGTTATTTTTAGTTAGTTAACTAATATTCAACTATTCAGCTCTATTTTTAGAAAGAATAAAAGATAAAAGACTTTTACTAGGTAAAATTATAATTAACTAATAACTAAGTAAATAACTAAATAAATAAATAATTAACTTTTTTCTTTAATATAAAAGGGATTATCTTCTATATCTAAGCCTTTTATTACCGCTTTATATTCTTTTCCTTTTTCGTCGTCTAATATTCCCCAACTTTTAAGGCAAATTTTCTTCTCAAAAGTCTCTTTACTAAGCCTATTTCTTAGCTTAGATATAATAAGAGCCCCTTAACTAAAAAATCGTTCACTAGCGGCCGAGCTAGCCGGAATTTGTAAATATTTCCTAGCAACTTAAGATAATATTTTATACTTCTCTTTATTAAGTCGCTAATAATCTAATAGCCTTATTTTTGACTATATATAAGTTAGATTTAATATTAATTATAATTTAAAAAGGTAAGTTTACTTACATTTTTATTAGGCCTTTTTTCGATTAAGTAAGCGGTTAATTCGTCTTCTTCTAAGTCGTCGTCGCCGCTAGCGTATATACCTAGCTCGTCTATATCTTCGGCGTCGTATATATTAATATCTCCGTCGTTATCGACTATAAGATTATCTCGTAAATAGTCTGCTTTATAACTATATAATATTAGTAAGTTAATTTTTTATATAAAAAGAGAAGATTTACTTACACGTCGAAATTAGTCTTTAAGCGAGCTTTAATATCGCTAATAAAACTAGTAGAAAGGCCTAAAGCTTTAAGACCTTCCTCTTTAAGTCTAGGATTAAGGATTAAAGATATATAAAAGTTTTTACTTTTATTATCTAAAATTCCTAATCGAAGGTAATATTTCCGAAGCTTTATTATACCGCTATTAATAGTATTAATAAATAGCTTATCCTATTAAAAGTTAGTATATAATTAATTTATAAATAGTAAGATAATAAACTTACTTGAAGATTTGCCCTAAAATTCTCTAATTTCGTATATATAAGAAATACCTCTAAAATAATATAATAAATCGTCGGGTAGTTCTCGGCTTGTAATTTCGTAGTAGCTTTAACGAAGATAGCTAATATAGCTAATACATTTTCTAGCCACGTGATTTCGATATCCGTAAGTAATAGTGAATTATTTGTAAAGGTTAAAGTAGAGCTATTTATAATAGCCTTAATTAGTTCGTAAAGGTGTAAAAAGTTCTTTAATATATAATATATTAAAGACTACCTTGTTTTTTGATCTAATAATAGTTAATATATATATAAATACATAAATATATAATAAAGAATAAAACGCTTACCGAGTTGAGGAAGCCTAGGCTTCTCGATATTATGTGCTTGTATTTGAGCTTGTAATATTCGCTTATTTTCTTGCCCGTATTTAAGACCGATTATAATCTTTCGAATCTTTTTCCAAATTGAAAAGTCTTTATAAAGTTAGTATATTTTAATTAATAAGTTAAAGAGTATAATTACTTACTTATTTCGTGATCTTTTTTGTTATTTTTAACGTTATATATATCGTTTAAATAAGAAGTATCGTAGTCTTTTTTAATAAGACCTTTTAATATATCTTAAACGACTAAGTTAAGCACGTGAGTAATACACAGCGTATCTCCTTGAAATTTAATAGCCACTTTAGTATAATACTTAATAAAAGCCGTAATTAAGGTATCGTTTAAAGAAGCGTTATCTCGAGTTATACTAAAATATAATTAGTTAATTATTATTAATAATAGGATAAAACAAAACTTACTTTATTATATTATACTCAATATTAAAGTCTTTTAAGGCCTCTAATAAAACTTTGTTCATATAAGCCCCTGAGTGTTTTTCGGCTAAATCTCGCATAACTAATAACTTAGAGTTTATATTGAACTTAGCGTCTATTCAATGACTATAAAATTAATTAGTTATTAGTAAAAAAATCTAAATTATAAAAGACTTACATTGTAATTCCTAAGTAAGCGTCTTGATTTATAGCCGTCTAAGCGTCTAAAGTAAGGGAAAACCCCCCTTGTGATTTCTTTTGCTTAATTAATAAGTCTTTAATAAGGCTTTTAGTATTATTAAATTGAAGCGTAAGTTCGCTAGTAAGAACTTGAGAATATAATAAAGGCACTTCGCTATAAATAATTAGTTATTAATCTTATATTTAAAAGACTGTAAATACTAACCGATGTAAATACGCAAGAATTCTTCGAAAACTAAGTGTAGTTACTGCTCGAAACGATATATTATTCGAGACAATAAAATTAAGAAGTAATTTTTTAAAGTGACTTATAATAAAAGTCTGAACTTTTTCCTCTTCTTTTAATTCGTTTATTTTTTGTCTCTTATTAAAAGATTGCTCTAAGCTTAATTGACTAGAGCTTTCGGCCGTAGAATCCGATATAATTGATCCTTTTTAAATTAGTAATTATTTAATAATAAATAGTAAATAAATAAAGACACTTACTAAGGTCAATATCGTTTTTTAAAGCTTCTATATTAATAGCTTTATGAACGAATCGAAAGTGACTATAATAGTTACTAGTAAAAGCGTTGACTTTTTAATTAATCCACTTTTTACTATAATTAATAATTAGTAATTATCTTTTTAAAAAGTTAATAGAATTACTTACGTGTAACCTTTTACTAAACACTTAATAGTAACAGTTCGATAGTTCTCTAACTTTTCCGGATTAGGCTTAGCGGGATCGAGAGTTTTTTTTTAAGTATTTATACTTAAATAAAGGAGCTTATTAATTAAGAGGTTTAAGCTTAAAGTCGACTGAATTTTGCTTGATATTTAAGGTAGATTGAGACATATTTAAGATATATATAATATATATAAGTAGTTATTGTAATAATAAGTAGTAGTTGTAATAACAAGTAGTTATTATAAAGGTAATGATTTTGAAGTAAAGAAAAAGTCAACTTTAGATAGGAAATCAAGTGTTTATATAAAGAATCAAATGATTCTACAATAATCTAGTAAATTCTAGTGATTTATAATATTAATTACAATCGAGCGTATTAATAATTAATTAATTATAATTACTAATAGTTTAATTTGTAATTAATAAAGCTAAAATAACTAAGATTTTACAAGTTAATTCTTGAAGGTTCCTTATCGCTAGCCCCGCTTAATAAGCGTTAGGTGAAGAAACCTTTCTAAATTAGGTAAAGCTACCGTACTTCCCGAACTTTAAATTAAGCGAGAGGCTCTAATTGGCTAGCTAGCCCCTTACTCAGCAACTATTCAGCGTTATTTAACTAGAATAGAATAATAACCTAATATTAGTTAAGTAGAATAGAATAAGAGCTAATTTTGTTGAATAGAATAGAATAATCACGTGTTATTCTATTCTAGTCTATTCATTTGACACGCTGGGGGAAAAGGGGGAGGGGAGCCACCATGTGATGAACTTCTAAACGGCAAAGGAGTAAAGACGAACTTAGAAACTGATTAGCTGCCTTCCATTGCCCATAATTAGATTTTCCAATAAGGGCCTCTGGATTTCAAGGGCGACAGAAATTGTAGGCTCAGCTGATTTGGGAACAAAACGTGGTCGCCCACGTTATCGATAGTCACCACGCTGCAAACTTGGAACCTAGCAAACGGTGATAAAATTGGCCGATTTTCCGTGCGAGGATGGGATGGTTCGGCCGAAAGAGAAGGAAGGATATGGGAAGGAGAAATGTGAGAGTAGTCCTCTTTGTTGCACGTCGTAAATTATTGACCGAAATCGTAACTGTCGAATAGCTGAAAACCTCGATCTTAAGTGGTTGGAAGACAGGCAGAAACACTTTCTTTTTCTAGGCGGGGCTACGTCTCGTCCTTAGAGATCCTGTGACGTCTCGCTAAGACGCGGCGAAATTGTCTTGCCGAGCATTATTATAGGTTCGCTTGGGAAACAAAACGTGGTTACGCACGTGATCGATAGTTATATGCTGCAAATTTCGAGCTATTAGACGACGATAAAAATTAGCCTTAAAAAATATTATAAAAAGCACGAATTAAATTTTTGGAAAGCATATTTTAAAGTATCTCGAAAGTCTCTTAGAAAGGTTAGAACTAGCCTCTTAAGCTAGGCATTTTCTGTTACGACAGGTATGCTTCGGTTAAGGTTTAGCTAGGTCAAGGCTCCGGAACAGGTCCGACTCCCCTCCGACTCCCTATATATATGGCTCCCTCCTGTAGAGTAGCTCTGTAGTTTTGTATTCTAAGTGTTAAGTCAACCTTCTGCGGCCAAGGCTCTTGTGTCGTTACATTTTCCTTTTTAGTATGCTTAGCTTAACGAGCGCTCGTTCTGATTGATCTGAAGGGATACTTGTCACTTTTATTAAGCACGTACCGAAAATAATATTATAATAATTACGAGAAATAGCCCTTCTCTTTTTACGAGATAAGTTTTATACTTAGCAGTAATATAAAAACCTGAGACCGCGGTATTATTATTAATAGTACATAGCATTTACAGCGCGTTTTACTAAAGACCTGAAGTCTTACTTAATATCTAAATCTCTTAAAATCTTTAAAGCTAGTAACGACAACCGGACGACATGATCTTGACGCACGACTTATTATCATATACAAAATACGGAAAGGAACTTGCCTCGCCTCTTAATATCAGGCTAAACGTGATACCCATATTATTAATCGATTAGTCTCTCTCTGATAACGTTATTACGATCTTGATCTTGTATGTAGCAATTATTATTATATCCCCTTGGGTGCCATAAGCGCCCTCCCTATGGGCACGTGCCGCTACGCCCAAAATGGTATAGCGGGACCATTAGTGATCGAATAGCGTGTTCTAGCCTAAACAACACACTATTTCTCGCTTCTTAGGGGCTTGGTACAGGGAGTCTTACAGGGCCTCAGGAGGGCGTTCCTGGTGGCACCTAAGGGGATACAGAATAAAAGCTACGATACGCCCCCTAACGCCTTTCTTAGCGCTGCTGCAGATTACGAGTGCCTTACTCACACGAGTAATCTACTTTTTCCGATAAAACTATTAGCATTAAAGCAGAATCACTACACAGAACAAGTTAAAGCATGAGCTGGTATGCGCTTAACCGTTCAGATTTGCGAATATTTGGTCCGTATTTGTACTTTACCCTAAGGACACTAAGATAATAGATCTGGGAGGAGTTACGAATTTGAGGATACATAAGGAGGGAAACGGAGTTAAATAGATTTTTGGCGGTAGCAGGAGGAGACTGAAGGTATATTAACACAAGAAGGACAGCAGAAGCGGCTGCTAATAAGCCACGCATATAAAGACATAAAGCACTCCTTGACACGGATATATATATAAAAGTAAATAAGAACTAGTCCGCTTAGCAGAAGAGGTTGCTGGTCACTTTCGGGTGATGAAGTGAGGTGCGTTTATTACGGTAAACGCAATTCGGTAACTAGTGCTAAAACTGGGCTACTCCGGCATAGCAGTCCTACGGACAGCTGGAACCGAGTATAAATAAATTAATTAATTAATAAAAATTAGCTTTATATAAAATTCTCGAGGAATCGCCTTAGTCTTGTATAACTTAGGCGTTTTTCGGATCTGTTAGAGCTGTGGTGACGGCTGAGCGATCTGCCTTCTGCTGTTCGATGTATTCTGCGCCGGAAGATGACATTAGGATTTGTTACTTCGAGTAACTCGTAAGAGGGGTGATAGTATTAAAGTAAATATAGTGATTATAATATAATAGCGGCTTACTATACAAGAAGAAAGCTTGAGGTAGAATTAATTTTAAGCAGTTAGATTTGGCCTGTTAAATAGGTACTTGTTAAATAAGTAGTTGCAATATATATGCCTTGCTAATATGAACTGATCTGTGAGACTCCAACTTGAGCCTCGCTGCTGCAGGCAACTCAAAAGACTCGAGTCATCGTGGCCCGGCCTTTAGGCATGGCACTAACCAGTATCCCTGATTCCCGATTTGCGCAAGGGTTTTCCTTATCTTTCCCTACCTGCTCCTGCAGAATTCATATACCACTCTTATGCGCACTGACTAGTAGGAGTGACGCTTTATTAGTGCCCGCGTCTTCGTGTGAAAACAGTTTGTCCTCTTCCCGACTCTGGTGCGAAGCAGGCCGATAAGCCTTTATGTAACGTCTAACGCTAATTAAGCAGACGCGGGATATCGACAGGAAAATTTAATTAGATACCCGTGCTGAATATATTCGCGAGCGATGTTAATGAGATTAAGCACGACGAATAATATTCTCGAGTAAAGATAGCTCTAATACGTGGGGATTCCGGGCGCGGTGTTACGGCTGGCAAGAGGTTGATACGGCGAGTTGACTCTAGCTGTGTATTTGGGCCTCTAGCTACGCTCAGAATCGAGAAGAAAAGACAAGGAGGAAAGGAGAGCTCTCCGTAAGGGAGAGCTCGAGTATAAATACACGAAGGACCCTCCTAATAGGGCCTAGCGCAGTCAGGGGCTATTCACGTCAACATGTCGCAGGCTCGCCACCTAGTCTTCCCTATTAGGCTTAGCGCCGTCGCATAGCTAGCGATGTTACGAGCCCGTGTCAGTTAGAATGCGAGGCGCATTGTAAGTCGTAACATTACCCCCCCCCCTCCTAAAAAACTACGTCCGCGCAGTTATAGCTATAACCGTGTCGTCCTCTAGGTCGTTATAGTCGTCAATACCGGCGTTGTAAGCCTCCAGCCATTTTAGGAGAGCTCTTGGCGGCCCTTTGGCGTTAGGATGCTTTAGGTGGAACCGTTGACTATATACGGAGCTGTTATAGTATCCGAGCATAGGTACTACTTTAGGTCTTCGTCGGCGCCTAGCTACTTAATACAGTAGAATAACTTATTCCGCATGACCTTAGAGCCAAGGATGCCTTTAATTTCCCACTCATCTTACTTAAGTAATAGCTAGATAAGTGCCGGCGTAGCTCTGGCTTGTCTAAGTAAGGGATTGTCAATATACTTACGGAGCGAGTGCGAGTAGAAGACGGGATAGATTTGCTAGTCCTCTGGGAGCTTAACTCTCTAACTCTCTCCTTCTTTAGCGAGTACCTTAGTTAGGCTATACCACTTATTAGAGAGCTTTCTTGAAGGTCGGTCGATATTCTAGTTCCAAGTGTCAATTAGTACTAAGTCGTTAACGTCTTAATTGACAACGCGTCGCCCACGGTTCGCTAGTCGTTCTATTTTCTCTTATTAATCCTTTAAGGACGACTGTGCGACTTCTGTAACCTCCTTTATTCACAATACTACTTATAGAGCCTCCTCGCGATTGAGTTTCTCTATTACTATAGCCAGAGGCTCTAGGTTAATTAAGTCCTAGGAAGTCCTTAGCTTAACGCCGTTAAGTAGCTAGAAAGGGGACAAGCGGCCTAGGGACTTATGCAGTAACGTTAATTAAGCGATATCTATGATTAGTAAGAGGTCGCTCTAATTGTCTTAGTAGTAGTGGTAAAAGAGACGAAGCCGCTACTTAATATATTAGTTCGTTACTTTTGTTTAGCCGTCGACGTTTAAGTTATACGCTGTCGTTAGCTTTACCTTAGTTCTAAGGATACGATAATACTCCTTCTAAAAGGAGGAGACGAACTAAGGTCCGCGGTCCGAGATAATAGAGTCTAGTATGCCGAAGTATTAAGTCTAATAGACAAGGAAGAGAATAGCTATACCTTTAGCCGTAATTGTGTCGTTATAAGGTATTAAGACCGGTTTCTTAAACAAGCGGTTAACGATAACTATAGCGAAGTTATAGCCGTGCTTATCTAGTAGTAGCTTTGTAAAGTCTATCGTAAAGTGTTAGTACGGCCGAGTGGGGATTAATAAGGGGTATAAGAAACTAGGAGTCTTATCTCTTTTAGCCTTTTATCGGGAGTAATTGCAATTCGCTACGTATCGAGCTACGTCTGTAGAGAGGCTATTTTAATAGTATTTACGGCTTAATAGCGCCTTTATCTTCTTGATCCCCGCGTGTGCTACTAATAACTAAGAGTACACATAACGGATAAGTGTCGTGCGAAGCTTTAGCGGCTCTAAGGGCACTTCTAGGCGTCCTTAGAAAAGTAACTTGTCGTTTATTAGCTCGTAATCTAATGACTATTCCTTAGCTTTTTGTCGGAGAAGCTCTAGCGAAGGCGAAGACTTATTAACTGCAAGTACTTGATTAATAATATCGTATTCCGCGACGTCATAAGTTACTATAGAGTTAAAGTCTAGCTCTTTTGGCATAGGGGTCTCTGGGTCGACTAGCACTCCTGTATTAGGCTTAGGTTCCGGCTCTAGCTCTAGCTTTGGCCCGTCACGTGTCTTAATATCGTAGTCCGGGATCATGGCCTCTATAGGTACTAGGGGTATCGTCTCTACGACATCAATATAAGCGTCTATAGAATCGACGGCGGAGAGTTGAAAGTCGCTAGCGACTCGCGAGTTAATTTTGTTAGTTAGAATTAACTATTAGTTGCGGATAGCCCGCTTACGTACCTCCGTAGCCGTAAGGTCCTAATCCCGTTAAGACAAGGTATTAGCCAAAGTATTAGTCGTCCCGGTATAGTATATAATTGTGAAATAGAAATCCGCAAAGAACTTAGCCTATTAAGCCTACTTAGTCGTAAGGTCCTTAGTAATCATAAAGTACTCTAAGGCTTAGTAATCTATATAAACAAGGACATTTTTCTGGGCACTTAAGAGCTTCAGGTAATATTACTTAAATAACCGGAAAATCGCTAGTATCTCTTTATCGTGGATTAAGTAGTTAAGCTTGGGGTCTATTATAGTCTTAGAAAAGTATCTTATAGGATAAAAAGTGTCGTCCTCTTAAAGTTAAGATAGAACCCTAGCGACGACTTTATCTGAGGAATTAGTCTCTAGCCGCGTTTACTTAGTAGGGTCGTAGTAGCGAAGAACCGGCGTAAATTAGAGGGCTTCCTAGAGAGTCTCTTATGTGTTTTTATAGGCGTTGTCGAAGACAAAGGGAACGTCCTTTCTAGTGAGTATCGTAAAAGGACGTGTAATATAACTATAGTCTTTAATAAACCGGCGGTAAAAGTTACAAAAGCCAAGGTAACTCTATATACCCCGTATATTATCGGCGTATCACTAGTCCTTGATTATATTAATCTTCTCTAAGTCTACTTCCACGCCATTAACTTCAATAACGAATCCCAAGAACTTAATCTTTTATATACTAAACTTAGACTTCTTAATATTAGCCTAAAGTCCGTGTGCTTATAATATTACTATAACCTTCTTAACGTGAACCTTATATTCCTCTAAAGTGGACGAATATATAAGGATATCGTTTATATAAGCCGCGCAGAAGTCGTCGAGGTGTTCTATAAGAATATCGTTAATAAATCACTAGAAAGTCGCCAGACTATTAGTAAGGCTAAAGGAAAGGACCTTATACTTATACGTGCTATATCGAGTACAGAAGGTCGTATAGTCTTTACTCTCGGGGGACATACAAATATAGTGAAAAGCTTACTAAATATTAAGCTTTATAAAGACCTTTGCCTTATAAATACGAGCCATTATCTTATCGATTAAGGGGATCGGGTACGGGTCCTTCTTTAATAGGGCATTTAGCTTCCGGTAGTCGACGTATAGCCAAAGACTACTATCGGCTTTCTTGGCGAAGAGAATAAGGGCCGCGTAAAGTACACTAGAGGGCTTAATAAAACCTTTATATAAGTTGTCGATAATGTACCGCTTAGTCTCTGACAACTATTCTTTAGTCATATGCCGGAGAGGTTTAAAGGACAAGTTATTCTCTCTAGTAAGCTCGATCTAGTAGTCCACACCTTAGTGATACGCTAATAACTCGTTAGAGGCTCACTGAGAGAAGAGAGGAGTATACTCTTAGTACTCTACTAGGAGCTTCTTACTTACTAGCTCATTATCTTGCGCGTACTTGGCCTTTAAGGCCTCCTCTAGGGTCAAGTCTCCATTTATTAATACGAGTTCGACGCTTAGTTAATCTAAGGCCTCTCGCCGGCGACGAGTTAATTCTTAGTTAATTTCAAGTACTAATATTATAAAGGTTTGCACTTTATTCTTCTTAGCCCTCTTAAGTCAGAGGTATATCGTAGACATCGCTACTATTGATATAAGGAAGATTTTCGTAGTAAACACCTTTGTCTAGTAATTCGCTAGAAAGGCTCTATAGGTTCTCTTATCCTTAAGTAGTAATCCCGGATCACGGGATGTCAAAGGGTTTAATTACTCTTCTATAACCCGCAGGCGCTCTTTAACTTCTCTAATAAAGCTCGAGGGTCGAGTTAGCGAGACGCTAGCGGTAGGTCGGACGGGGGCCTTTGTCTTAAGGGAATCGTCGAGCGCCGCAAGCCTAGCTTGTCTCCGGCGGTGGTCATTTATATCTATAAGGGCATCCCTTCGTTCCGCGTTAAGTTAGTAAGACTTGACGATTAACTTATTAAAATAATTAATATTAATAAAGACTCGCTAGTTAAAGTACGGCTGGACGGGTATGTCTAATGGCCATTCTAGTCGATTGTGGTTCTTTGTATATGACTACTTTAGGTCGTAATACTCGAGGAACTTCCGACTAATTAGGACGTTAGTGTTTCCTAGGTCAGTTACTAGAAAGGAAAAGTTAATTCGCCGGCGGTCGATCGTCAAGGTAAATAAGACGGCTGTGTTAATTAACTTGCCTTTCCTGCTATTATAGCTAATTAAGACGATTAGCTAAGGGAGAGATATAAAGGAAATATTAAATTACTTGACGAGTCAGTATACGAAAGAGGTTTTAATAACACCGAAAATATTCGCTCCGCTATTAATATGTACAAGTATTTTAGTAAAGAATCTATTCTTTCCTAATTTAATATTAACTAAGAACTATCGTCCTCTAATAAGAGCATAGAAATTAAATACTAAGTCCTTCCACAAGTTGTGGCCTATGCCGAGGTGTGAGTCTTTACCACGGCCTAAGAGTTTTTTAACAACTCATTAGTCTCTAGATCCTCGCCGACGACTAACTAAGAAATCGATTTATTAAGAGCTTAGTCTTTACAGCGTTTAGGGCAGTCGCTGGCCCAATGGCCGGTCTTACTACAGTAGAGATAAGTGTCGGAAGAGACGTCCCTAGGTGTAGGAGGAGGTACGAGGGACTCAGGTCGGCGCAGGACGGGCGAAGGAGAGGGCGTACGCTAGCGGACATCCGACGACTGTCTTAGAGTCGGTGGTCTCCATGCGTGAGTAGTAGGGGTAAGTAAAGTCGAACGCCAGCTGTCCTTCTTTAGGATGCCGCGCGAGTCGCTAGTGCTAGTATTGTGGAAGGAGACTCGAGGGGCTTCGCGGACAGTAGTAGTAGCACGTCTATTAGCTCGTCTGGCAGCGATATTCCGCAGCTCGCGATCTGAGACGGCTAAGAACTCGTCAAGAGCCGTATAATCTCCGGCGAATTCATACTTCTTAGTTCGGATATTGTACTTGAGCTTATTTGAGACCTTCTCGCATACGTCGTCGAACCAGCGGTCAAGTGAGATTTTTCTAGTAGCCGCGTACGTCGTGAACTTCATACAGAATTCGTTGTAAGTTATATTACCCATTTGTAATTAGTTATACTTGAGTTTAGCGGCCTATACTCGGTTGTAGTTAAAGAAACGCTAGTCTAAGGCCTTTAAGACGTCGGCGGCTCCGTTGAAGTCTCTAGCGAAGTCGAGGTCTATTCGTTAAAGAATAATAGTCTTAGCCTCTCCCTTTATACACTCAAAGTAGGCATAGACCTGCGATTCGCCGGTGAAGAAGTTACTTAAGTACTTTTAGATAAAGAGCTTTATATCTATCTTCTAAGCGTCGTATTTAATTTCGCCCTTATAGTCGTTAAAGGGGGTACGAGGGTACTTGACCTTATTAGGCTCAACGGCAGGGATAGCAGGGTTCAGCTTAGGGAGGTAATAGTCGGCGGTAGGCTAGAGGTCCGCCGTAAGAGCACGTACGGATCGGTTAGAAGGGGAGGGAGTGCTAGTCCCTTGGCGAGGGTTATCAATAGTATATTAAGTAAGAACTTATGTAACAACAGCGGCGACAGTAGAGCTAACAGAGTCCTTGATTAGCTAATCCATCCTAGCTTGTTAAGCGGGGGGTAAGGCCTTTTATATCGGTAGGCTCTAGCGATGCGTCGAAGAAGCGCTGGGGTTTGTCCTCTAAGTCTGAGTCGAATCCGTTAAAGCTCTCCGGCTCCTCCGAGAGAGTCTCGACCGAAGGGATAAGGGTGTCGGTAAAGCCTAGCCGTATAGGGGCGCTCCTTTCTCTAGAGCTTCGCTAACGAGGGGGAGAAGTCAGTAGTAATAGTAAGGTAAAGTAAAGAGGTGTTTGAGGTTATTAATTAGTATGTTAATCAGACATACGTTCGAAACAGGGCGCGCGTCAAGTTACGGCAAGGCAGGTTAATCGCGAGAGAATATCCAGCTTTCTCTAGGACAGTTTACTACTAGGGTAGAGAGGTACCTATCTATCGAATAGGCCAAGGTGTTAAGGCTCGTTATTAGCTTACTATAAGGGCAGGTCGACAAGGCGTAAGACCGGGTGAAATATAACGCTTTACAGTAAAGGGGTACTAGTCTTTTCTTATATTACGGCTAGCAAGAGGTTAATACGACGAGTTGACTCTAGCTGTATATTTGGGCCTCTAGTTACACTCAGAATCGAGAAGAAAAGACAAGGAGGAAAGGAGAGCTCTCCGTAAGGGAGAGCTTGAGTATAAATACACGAAGGACCCTCCTAATAGGGCCTAGCGCAGTCAGGGGCCATTCACGTCAACATGTCGCAGGCTCGCCACCTAGTCTTCCCTATTGGGCTTAGCGCCGTCGCATAGCCAGCGATGCTACGAGCCCGTGTCGGTTAGAATGCGAGGCGCATCGTAGGTCGTAACACGCGGGGGCTTTAGCATAAGGTCAGGACTTGTTCGTAGATTATATTAAGCTTTGCTTCGTTAATATCTGGGTCCGGAATAACAGGATCGGCCTTGTTTTTGATAAAGGTTTTCAGGATATCGCTAAGGTTTTCCTTTTTTATAAACCCCTCGATTATAAACAGTCTTAGCTGCTGTGGACTCTCTTTTAATAAGACCTTAATCACGTACACGTGGAAAGTAATTTAATTATCCCAGAGGCTTATACTACTTTATATTTCTTTAAAAGCGAACTGAACTTACAGCTAGGCCTGCATTATCCGTCTGCGGTGCACTTTCTCGTCGGCTTTTCTTCTCTTTTCAGTTTTACCCGCAGCTGAGATTAATATATTGGCTAGTCTCCAACGATTGTCGCTCGTAACCTCGAAGCTGCGGGCCATCTAAGATGACATTTCTTCACGAAGTGCCTTCTTGATGTTTTTGTACGTTGGTGGAGTATGAAGCCCAGCTGGAAGCTCCCGTACATCCTTCTTAGGTCGGTCGGGAGCCGGTGCAAGCAACTTCTTTATATTGGCTTCAGGGATCTTCACCGTCTTGACAAGGTATTCTTCAACGAAGAGGACATCGTTGACACATCCTGCCAAGTTACCATATCTGATCTCTTCCCCTCCGGCGTCGAAGCGGGGTGTAGTATATGGCTGTCCAGCATCATAACCATCGATCCCGATCAAGACCGCCCATTTAGCTGGGTCCGTCATGGTGGTGTTCAAGGCGCTTAGCGATCCGTGAATCTAGAAAGTTGGGTGAGGTTTATTGTTGCGTCTACTTCTTGAGCGTATTTGGAAGTAAATCCAGATATATTCGACGGCAATTCAGCTCGCCAACAGAAAGCCTTCTTCCGCATAGGTCTCTTTGCATAAAAGCAGGACGAACCTACGTGTTTCCAGAAAGCTTCAGGGGTACAAGAAACATGATTGGCCATGGCTTCGATGCGGCTGAGCGTCCTGTGTTGTATCGTTGCATCGCGGGTTGGTGACTCATAAGGCCTTGGAGGATGGACGGCTATCCCGGGCAGGCGCGACCTCGAGGCCACCTTGCCTCATAGCTCACGAAGATTCATTTTAGGATTTGAAGCCTTTGACCATGCTGGTGATGGCATCCAGACCTCGGGATTTCACCTACCTAGGTATGCGCGGTGTCAAATCACGTGAATTTATTAGTTATCCAATACTGATCGCCCACAGTAATAGATTAGATTATATTAGATTTGTCAGACTGGCGGCACTAGGAAAAAGAAGCACTGCAATTTTAGCGTCTGTAAGGACATTGAAGTCAGCCAGCAATCATGTCAGCCAGCAGCCGATTCGCCAGTGGTGTGGAGGAGAGAGGGACGACAATGGAGGGCGCTGGACCGACACGTCAGTCGAGCCGAGAACGCGTCCAGACGCCGAAGGCATTGGAATGGAACAAGAGAAGGTCCAGAGCCGCGTCAAGCGATGTAGAGGATACGATTGAAGTTAGTAAGGCCCCGGCGGCGCCGCAGGCAAAGCGACCGGAAGCCAGTTCGCACCTCAAGGAACGCATCGTGGCGACGAAGGTCAAGGCCCTCACTGCGAAAGGGGCGGAACGTCCCACCACAATGGCAGCGAACCTGAATCATTCCACACACAATAAGGCAATGTCAACTGCGAATACGCAGATTAAAGTACTCACCGATCTGGTCAAGTCGCTCCTAGTGGCAATGGAAGGACAGACGTCAGCCGTGGAAGAACTGAAGAGAGAACACGCGAACCAGATCGAAGCTCTAACTAGAACCTTCACCTAACAAATTGAAACCCTTAAGGCGCAAGTTACGGAGATAACGGAGAAGATCGAGACTCAGTTATCTAACATACAACCGCCCCCGAGTGCATCACTATCGTATGCGGAGATCGCCTGTACACCGCCGAGCAGTCGACCGAGTAATGTACGAACTCTTACTTCGGTAGGCACGACACTATTAACGATAACCGACACACTATATTACACGATTGACATATCGAGAGTAGGCGAGGAAGAGAGGAGTAAGGCACAACCCGGGGTAATCAGAAAAGCGATTAAGAAGGAGATCCGCACTATGGAAAGGCAGGAGCATTAGCGTTGCGTTGCGGTAATCAAGGACGCTAAGAACCATAATCGCATCAGGGTAACATGCAGAGATGAAACCGGACTTCAAAGGATCAAGAAGGCAGCGGAGAAAACGGCAGTGATGGGGGTTAGGATGCTACGGGATCAACTGTATCCTGTAAAGGTAGACAATACCAATCGAACAGCTATTCTTGATCAGGATGGAAAGGTTCTACCGGTTGCTTGGAAGCCCTTAATTAATAAGATGAAGACTGGGAAGTATCGGATCATCATATGGGAAGCACTCTTGGCTGTTGGGAATTCCAATATAAACTTTCGAACCTGAACCCTTATGAGCGGTCACAAAGTCGTCGACGTCGAAAAGAAATGCATCCTCGCCTCCTTAAAAAGAGCGGTTGCTAATGTTGAAGGTATGGAGGTTATGGTGGTGGCGTTCTTTCTCCAAAATCCCCATTCTGATTCATCGGTTCAGTAACTCGTCTATGTCATATCAGTCAACTTCACGACGAGGGAGTTCGTTTACTCTATAATTCGTGCCATATTCTCGAATCCCATGTAGACAGAACCATTTTCGTTCCACTTCATTATTGATGCTGCGCGGTAGGAATTAGACTAAGTGCTGTGTTGCAATACATCACTTTCTAGACGATACCCAGCCCCGCACAATATGCTCAATTTGCCGAATATCTATATTCGATATTTGTTTCTTTTGTCGCCCGATATTCATATCCGATGGTCTTCTCGGTTTCTGTGGAATCTGCACTCCCAGCCATTCTTTGATATGTCTGTCCACTTGGTTTTACTTCTACTGGACGGTATTCGCATTCAATTGTCTTTTCGGTCTCTGTGGGTTATTCGTTTGCAGCTGTTTCCTTTTCTCTCTCCAGCCTAGGCCACTTCTCTAGTCGAAACTCGTGCTCATGTAGAGGAAGGCCTTCAGCAGCAACAATGTTACGGATTGAATCTGCGAACTCTGAATATGCACAAACGCTAAGAGACAAATGAGCACCATGTTTGTCTAGTATATTAAGTACTCACCAGATACTATTGTTTTACCTCTACAGTTATCATTACCTAGTTGATTCTTCAGAGAAGAAGCAACCACGTCAAGATCGTCGTTACAATAGATAGTTCGTAAAGATGCAGTATTGCCATGATTCTTCTCTACTAGTGTACTGCCGCTCCAGTTACTCTGTATAGATGCTCTCCTATCGATGCTCTTCATGCGATAGTTTTGTGGTGTACTATCGTCATGATATCTGGTCGAGTTTACATGCTGGGACGACTTTTTGACGTATCTAGTGCATCTAAACATCTTCACACGATGATTTCAGCATAAATGAAAGAGGTCAGAGCTTGCATAACCATGTGTTCAGCCGGACTGATATTCAAATTCCTTTGTAGGCTCAAGTCGTAGCTTTGAAAGTCTGGAGAAGTTTTGTTGTAACAAACCCAATACCATTTTGTATTATATCTCACTTATCTTATTGTATTCCATGAATTCTTCCTCGACCTCCCAGAGGAGTATTACGCGTTGTGTTTTTGCAGCCAGCTTCCCTACTTTCCAGTAAATGTAACAGTAGCAAGCTGTGCTCCGATCCCAATACCTGTGGCGCACAAAATAACTGTGCCGTATTCTTCGGCCCTGGGATACAATCCATAAGGGCCATCAATTTAGGCATTGAATCGTCGGCTATTTGATTCTAAATTGGCAAGCATTTTAAGCTTCCGCGTGAATCCCGCTCTGACATCAATCAGAAACGTTACTTCGTTTGTTATTCCCCCATGATGCGACAGCGGACGGGAGTGATTCAGCAAAGGACGAGTGGCTTGCCGACGGAATCCACAGTCGAATGTGTTGTCCGGCTCGAACTCGCCGGGTCCGTTCTATATCGACTTTGAGAAGACCATCACCATGAAAGATCGCGGCTTTTGCTCTCTGAAGTATGAGCATCCCTATTCGCACGGAAAAGATCAAGAAGTACATAAATGCAGTGATATAAATTCTGACGGCTTTGATAAGCTGATAGGTGTGTCAAGTGGAGGAAACAACTTACAACAATGATAAACGCGAAGAAGACATGACAGTGGCGGAGTAATTCATACAAAATTTGACGTATAGAAGAGAAGGCCTCGTATAGAAGGGGTCGTTGGGGCGATTTTAGCAGTCATAGGACTATAATCTTTATTTATATATAGCAGGTTTTTTCCATTATATTGAAGTTAGGTTCCGCTTAGCGTGTATTGCTTTTAACTAGAAGGTAGTCTTGCCACTTACGTAGGAGCATGAAAGCCTACTAAGAGCTAAAGCATTCTTGGGTATGAGGAGAGTGATAATAATGTGTACTGGTGCTCAAGAAGATCAATAATACGATGTTGCTACGATGGAAGGATGTTTGACCAAGGCTGTTATGAGGGTCGTGGATGATGCAGCAAAATTTCTTAGCATATTTAGGGGTCGGGGATTCTCAACAGCTGCGTCTCTTCTGTTCAATATAAAAGCTCTGCCTGCTACTCCCAATCTCATACCCTTTTGGATCTTGGGCGACGTAGGCCAGGTTGTTCGCTGGAAAGCAGTCGATATAGTCTTCGTCCTGACCAGGTCCATATTCTGAGCATTCTAGGGCAACATAGCTAAAATCTCGAATGATGCATACTCCTTTCCAGAACATGGCATCCAGCCATCTAGACTATGCCTCCGGAACGCGCACGGGCCACGGTGCCGCAAATCGGCACCGTGGCCCGCGCGCGACGAGGCGTGATAATCAGGTAAAATGACGTCGAGCCAACAACGTCAAATGGAATGCTGATTCGTCAAGCTACCACACACGATTGATTGCCACATGATACCCGCAACCGCTTGCCCCCCTTTTGTTGCATATCGCGGTTTTGTTGGAAAATGCATATCATCCAATGGCATGAAAAACCGTGATTTTCAAGTGGAAAGGGAGGTGCTTTGTTTCGGTCCTACCAAAAAGA
Organism: Leptodontidium sp. MPI-SDFR-AT-0119; assembly: GCA_020726505.1. NCBI lineage: Eukaryota > Fungi > Ascomycota > Leotiomycetes > Helotiales > Leptodontidiaceae > Leptodontidium > Leptodontidium sp. MPI-SDFR-AT-0119. The sequence goes on along the minus strand of JAHLEZ010000042.1, from coordinate 35,250 downwards.
TTATGCCGTGGAACTTATCACAGAGATGTCTGAAGTACTCAGAGTCGCCGTTAGAAAGCGACAAAGTCGGCTACCTTCGCGCTAACTTTTGTTCCTAACACATGTCATGTATCCGCGATGAATTAGGTTGCAAGTTTAGGCCCCTTTAGTAAGACCATTCGGGCAGCTTGAGGCTGGATATGGTTCTATACCATATACTTTTATAAGATGAGGCTCTTTGCCCGTCATCGTTCCTATATACTCTTTTTATAACAACGCACAATGCCTCCCCCTCTCATTTCTCTACCACCCGAACTCCTTTGCAATATTTTGAAAAAGTTACTTCTCAAAGATGGCCGTGAGTTACTAGCAAGCTGCCGCGGAATTTACGATAATACCAAGCATGCTTTCGACCAAAAGTGCTTTAAGGTTATACCGCTTAGCTTAGAGGACAAGAGTATGTTACAAGCTGAAGAAGTAACGAAGAAACAACCGTATTGTTTTCTTAAAGAGATTGTCATTCGAATAGACCGAGCATGTGACCGCCATCCGGGAAAACTCTATTTTGAAGACCGCCTACTGTCAATTTTCACTAATGCACGTCAGGTTTCCATTAAATTCAACGTTATTACAATCCATTATAACCTAGAAGAGTTTGATTCGCGTGTAAGACAGTACCGCGCCCATACAAAGGCTGTGGTTTCTGTAATAAAAACTTTCTTAAAAGGTTACAAAAGCACTAATTTCAAAATCGGTATAGCGCCATGCTCTCTCTACATGGGCTAGTTGCCGTGCGTGCTCCCGTGTTACGTCCGGGCCGCACCTTTTCTAGTGGCCGCTCCTCCAACTTAGAGGCGCAACTTGTCCAAATTAGTAAGTTTTCCCCTCCTTAAATTAAATACTAACTTCTCCTCGTCTGTTACGGATAAATATAGGCCTATAAATATACTAACGGATCTATAGTTAGGCAAGTTGTACTTCCGGGTTATAAGCACTACTAGAAAGGTACAGGCGTCTAAACGTAATACGTTCAAAACCCTCGGTTCCTAGGTCAGTCGTGTAGCAACTACCACTATAATAGTAAAGGTGCTCGCTGCTCCCTTCGTAAGTTATATTACCTTTTCTAACTTGTTTCGGACCGTAACTAACATTTCCGGATCCGTAGGCCGGGTTACTGGTCCTGCCCCCCCCCCCCCCCCCCCGCCGCCGCTGCCGCTGCCTCTGCCTCTGCCACTGCCACTGCCACTACCGGCGCTGGTCCTTTTACTTCGGCGGGTCGCTCCCGTCGTCGTAATAATTCGGAGGTCGCTCCTCTAGTAAAGCGTCGTCGTGGTGGTAAGTGATTAATTCTTGAACTTCCTGATCACTTTCGGACCGTAACTGACTCGTAAACAGCCCCTGCCGCCCGCCGCCGCCGCACTCCCTCTCAGAGGGCACGCCGTTTCGCTGAGCTTTATAGAGAGCTAGCGGCTCTTCACGAAGAGGAGGCGGAGGTATTAAAGGAAGAAGAGGGGACGGATTATTCCGTTCCGGAGACTCCTCGCTAGGCGGGAAGTCTCGAGTTGTAAATCCTATTAAGGGTCCCCTACGGGGGTGTATTTTTACTTTAAAATAAAAACTAGTTTATTGTCACAACTTTCAGACTTACTTTGTGATTTTCAAATAATAATATAACTTATAAAGTAACTATAAATAATATAAAGTTAATGAATATTTATTAATACTTTTGGAAATATAATATTAAACGTACGGCCTTTGTTTTTTATAAGTAATAAAATACTTAGTTCTTTTATATAAGATATTCGTAAGACACTAATATATAATTAATTATAAGTAAATACAAGCGTTTATAAATCTAATCTTATAGTATAAAACGACTAACCTTACGCCTTATTAATCGTTATTATAAAGTATAAACGGACCGGAAATTATTTACGATCAAGTTTAATACTTAAGCTTTTGTTCGTTACGGTTAACTTAATACGTAGTAATATTTATAACTCTTTATTAAAGTCGCCTCCTAGTAATCGGGCTTTAATATAATGCCTCCGTAAACCCGTGACGACTAAATAAGTCCTATTACATAGGCCCTCTAGCTAGTTAAGGTTCTGTAAAAGAAGAATAAGCGTACCGATTTTAAGGTGTAATTGTGACGGAGGTAACGAAAGTATATTAATATTTCGTAAAACCTCCGTAGGGAATTAATATAAGTCGTTTTTTGCTACGTTTACGTTCGTAACGTGCGTATTTATAGATTTATACGTCTATATTTAACTTAAAAAACAACTAATTATTATTCCGTTAAGCTCCGTAATAGTCGTATTTAAAGTTAAAAGTATATACTGTTTACTAAATATATTAGGGTCTCTTGCGGCCCGTAATAAGAGGTCTTGCGGGTAGACGTGGTTAATTAGGCCCGAAACATTAACTAATTAATAAATATAATCGGGGATTATAACTAAGTACTCTTAAGTAAGGTCGTATAATATATTACTAACCTAATCTACGAATTCCGCATTATAAGCTCCCTCGCGAACCCACATATTAATCCGTAAAGTAATACACTTTAATCGCGGCTAAATAAACGACTTTTATAAGTAAGCGCTTATAATATCAGCTCGTATACTATTTAGAACAACTAGTAAGATCTATATAAAGTCGCCGCTTAAAATTACAAGTACATCGCTAAATAACACATCGTCTATAAAACCCCGTAAATTAACTAATAGGCGGTAAATAACCTTAAAGCAATACTTGTATTACATTAGTACTTTATATTAAATAATTAAATTCGCGCTTCGAAGTAATTAGGCTAATAGACTTTATTTAGTAATACTACTTATAAACTACTTATATAAATTAATTAAGATCTTAAATTAAGAGTAAGACGTATATTCGTTAAGTAGTAACAAGGCCGCAATACTTATAAAGGCAACGCAAAGGATTGTTTTCCCTTAACTTTAGTAATAATAATAAAGAGTCTTATAAAGAAACGTCTTTTTAAAGCCCCCTTAGCCTTAGGTATAAAAGTAAGCGGTTTGCGGGTTTGTAATAATCGCATTCGTAATCTTCGTAAACGCCGCTCGTTAATTTATATTTAATTAACTTATTATTTTTATAACGTGCGTAGTGAGATTGTCTTATATAATCCTCGTAGTCCACTTAGTATGTTTACAGGACTAATCCCACACATTCGCTAACAAACTATGCTTTATAAGAGTTTATTATAAGTTTGTAAGGCCTTAGTTAAAGAGAAATAAGCCGTAATCGTAATAAAGATTAAGAAGTAGTAAGGGCTACCTTAATTCTAAGCTTAATTAGTGAGCTAAGTCGTCGCAAAAGTGTACTTAGTATCTCTCTTAAATAACTTATAGATCCGTAATCGCTCGTTAGCGGATCTTAGTTAAGAAAAGTGTTCGTAAACTACGGCCGGAAGTAAAGAGGACTGCCTCGTTAATATAATTATATTACTTTTAATCGTCTTTAATATAATAGTATATACGTAACTAAAGTAACCGGGACTCGATAAAGAAGTAGACTATTACGGGTAAATTCACGAACCGCTAGAATTACATCTCGTCGGCTAGCCTTATTATATTTGTTAGAAAGAATCCTAGCTAGCTCTTTTATTATAAGCAAGTTCTCTCGCTACTTATCGGCTCCGAATTAAATAACTAATCACATTTACAAGTTAAGGAGTATCCGAAAATTGCCGTCTTACGTTTATAAACGCTCTTAAGCCGTCTTATAAACCTTTATAAACGAATTTAGCTCTATAATTATTTAGTATAAGTCGCGAAGGATTGTCGTATTAAGTTGTAAGTCGTGTTCTTAGCGAATATTCGTCGTATAATTAAGGTCGTAAAAGAATAACTAAGTAAAAGCAGGGGTTTCTTATAAGCCTAAAATTAAAGGGCCTTAATAGTAATAGAGCTCTTTATAAGTCGTAAAAGAGTTAACTCCACGCCTTAAGTTTATACGATTATCTTTACCTGTGCTTATAAACGTAAACGCTAAAGTTTAGTTATAACTATGAATCCGCGTATAAAAGGCGTTACTTCGCGAGTCCGTTTCGTCTAAAAGCCTCCGTAAAACCTTAGGCAGGGGCCGTAAAAACTCTAATATTATATCGCCCTTCTTATAATAGAGTTTAAACTACCCGCAGGTAGCCTCGCTAATCTAATGTAACGCGGTATAATATTTATACTTAATAATTATATAACTAACGTTTAGCGGAGCCGTAAGCGTAAATATAGACTAGAAACCGAAAGGAACCACTTATAAAGGGGCCGGCGAAGGTAAAGGAGGGTTATTAGTAAGGACAAGAGCAACTAATAGTGTAACAGGCGTAAGAGGCTCTTCTACGGCCGGTAAAGGAGGAGGAGCAGGAGGGTGTCCGTAAGCGCTCGAGCGGCTTTAATTTCAGCGCGCGTTCGACGACGACGTTTTGCAGGTCGCGGATTGTCCGGAAAGGCCGCAACAGAGCTACTACGGGTTTGTCGAGGAGTATTAGGGTTTAATTCGCCTAGAGGTTGTCGATTTACCTAAAGAATAGTTAGTTAATAGCTAAGTAAAAGCCAGTTACAGACGTACTTAATGCCTATAACACGTATTATACCGCACACCTTTTAAATTAAGACGAAAGTCCGTAATAAGACGCCTTTAGTTATACCGTGTGCACTATTTAAGGGGGGAGGAATCCATTTCGACTAGTAGAGAGGATATAAAAAGACGCGTTAAGCGCGCTCTTACGTAGTTTATAAGTAAATTACGGTTACTCGCGGGTACGTACGGCTAATAAACCGAGGATTCTAGTGTTCTTATAAGGAGCGACGGGCTAGCGCTGCGGCTAATTAGAACCTTTCACGTGACTAGTTTTTTTTTTAAAAAATAGGATTTACAAAACACTTAATATTATATAAACGAGTTTTGAACAGCTCGCTGTCACTCGCTGGCGTAAGATTTAAGATAAAAGAGAGGATTTACAGACACTTACGAATAAGTATAAATAATAACAAGTAAGATAAAAGAAAAGGAATTTATAAATGGCCTGTAAATGGCCCGTAAATGAACTAAAAACTAAGTAAGACCTTATAAAATTTCTAGGTATATTATATTACACGTAGAATTTATATTAGGGGGTAAGTGTTGGGATAGCCTTAGCTGAGGGGCATTCTCTTACTCTGACAGCTTCTAAAGATAGTCGTCTCTCTTGGCTAAATGAAGTTTAGTTTTATACCTTGCCTCCTAGTTTTATATAAGTAATATTTATACGAGTTACGGGGTTTAGTACTTGATGTATTTAAGGTAGCTTTCCCTTTTGTACGAAAGGGACATATAGAATATACTTGATTAAACTTCACTTGTTATATTCTTTATTACCTTAATATTAAGTATTAAACTTTGGTTAGATATTAATATTAATTAGTAGTTGAATAACTATAGAATAGTTAAGTAATACTTTTGTATGACGACAATTAGAAAGACAGACTAGAGAGGCAAATTGATTAGACCTTACGTCGGCGACTAATAAAAGAAGACGATTCGTATAATAATTAGAAAGATAAACCGGAGAGGCAAATTAATTAGACTTTGCGTTAGTGACTAATAAAAGAAGACGATTTGTACGATCTAAGGATTCACGGAACATAAATACGACTTAACAACTTTTATTAACCTTTATATAAAGAAGGACATAATAATTCCACTACTAGAAGTCACTTACTTATTAAATACGGAAGTATAAGGGGAACCCTTTAACCTTGTGAACGACGAGTATTAAACGCTTAAGTAAGTTAATAACTATATTACTTTAGCCTTTATATAATATTACTAAAAAGAGTTTTAGGACTACAGACTTTAAGAAGAATTTAAAAAAGGCTTTAAAGGATAGACGGAAGATATATTTGTTATTAGATCCCGGGAAGTTATTAAAGATTTTTATATATACCTCTTTAATCATAGAGTATAAGTACGAGAGTAAAGGGGGTCTATCTCGTACGCTTAAACGTTAATAAATGTTTTAGAAGAGGAGGAACTATATAAGTAAATAGATTAAAATCGAAGGACTTATATTTAACGGAAATCTTAAGGGTAAGACAGAAACCGGTAAGGTACTTTAACTTTAATTATATAAAGTGAACTATTAGTGAGACACGCTATTTCGGACAATTCTAGAGATTCTTTAATCGTACGAATTCAAGAGGCAGAGGACTTACTCTTAGAGCTAATTTAAATAACTTAATAATAGCTTTAAACGTCTAAATAATATCTAAGTCCTCTGCCTTATATCGTTTTGAACGAGAATATAATTAGTTTTAATTAGACTTCGTACGCAAATCTAATAAGGTCTTTATTACTAAACAAAGGTTAAATAACTAAATAACACTACTTAGCGTATAAACGTTTTAGTCTTACACTATATCCGGCCTTAAATAATAACCTTTTAAGTCGGGACTAAGCCTATAAAACCGTCGAACGACTACTAAGACAATATTTATACAAAGATAATCTACTGACTTTAAGAGCTCTTTTACTAAAACTGACTATATTATATAAGTCTTAGACAATTATTCCGAACTTATAGTTATTAATAGACTTAATAAAGGTTTATAGTAATAAGAGCCGGAAGTACGGCGGAGAGTAGTACAATATCTTAAATATTCGTCTCTAAGTCTTCTTTGACTATTATACAAAGATTAGAATCTCAAGTAATTAATATTACTTAGTATTCTCGATTATGCTAAAAGGACGAGCAACGGATTTTTATTACGATAAGATTATAAGACGTTCGTACGATTTCTTTATAATAATTCGTATAACTTAGAATTACTTTGAGACTAAGGAAAATTAGTAAAAGTACTTATTCGAGTGGAAAGAGATTATATTAATCTTTACGATTATAAAGAACTTAAAGAAGTCTTAGTTAAAATATTTAGAAATTATATTTAATTCTTTTTATACGGCGTAACGCGGCTTATTAAGGGAATATTAAATAAAATATAATCTTCGCGATTAAGTACTAAACGTATATTATAGAGTAAAAGAGTGTAGTCTAGTATTATATAAGCCTACATAGACATTTGAAGGGCTATACGCAGACTTACGGTCTGTAATTATTACAATCGTACGAACGAGGGAGGTTAGCACTTACTTATAGAATCGTTTATACAATTATAATTATAACTTAGTAAAGAGACAATTTTATAAGAAGGCACGACGATTTCTGGATCGTATAGTACTAAACTAGTTCTAGAAGAAGACTTTTCGTCTAAGGAACCCTTTTAATAATTATATAAATAAGAAATGTATTATTTATAAAAGGAAGGTTATTAATTAATAAATTATCTAGAGGCAGAGTAAAAAGCCGCGTAAGTAAATGTTACGACCTACGATGCGCCTCGCATTCTAACCGACACTGGCTCGTAGCATCGCTGGCTATGCGACGGCGCTAAGCCCGATAGGGAAGTGTCGTGCAAGAGCACGCCTAGAGGCTCCACAGAGGCGAATTTGACGTATTATTGAGGTATGCGCAATACTGTAATTAATAGTTGTATTCTCTATGTATGGTCTATTTAAGCTCCCTGAATATAGAGGTCGCGGGCGCTTTGGCTATGGTGCCTTTAATTGGGCTCGCTTAGCCGGCCTACTATAACCTGCACGACATACCCCCTCGCTAAGGACAATATTAAGCTTTAGCGAAGTAAATAAGTGCTTAACAAATATAATAGACAATAAGAAATCAACATATAATATATAACTGACAATATAAAAGCGACAGATAGTAAGGGAAAATAATAAGTAGTAGCTAAAGTAAACATACCAAACGTCTAAACAAGAGTATATAAACAACTACTCCCCTATTGTAACTTCCTTTTATAAGTATATTAAACTCAAAATGGGTCGTGTCTCCGCCGCTAAGTTAGCCGCTCGCGCTTCTTGGCGCTTTAACCTCGCTACTACTCGCGTAATAAAGAAGGTACGTTTCCCTTGTGTTTTATTAATTTGAGATTAGTTCCGACGTTATTTAAGTCAAAAAGTTAAGAAGTTGAGTAAGTTAGAGTATACTAACTAACTATAATAGTCTGCCGCCGCTCCTCACCGCCGCACCCCCTCTCTTACGCCCCCTCCTGCCGCCCTTGCCACCCCCTCTCGCCGCCGCGCTAAGGCAAGTACTAATAAGGAAGTCCCTTGCTTAATATACGTTAAAGTTGCTTTGAAAGGTGACCTCCTTATTAATATCTATTAAGATGCCGCTGGCTTAGCTTAGTGCCTTTAGTGCCACAATTAGAATTATAGTTACGCCGGTCTTATTAGGCCTATTATTGCGGTGGCTTTTGCTACCTTTCTAAAGGAGAAGTGTGGTGCCTCGCGTACTCGCGTAAGTTTAACTTTAGTTTTTGTAGTTTTAAGTTTAGTTAACTCTAAGTAATAGTTAATATCCCTTTAGGCCGCGGTCTGTGAGGCTCTTATTACTCTTAGTATATTTATTCTGTCTTTGTAATAACTTTAAAGAGACTGACTTTAGTTGTCTAGCCGTTGCCGCCCCCGCCCCCGCCCCCGCCGCTGCCCCTACCCCCGCCCCCCGCCTAATCCTCCCACCTATTCAGGTTAGTGCTAGTACTAGTGCTATTGGTGCTAGTGCTGGTACTGCTGCTGTTATTGATAGTGCTAGTAGTGTGGCCGCCCGCTGTCGCCGTATTAAGGAGTTACTAGTGGAGCTAGTGGACTTGTTAGTAGTTTAGTTCGCGACTTAATAGCGGCTTAGGAATGTGCCTCTTTAGAGTTATAGTTTACTACTTTATAAGTAACTTAAGAACGGGCCCTTATATACTTACTTTGCGTTAGTTTAGTTATAACTTCGGCCAAAATAGAATTCTTGCCCTTTAATAACTTAAAAAGAACGTACTTAATGTGACTGTACTACCTTAGAAAATATAAAGGAAAACAAAAGAGTGTGTTTTGTAATAAGGTGTAAGCTTTAATTAAACTCTTCTACTAACGCCTTAATATCTTGTAAGTTAAGTAGTACTAAGAAGGTCTCAAACTTCTGGCGTAAGAGGTTTTTAGTGAGGCTATTAGCGTACATCTTACTACTAAGTAAATACGTAACCTTAAAACTGCCTTTTTAATACTCTTGGCGTAATTATATATTCTAAATATTAACGTGCTTGAGCTTAGTCAATATACGTTAGTTCTCTCTAACTATAAGCCTAATTATCTATTAGTTGTCACAGAAGATATTCTAGGGGCACCTTATATTAAAGTGTATTTCTTTAAAGAGCCTCTATAGTACTATAACCTCCTTTATAGTTCGCTCTACCCCTAAGAGCTCGGCTTTTGTAGTCGAGGTAGTGACTGTGTCCTACTTAGATACTTTCTATAATATAGCACCCCTAAATAAAAAAATAATAAGCCCTTATAAAGAACGCCTAGTTTCTAAATTATCTGTAAAAGAGGCATTAGACGCTATTATAAGCTGCGTTTCGCGCTATTAATAGCTGTAAACGATCCCTAAGAAGCGTGTACTAAACAAGTAACGTATTGTCTAATTGACAGCCTGTAGGTGCTTCTGGCTTAAGTTCGTTAAGAATTATGACAGCTGTGAAGCTACAAAAGCTATGTCTAGTCTAATTATGACAGCCGTGTATAGGACGGATCTGACCTTTTCTTAGTACTTCTTAATTTGTGCTTTCGTCACTTTGCCTATGTTTTTAATTAGGTCGTAGTACGGCAGAGGGGTACTCGGGCAGTTACTATTTACTAAGCTGAATTTCTGGGCTACCTTCTTTATATACGTGTCGTGGATTAACGTGACTGTTTTCGTATGTTTGTCTTATATAATTCGTACTCTTAGAAACTACTTCACGTCACTTATTATAATCAGCTCGTAAGCTTTATTAAGGCTATCGGTGATTTTAGCCGCTATAGCGAGGTTTGACTTGTAGTACAGTACTTATATATTATCTACGTAAAAGGCCACAAATACTGTACGCTTACTATTTGTAAATATATAGGGCTCTTTTGTAAGTAGCTCTAAACTAAAGCTTTTAAGTGTAGCTAAGAAGTCGCTATATTATAGGGCTAGGGAGTCGCGTAGGCTATATAAGGCTCTGTTGATCTCTATAATTATGCCGGGCTACTTGAAACTATTAAGAAAGTAATAGTAAACGGGTGTACTTTGTTCGTCTCGTTTTGTATTAATAAAAGCGTTCACGACGTCGTATTACTTGACTTTTAAGTCAAATTGGGCTACTAAGGCTATTATAATACGAAAAGACCTTACCGCTAGTGTAGAGGCGTACGTGGAAAATATAATGGCATCCTCTTATAAGTTACTCCTAATAATAATACGCGATTTAGTGTGTATAAGCTGTTTAGCTGAGTTAACTTTGTAAGTAAACACTTATTTCAGTAGTATAGGCGTCGTTTTAACGTCTACCTTAAGTATAATATATTAGTATTTCCTAGCTTAGAAGTTCTCTATCTCTTTACGTGTATCCTCTCAGAAGCGTTCTCCTCACAAGTGTTAGTCTAAGTTCTACTAGTACTTTAGTACTGTCAGAAGCTTTGCCTAATGTAGTTATGTTATTTTAGAGCTTATAGTTTCTTGTGCTTTAATCGTTTCGCCACTAATTACAATTATAAAGACAATATATATAGTTTTATAATCTTTATTATCTTCTCGCGTTATATCTTTATTTTAGAACGTCGTAGTAAAGGATATAATTTACGTATAGTTCTTGTCTTTTTAGTCTATAAACTCGGCGCTTAAGAGCTCCCTTATCGTGAAAGAGTATACTCCCGGCCTAATCTTTAACCGTTTATTTAACTATATTATCTCTCTAGTTCGCCTTCTCCGCTAAGCTCGAGTAACAAGGTGTAGTTGACTTTAGTTAAGTGCCTGTAATATTTTGTCTAAGGTCTCTTAAGACATAGTTTCTTTTAACAGGGGTTATATTATTGTCTTTAATAGTGTATTTTTTAGGAGTAATTATTATTTTTCCTTTAGCTCGTCGTCGTAATCCTCCTTAGACGAGGTATTTTCGTGCTGCAGTACACTTCTTAGACTTGCACTAGTTACTTCAGGTTAGTTTAGTAATTGACTCTAGCTGTCTCGTGCTCTACTCTAAATTATAACTTGAGGTATTAATTTGCGCGTACCCTTAATTTGGCGTAGTTGTTTTGCACTTGGGGCACTCCTCTTAGGCTTGATATATTCGTTTCGTTATATCTAGTTTTGAGTCTGTCTTAGTGTGCTTAGGCTTTTTGTTATTACTAGAACTTTTATATTGTCTTTGTTAAGCTTTATGTCGTCCTCTGACGTGTTAATTCGTGAATCTAATAGTACTATCTTATTTTAGTACTCTCGTAGAATAAGTAGTCCCGCCTTAGTTGTTATGTGTAAGATTACTTCTGTAGAAACTTCGTCGACTTTTATTAGGTTAGATAGTAGCTTATTTAATTTAGTACTGTTTTTCGCCTCTATATACTCGTCCGCTACGTGTTTGATAGCTAACTCGGCGTCTTAAGCGGCCTTAGGCTCTATAAGCATATTAATGACTTATTTAAGTATTAATAGTAATTAACTGACTATTACTTACTTACTATAGAACTGTGCCTTATTAAAAATAACGTTTCGGGTACGTATTATACGCTTTAGTTAGGGTATCTAGACCCTGTATATATTAGTTACATAATAATTAACTAAGTATCTAACATGCCCCTTAGGGTTGACCTTAAAGCCTCTCTTGTCATGAAGAGCTTGTCGGTCCTTGATTATCGTATAGGCTTTAGCGCTATACGTAAAAGTATTACTCTAGTTAGGTCTCAAATCGACTAACAACCTCTTTACTATCTGTGGATTGTACCACCGAAAATACTACCTAAACTATGCCTCTAGCACTTCGTTTAGGGAGTATATAGCTCTTCTAGTAAGTAGCGACATATTATAAAGGTATATAGCCGTCAAGACAGCTTCCGGCCACAGTTTAAATAGTAGATTAGCGCCTGTTATTATTTTTAAGGCCTTGACAATTAGCTCCCTACTAGCTCTTTTTGCACCTCTATTTAGCTCATACGTGTAAATAAGAGTAGGCTCTAAGTCGATGCTATTATTTAACGCTTATTAGTCGTATTAAGTCTAGTATCTTGTGTTAATTACAAACGTGTTGTTGTTAGACCTGACTTTGTATATGGCTAAACTGTATTAGCGTTTAGTCTATACCTTAAATACTTCAAGTACTCCTATAATTGACTCGTTAGCTTTACTCGTGAGTGTAAATGCGAAAAGCTTTCTACTGTATTTATCCTTAATCAACAATAGCCAGCATGTGCTATTATAGCCTACAAGGTAGTTAAATAAGTCCTATACGACTTTAAAGAAAGGTCTCAGGGACTTGTTGTTTAATTCTTTGCGCGATAGTTATTAATTTGAGTGTGTTATAATATAGCTTTCACATTATATACTAGTGATTTTATCGATTTGGACATTGTGGGTATACTTCACAAGAGCTTCTAAGGCTGATTTGCCAAGGTGACTAGTACGTAAGTGCTATATTTCTGCTGTATTGTTACGGGGCTATAGGAACTGGCGGGTTGACTGAAAGGTATACTTCTTGAGAGGGTGCAGTCGTCTACTGATCGTCAGGTATATCATTATAGTAGGAGATCTATGTGTCTTTATAAATGTATGTAGTTATAAAGAGCGCGAGTAGTTGTTAATAGGCTTATATTTAAATATTATAAGGTTTTACTTGCGTTATAGGGTTCTCACTATATGGCTCTCTTTAGTACTGCCTACGCGTAAAGTTGTGTTAGTACTATTATACTACACCCTTAACTGTGCGAGGAGGCTCTCTGAGATAATATTAACGTTAAACCCCTTTATAATAGCTATATTAAATAGTGTTAGGTCCCTTGTGAACGGTCTAGTAAGTCTATATATAGCGTTCTCGAAGACACGTGTACCCCTGCTAATAATAGGCAGGCTTGAGGTGCCCGCGTCAACTGATTCTCCTATAGTACGTTTAAAGTTACTAGGGACTAGTTTATTAATATTATTAATTAAGTAAGTCGCGCTGTAGTTGTTAACTAGAGTGTTATTTAATAGAAGGTGGCGTTAGAACTCTATAATACTATATATACTAGCGTTAAGAGTGTCGTCTTAGATTATATTGTTAAGGAGGTTTGGGTTAAGTATAACTATGTTAATACTCCTTGTCCCTTCTTACGTAGCTTTGCCTTTGTCTTTGTTTCTTGCAAGTGTAATAATATTGGCTATTTTAGCGTTAGTAGTAGGTTTAGAGGTACTAGTACTATTGGCTCTAGTGATTTTAGCTATTATAATGTACTTCTAACCTTCTTTAGCCAAAGCTCTTCGGACACTTTTTCGGGACTCTTGACCCCCCTGCCTTTGAACCACACCTGTTTCCATCTTATAAACTACCTCCTAACCAACCGATCTCCTTGCCCCTAGGCCTTGCAGTGGTATATTACCGCTGTAATAGCCGGGAGCTATGGAGCCCCTATTCGACCCCTTCGACTCCTCAGAGCCCCCCACACCTACGCCAACGCCTAGAGACCTAGGAGAGCTTCCTACTAGGCTATCAAGAGTAGTAGAATCGACCGAGACTACTCCTAGAGCCCCTAGAGACCTAGGGGGCTCTATTTCCAACTCCCGGGGGCAAAATACCCCTATTCGGCTCTTATCGACTAGTGCGGCTCAACTGGCCCCTGTAAAGCGCGGACCATCAAACAACCCCACCAATAACCAACACATCAACAAGACGCCAAGAATCAATACAGACTTTAATGGAAAATATCACCAAAACCAAACCTACTTCCAAAGTAGTCAAACCGGTAATACTAGCCAAAAGCTAGTTCTTGAAGCCAGAGACCTGCTAGTAAGAGCATACTCAGCTACTAAGTCACGGGACGAGCAAGGGAAACTACTTGATTTACTTGAAATATTCAGGGAATACACAGAACACAATAGAATCAAGAATACAACTTCTATTCTAGCTTCTCAAGTAGCTAACTTAGAGAGAGCAACAAAGAAAATCGAAACACAAGCTACTAAGTCAACTACTTGGGCCAAAATAGCCGAGAAAGCTCACTTACAACAACCAACAACAACTCAGGTCAACAGCATAGCAACTAGTAGTACTAGTAATAGCGGTGCTAAGGGGAATAGGGCTAGGGCTCCGGGTAGCCCTAGGAACCCTACCGATAAGGGCAAAGGTAAGTTTGCTCTTACTAAGAGATGCACCCTCTTACAGGCACGGAATGTCCAAGCAAACACCTTCTCTTCTATTACTACGCGCAATTTGCTTAATTCTGCTTTTAATAAGAAGGGAATACAAGGACTAGTTGTTTCTTCTGTTTCCCTTTCTTTAAGGGGTAATTTAGTAGTTACTACTACCCCTGATTTTGATGTTGAGTTCTTGATTTTAAACGAGTCAATTATTAAGGGGGTGCTTCCCGATTTGATTTTAATTCAGAGAGGAGAGCCATGGTACAAGGTTGCTATTTATGGTATCCCTATTAGGGAGTTTAATACAGAAGAGGGATTAAACTCTAAGCTAGTCGCTGAAGAGATTCAAACCTTTAATAAAGGTTTTACTCCCGTAGGAAAATCCTTTTGGACTACTCCTAAAGAAAAACGCGACTCAGGCCTAGTACAAACAGGTACTATTGTAGTAGCTTTCCCAAGCCAAGAGCAAGCAAAAAGAGCTATATCAAATAGGCTTTATATTGCGGGTATTTCAGCTAAAGTAGTAAAATACATAACTACTCCTAGTACTTCTCAATGTACTAGATGCGCTGGTTTTGGGCACTCTGAAAGCCTTTGTAAAAGGAATAAGAAGTGTATTTTATGCGCAGAAAACCATACAAGCAGACAACATAGTTGTAATACTTGTAAATCAAATACTAGGTGCTTACACTTAAGTATAAGATGCGCAAATTGCAATAGTATTACTCATACGGCTGATTCCAAGCTATGTGAGGTATACTTAGCAATAAAAAATAAAGCAAATAATATTAGTAGTACTAATAGGCCTATTATAGTAGACGAACCAATCACAGTTAATGATAATTGGTCTTAAAATACTACAAATCAATGTGAATAAGAGTCTCTCTACTACAGAGCACGTTCTTCAGTTGGCTATAGAGCTAAATATATCAATATTAGCAATTCAGGAGCCTTGGACTATTGGTAATAATATTGACGGCTTTCGTAGCGTCTTACACCCTAGTTTTAAACAAGTGCTCCCGAATTACGGTTCTCTTAGGCCTAGAGCTTTATTTTATGTACTAGACTCAATTAGTACTACTCTAGCGCCTAGCTCACCACAAGACCCTGATTGTATTATTTTAGACTTAGTTGAGTATAAAACTCAATTAATTAATGTTTATAATGCGACTCACCCTGAGTCGGAATCCCTTAGTAGTATTAAAACCCTACAAAGAATAGGTTTATTACCAGACTTATTCTCAAATAAAACGATATTACTAGGGGATTTTAATATACATCACCCGTGGTGGGACCCCATTACACCGCAAAGCGGTAATACAGGGGTATTATTAGACTTAATTGAAAAACACTCTTTGAGCCTATTAAATACTCCCGGGGAAGGAACGTTTTATAGACCACATATGGAGGCCCCTTCTGTATTAGACCTTACATTTGCTACTCAAGGAATAGTAAACCAAGTCGAAGATTGGCAAATATTGCCTGATCTAGGTTCAGATCACTTTGGGGTACTATTTACTATTACATTTACTTGTAGTAGTATTAGTACTAGCCCCCTAAAGGTCCCCCGATTTAATACAAAGAAAACAGATTGGGTAAAGTTTAATAAAAGTCTTAATAATTATTTTCAGGACTTTAATTATAACCCTAATTCTAAGTATACAAATCAAGAGCTTGATGACCTAGGGGAGCTATTTACTAGGAATATAATTCAAGCGACTAAAGACTCTATTCCTAGATCTTATAAGTCAATTGCTAGTAAACCTTGGTGGAATGAGGATCTTAAAATACTACGGAAATTAATGCAAAGATATTACCGTCTAAATAAGGCCTCAGGGTATACCCTCTACTTTCAAGAACTAAAAAATGCTAAAAACCTTTATTTTAATACTATTAAGGTTGAAAAAAGAAAGCATTGGAATAAGTTCTTAGAAAAAGAGGATTCCCAGTCGATTTTTAAAGCTATGTCATATACCAAAAACAATACTAGCTCTCTTATACCAAGTCTTTATAATTTAGAGACTAAGGAATTAGAGTCGACTTTCCAACAAAAGTGTAATATTTTTAGAAGTACTTTATTTCCAGAACCTCCTATTTCAGCGCCTATTGATTTAACGTCATATATAAGTAGTAATACTTGGAAATGGCCTCTTTTATCTAAAGCAGAGCTAAAGGATTCATGTACTTCAAAAATTAAGGGCAAAACCCCTGGACCTGACTTAATTACTCAAGAGATTATAATTAAAGCTTATTTAGCTATCCCAGAAGTCTTTTTTATAACTTATTCAATACTTATAAATCAAGGGTACCACCCTAAGTGTTGGAAAGAGGCTACGGGGTTTATTCTTAAGAAACCAAAAAAACCTGATTATTCTAAACCTAAGGCATATAGAGTTATATCACTACTTAATTGTCTAGGTAAGGTTTCTGAAAGAATTTTAGCTAAGCGCCTAAGTTACTTAGCTGAAACAACTACTTTATTACACGATAGTCAAATCGGTAGTAGACTTAAAAAATCAGCTATTGACGCAGCTTTACTTTTACAAACAGAAGTAGAGATTAATAAGGCAAATAAGCTTAAAACTACTACTCTATTCCTTGACGTCAAGGGAGCTTTTGATCACGTTTCCAAGAATCGTCTTATTCAGGTTTTAACTCAATTGAAATTACCGATAAGTCTAATTTTGTGGATTTCGTCATTTTTAGAAAACCGTACTTTACAACTTGCCTTTGATAATAAATTAGAGGAATTCCAAATTGTAAATACAGGTATCCCTCAAGGGAGCCCTATTTCACCTATTTTATTCCTTATATATATTCGAGACTTATTTAAGTCTAAGAATATTAAGCCAATATCATACATGGATGATTTAGCATTAATAGCCTCTTCTAAAAGCTTTAAAAAAATATAAGTATTTTAGAAAGAGAAGCTAGCTTATTAGTCAAATTAGGGGAAGAATATTCTATTAGCTTTGATATTGAAAAAACAGAGCTTATTCACTTCTTTGGAAGTAAGAATACCCTTAATATTACACTTCCAAATAATACTATACTAGCTCCTAGTAAGCTAGTTAAATGGCTAGGAATATATTTTGATTCAAACCTTAAATTTAAGAATCATAGGTCAATTAGAGTTTCCCTTGCAAAGCAAATGTTTTATCGTATAAATCGACTCTCAAATATTACTATTGGGCTCTCCCCGTTTGCAATTCGTCAATTATATATGGCTTGTGTTACTAGCGTAGCCGACTATGGTTCTATATTATGGTGGAAAATCAATTGCCCTAATAAGGCTATGATTAGACCATTTCAAGCTTTACAAAACCTAGCTACTAAGAAAATATTAGGGGTCTTTAAAACAGCACCTATAATTCCATCAGAGCTTGAAGCAGCTTTACCTCCACCTAATATTAGACTAAATCATACAAGTCGGCGCTATATTCTCCGCGCCTTAAAACTTAGTAAAAAACACCCTATTAGGCTCGAAGTTGAAAAGGTTATTACAAGAGCTAATGAGGAGTATGACTTACTAGGTATTTTACCTGAGTCAATTACTACTATTTCAAGCCTAGTTCATTCAATATATCATATAATTGACTTTAATACTTTAGAAGTAATAAGGCACTTTTATTTCCCTCCATGGGAAAGAGAAGTACCTTATATTTTTAGAATATCTAAGTTGTCTAAAGAAGACGAAGCTAAGGCTCACTTACAATACTTACAAAGTATTTGTAATAGTCGGAATACCTCTATTTATACAGACGGCTCTCAGACTCCTGAAGGGTGCGGAGTAGGCTATAGCGTAGCTGTTTATACACATACACAAGGATATCCCCTTATACCTACATTTACAAAAATAGGTAATTTAGGGGAGGCCGAATTAGTATATAACGGCGAGCTAGAAGCTATTACACAAGCCATAGAATACGCTAGTAGTACGGCGAAAGAAGGGGATAATTTTACAGTCTTTTCAGATAATCAAGCCGCTCTCTTAAGACTAAAAACTCCCTCAGATAACCCGGGGCAAAGCCAACAAATTAGAGCTATATTAGCGTCTAAGGCTATTAATAGTCTAAATGCTAGTATAACTTTAGCTTGGGTCCCAGGTCACTCTGATATAATTGGAAATGAAAAAGCAGACAAATTAGCTAAAATAGCTACTATGTCGTCTATTAATTCTAATAATACTTCTTTTGCGTATTTAGGAGTTAAACTAAGTAGTCAAAAGAAGAATGAAATTGGAGCTAATATAACTCAAAATATCAATTCTCAAACCCTAAAAACGTACTCTAAAAAGTATACATGCAAAATAGCTAAAAAGCTACTTTTACCTACTAGTATTCTAAGAGAAACAAGCAGCTCTTTTTACCAATTAAAACTAGGGCATGGATACTTAAAAGCCTACTTATATAAGCTAGGGCTAGCGTCTAATAACAAGTGTAGATGTAGTAGTATTGAAACTGCAGAACACTTATTACTTAGTTGTAAATACTATAAATTAGAGCGTAAAAAACTCTATTCTAGTATCAAAAGCAACTTAGAAATTAGGACTATTACTATTCCCGTTTTATTACATACGCAAATTGGAATTAAAGAAATACTAGTATTCTTAAAAGAGACTAGTATATGTACAAGGAAATGGCACCAAGAGAGGCTAGGGAGTGAAGAAGAAGAAGAAGATTAGGCTATTAGGCCTTAATTTGTACTTTCATTTAGTTATTTCCTTTGTTTTTTTGATTTTAATTTTCTTATAAGTTATAGGGAGAATGTTCCCAAATGTACAGTCGCAGTCTAATTCGAACTGAATTTTGTATATAATAATTAGCCACGCTAGTAGACTAGCCGTGCTACATAGTTTCTAACTAATACAGCACGTTAAAAGGAAAAAAAAAAAAAAAAAAAAAAAACCTTCTTTAGCTATGGCGGCTTTGAGCTCCCTGAAGTCTATAGTCTCTAACTTCTTGTGGGTTATAGTTACTTCGTTAGTATTCGGCATATACTTTATGCCTTTAGTGGTCGTTCCGTTAACTATATAACGTAGTCTTTAATACTTAAGTAGCTCAAAGAAATACTTGTTGTTTATGCCGCATAGGCATAAGTTACCTTGGCCGCGAGAGCGAGATTTATTAGAGCTTGTGCCTGACGTACTATTATCTATTCCTCTAAGGGTTGAGTATTAATTATTACCCCCTCCTTGACGCCTAGGCTTCCTGAACATAGTGTACTCTTAGTTTATGCCAAGGAGTACTTAAATGTAGTCGTTAAGAGTAAAACTATACTTTTTTTTAAGTTAGTCGTCGCGTATAATTGTGCTGAGGATAGGATTTGCCCAGTCAAGGTGCATGTGAGCTCCCACTATACGTAGCCACTTTTTTAGAGCTATAGTGCCCTTGACTTTAAGTATATTGTACGCTTTAGCATTCCTGTAGGCCTTTAAAAAGTCCTTTATTTACTGGTTAATATTGACTTTTCCCTCATGTGCCTCCCTCAAAACCTTCTTATATTCCGTGACTACTGTGGTAAAGACCAACGATTCTGACAGTGCTATGTCGCGCTGAAGTGTACTAACTAGCTTTTGTATACTCAGTTCGCTCTTGCCCTCTAGTTCTTTAATCGTAGAGTCTAAAAGCGAATCGTCTACTATTTTAGAGAGTTAGTTATATAAAGTTATATATTTGTTGTTTTAGCTTGTCTATTTAGTAAGTGTATACTAGTACTCCTTAGCTTGTGTTATATAAATCTATTATATCTCTATAATTGTCGGGTAAGGAGGTGGACTAGCTTTTTCTAGACTTGTCCCTTTTATTTAAGTATCTATTGATAGCCCTAAGGTCAGTGTAGCCCACGCATTGTCAGTCGACTTAGGCGTTAAGGACGGTTGTAGGTTTGCTACTTTTTAAGCTGCAATATTAGTATAATACTGGCTTAACTGAGTCTTTGCAACCTCTTTCGCGGTGCTTTCGAGCGTTAGAGCCTTTAGTCGGAGGTTTAGAATATAGCCTGTCGTAGGGGCGCTAGGGTTTACTATGTCTAGTGCACTTATAAAGCTAACATGGAAATTCAAGCGCAAGTGCTATGTCGCCTAATCCTTCTGCGCCTTTAAATTACAATCTATAAGTAGCCTTAGAAGTGACATTGTCGGTTTTAGGTATATATATAATGATTTCAAAGAGGTTTTAGTAATTTGAGGGTTATTAACAGGCTTTTAAGTACTACTAGTACGTGTATAAGGCAGCAGTGAGAAAGCCTTTATATGCCTCTATAGAGTCACGTTGGCGCGTGTATGTGACTAAGAAGCTTTAATAGCTTACGGGGCTTATAACTGTCGTGTAAGAGCACGCCTAGAGGCTCTATAGAGGCGAATTTAACGTATTATTAAGGTATGCGCAATACTGTAATTAATAGTTGTATTCTCTATATATGGTCTATTTAAGCTCCCTGAATATAGAAGTCGCGGGCGCTTTAGCCATAGTGCCTTTGATTGGGCTCGCTTATCCGGCCTACTATAACCTACACGACAGGAAGACTAAGTGGCGAGCCTGCGACATATTAATGTGAATGGCACTCGACTACGCTAGGCCCCATTAGGAGGGTCCTTTATATATATATACTCGAGCCCTCCCTTACGGGGAGCTCTCCTTTTCTCCTTGTCTTTTCTTCTCGATTCTGAGCGTAACTAAAGGCCTAAATATATAACTAAAGTCAACTCGCCGTATCAACCTCTTACTAGCCGTAATATAAGAAAAGACCCACACCCCTTCGCTATAAAGCGTTATATCTCACTTAATCTTACGCCTTGTCGACTTACCTTTATAACAAGTTAATAACAAGTCTTAACACCTTAGCCTATTCGACAGATAAGTACTTCTCTGCCCTAGTAACAGACTGTCCTAGAGAAAGCTAAATATTCTCTCGCGATTAACCTGCCTTGCCGTAGCCTGACACGCGTTACTATTTTAGAACGTATATTTAATTAACAAATCAATTAATAACCTCAAATACCTCTTAATCCCACCCTACTACCTTTACTAGTTTCTCCCCCTCGTCAGCGAAGCTCTAGAAAAAGGAGCGCCCTTATACGGCTAGGCTTTACTAATACTACTCTTATCCCTTTAGTCGAGACTCTTTTAGAAGAGCCAGAGAGCTTTAACGGATTCGACTTAGACTTAGAGGATAAACCCCAGCGTTTCTTCGACGCCTCGCCAGAGCCTACTGATATAGAGGGCCTTACCCCCGCTTAATAAACTAAAGTAGATCAGTTGATCAAGGACTCCGTGAACTCTACTGTCGCCGCTGCCGTTACACAAGCCCTCGCCTAATATACTACCGACAACCCACGTCAAGAGACTCGCACTTCTTCTCCTCCTTACGACCGGTTAACCCGTGCTCTTACGGCAGACCTTTAGCCTACCGCCGACTATTACCTCCCTAAGCTAAACCTTACTATCCCTACTATTAAGCCTAATAAAGTTAAGTACCCTTATACCCCCTTTAGCGATTATAAGGGCGAAATTAAATACGACGCCTAAAAAATAAATATAAAGCTTTTTATTTAAAAGTACTTAAGTAACTTCCTTATTAGCGAATCGTAGGTCTATGCCTACTTTAAGTGTACAAAGGGAAAGGCCAAGACTATTATCCTTTAACGAATAGACCCCGACTTTACTAGAGACTTTAATAAAGCCGCCGACGTCTTAAAGGCTTTAAACTAGCGTTTCTTTAATCATAACCGAGTACAGGCAGCTAAGCTTAAATATAACTAACTATAGATAAGTAGTATAACGTATAATAAGTTCTGTATAAAGTTTACGATATATACGGCTACTAAAAAAATCTCACTAGACTGCTAGTTCGACAACGTATACGAGAAAGTCTTAAATAAGCTTAAGTATAATATCCGAACTAAGAAGTATAAATTCGCCGAAAATTATACGGCTCTTAACGAGTTCTTAGCCGTCTTAGATCGCGAACTATAGAATATTACCGCCGGACGAATTAATAAACGTACTACTACTACTGTCCACGAAGCCCCTCGAGTCTCCTTTAATAATACTAATACTAGCGACTCACGCGGCATCTTAAAGAAGAATAGCTGGCGTTCGACTTCACTTACCCTTATTACTTACGTATAGAGACCACCGACTTTAAAATAGTCGTTAAATATCCGCTAGCGTACGCCCTCCCCTTCGCCCGTCTTGCGCCGACCTAAGTCCCCTATACCCCCTCCCGCACCTAAGGATGTCTCTTCTAACACTTGTCTCTACTATAGTAAGACTAGCCATTAAGCTAGCGACTGTCCTAAGCGCCGTAGAGACTAGGCTCTTAATAAGTCAATTTCTAAGCTAATCGTCGGCGAGGATCTAGAGACTAACGAACTATTAAAAAACTCTTAAGCCGTAATAAAGACTTATACCTCAGTATAAACTACAACTTATAAAAGGACTTAATATTTAATTTCCGCGCTCTTATTAGAGGGCGACAATTCTTAATTAATATTAAACTAAGAAGGAATAGATTCTTTACTAAGACACTTATATATATTAATAATAGAGCTAATATTTTCGGTGCTATTAAAACCTCTTTCGTATACCGACTCGTTAAGTAATTTGATATTTCCTTTATATCCTTCCCTTAGCTAATCGTCTCAACTAGTTATAATAACAAAAAAGGCAAGCCAATCGACACGGCCGTCTTACTTACCTTAACAATCGACCGCCGGCGAATCAACTTCCCCTTTCTAGTGACTAACCTAGGAAACGCCGACGTCCTAATTAGTCGGAAGTTCCTTGAGTATTACGACTTAAAACAGTCGTATACTAAGAACTGTAATCGACTAAAATAGCTATTAGACATACTAGTCCAGCCGTACTTTGACTAGTGAGTCTTCGTCGACATTAACTGTTCCAATAAGTTAATCGTTAAGTCTCACTAGCTTAATGCGGAACGAAGGGATGCCCTCTTAGACCTAAATAACTACTACTAGAGACAAGCTAGGCTTACGGCACTCGACAGTTCCCTTAAGACAAAGGCCCCCGTCCGACTTACCGCCAGCGTCTCGCTAACTTGACCCTCGAGCTTTATTAGAGAAGTTAAAGAGCGCCTATGTGTTATAAAAGAATAACTAAACCCTTTAATATCCCGTGATCTAAGATCACTACTTAAGGACAAGAGAGCCTGTAAAGCCTCCCCAGTAAATCACTAGCCAAAGGCGCTTATTATAGAGATTTTCCTTATATTAGTAGCGGCGATATTTATAACGTACCTCTGACTTAAGAAATCTAGAAAGAGTAAAGTAAAAACCTTTGTGACATTAGTATATAAAATCGACTAGGAGCTAACTCGTCGCTAGCGAGAGGCCCTAAACTAGTTAAGTATTAAACTCGTATTAATAAATAGAGACTTAACCCTAAAGGAAGCCCTAAAGGCTAAATATACATAAGATAACGAATTAATAAGTAAGAAGTTCCTTATAGAATATTAAGAGTATACTCCTCTCTTCTCCCGGCAGGCCTCCGACGAGTTGCCAGCACATTACTAAGGCGTAGACTACTAAATCGAACTTACTAAGGAGAACGACTTATCCTTTGAACTTCTCCGGCGTATAACTAAAAAGTAACTATTAGAGACTAAGCGGTACATTATTAATAACTTATATAAAGGTTTTATTAAACCCTCTAGCGCACTATATATAGCCCTTATTCTCTTCGCCAAGAAAGCTAATAGTAGTCTCCGGCTATACGTCGACTACCGGAAGCTAAATGCCTTATTAAAGAAAGATCCGTACTTAATCCCTCTAATTAATAAAATAATAACACGTATTTATAAGGCAAAGGTCTTTATAAAGCTTAATATTTAGCAAGCTTTCTATTGTATTCGTATATCCCCTAAGAGCGAGGACTATACGACTTTCTATACTTAATATAATACGTATAAATATAAGGTCCTTCCCTTTAGCCTTATAAATAGCCTAATAACCTTTTAGCGATTTATTAATAATATCTTTATAAAGTACCTCGACGACTTTTACGCGGCTTATATAGACAATATCCTTATATATTCGTCTACTTTAGAGGAGTATAAAGTCTATATTAAGAAAGTCATAATAATATTATAAGTACATAGACTCCAGGCCGACATTAAGAAGTCCGAGTTTAACGTACAAAAGACAAGGTTCTTAGAATTTATTATTAGCGTTAATAACGTAAAAGTAAACTTAAAAAAGATTAGTATAATTAAGAACTAGCGGTACGCCGATAATATACGGGGTATATAAAGCTACCTTAGTTTTTATAACTTCTATTACCGGTTTATTAAGAACTACAGTCACATTACACGACCCCTTATAATACTCACCGGAAAGGACGTTCCCTTTAAATTCGATAGCGCCTATAAGGACGCTTAAGAAACTCTCTAAGAAGCCCTCTAATCTACGCCGGTTCTTCGCCACTATAACCCTATTAAATAAACACGACTAAAGACCGACTCTTCTGATAGAGTCGTCACTGAGATTCTATCCTAACTTTAAGAGGACGGCACCTTTTACCCCGTAAGATACTTCTCTAAGACTATAATAAACCTTAAGCTTAACTACTTAATCCACGACAAAGAGATATTAGCGATTTTCCAGTTATTTAAGTAATACCGCCCAGAGCTCTTAAGTGCCTAGAGAAATGTCCTTATTTACACAGACCACTAGGCCCTAAAGTACTTTATAACTACTAAGGACCTCATAGCTAAACAGGCTTAATAAGTTAAGTTCTTTATAAACTTCTACTTTATAATTATATACTGTACTAAGACAACTAATACATTAGCTAACACTTTGTCTCGACGGGATCAAGACCTTACAGCTACAAAAGCACGTAAGTGGGCTATCCGCAGTTAACAGTTAATTCCCACCGACAAGATTAACTCGCGAGTCACTAGCGACCTTTAACTCTCCGCCGTCGATCTTATAGACGCCTATATCGAAGTCGTAAAGACGATACCCCTAGCACCTATAGACGCCACGACCCCAGGTCGCGATACTAAGACACGTGACAAGCTAGAGCCAAAGCCAGAGTCGAATACGGAAGTACTAATCGACCCAGAGACGTCTACCGCGAAAGAGCTAAACCCTAACTCTATAGTAATATATAACATCGTAGAATATAACGTTATCGATCAAGTACTCCTAACTAATAAGACCTCGCCTTTACTAGAGCCTCTCCGACAAAAAGCTAAGGAGTAGTCGTTAGATTACAAGTTAATAAGTGATAAGTTACTTTTCTAAGGCCGCCTAAAAGTGCCTTTAAAACCGCTAAAGCTTCGTACAATACTTATTCGCTATATATATTCCTAACCTTTAGTAACACATGTGGGGATTAGAAAGATAAAGGCATTACTAAGTCGCAAATATCACTAAAACGGTCTCCCCACGGACATAACTCGATACGTAATAAACTATAATTACTCTCGACAAAAGGCCCGTAAGAATAAGACCCCTGGCTTCTTATACCCCCTACTAATCCCTACTCGGCCGTATTAACACCTCATAATAAACTTTATAAAGCTACTACTAAACAAGCACGGCTATAACTTCGCTATAATTATTATTAACTGCTTATTTAAAAAACTAGTCTCAATACCTTATAATAATATAATTACGGCTAAAGGCATAGCTATTCTCTTCCTCGTCTATTAGACTTGACACTTCAGTATACTAGACTCTATTGTCTTAAACCGAGAACCTCAGTTCGTCTCCTCCTTTTAAAAGGAGTACTATTATATCCTCGAGACTAAGGTAAAGCTAACGACAGCGTATAACCCGAACGTTAACAGCTAAACAAAAGTAATAAACTAATATATTAAGTAACGACTCCGTCCCTTTTGCTACTACTACTAAGACAATTAGAGCGACCTCTTACTAATCATAGACATTACTTAATTAACGTTACCGCACGAGTCCTTAAGCCGCCTGTCCCCTTTCTAGTTACTTAACGGCGTTAAACTAAGGACTTCCTAGGACTTAGTTAACCTAGAGCCGCCGACTACAACAACAAAAAAACTCAACCGCGAGGAAGCTCTATAAGTAGCCTTATAAATAAAGGAGGTTACAGAAGTCGCCTAGTCGTCCCTAAAGGACTAACAAGAGAAAATAAAACGACTAGCGAACCGTAGGCGACGCGCCGTCAATTAAGACGTTAGCGACCTAGTACTAGTTAACACTCGGAACTAGAATGTCGACCGACCCTCAAGGAAGCTCTCTAATAAGTAGTACGGCCTAATTAAAGTAATCGTTAAGAAAAGAGAGAGTTAGAAAGTTAAGCTGCTAAAGGACTAGTCAATTCACCCCGTTTTCCACTCGCACTCACTCCGCAAGTACGTCGACAACCCCCTACCGGGACAAGCTAGAGCTACGCCGGCACCTATCTAGCTACTACTTAAGTAAGATAAGTAGGAAATTAAAGGCATCCTTAACTCTAAAGTCATATAGAACAAGCTATTTTATTATATTAAGTAGCTAAGCGCCGATAAAGACTTAAAGTAGTACCTATACTCAGACGCTATAACAGCTCTATATATAATTAAGAGGTTCCACCTAAAGCATCCGAATACTAAAGGCCCGCCAAGAGCTCTCCCAAAGTGGCTAAAGGCTTATAACGCTAGTATCGACGACTACAACGACCTCGAGGACGACACGGTCATAGCTACAATTACGCGGACGCAGTTTTTTTAGAGGGGAGGGTAATATTACGACCTATAATGCGCCTCGCATTCTAACCGACACTGGCTCGTAGTATCGCTAGCCATACGACGGCGCTAAGCCCGATAGGGAAGACTAGGTGGCGAGCCTGCGACATATTAATGTGAATGGCACTCGACTACGCTAGGCCCTATTAGGAGGGTCCTTCATGTATATATACTCGAGCCCTCCCTTACGGGGAGCTCTCCTTTTCTCCTTGTCTTTTCTTCTCGATTCTGAGCGTAGCTAGAGGCCTAAATACACAGCTAGAGTCAACTCGCCGTATCAACCTCTTGCCAGCCGTAACAGTAAAGGTTAAGAATCACTTAATAACTAAGTTCAATAGATCCGAGGAAATAACTTAAGCTTTCTTAAGTTTATACGAAGATTTCTTAGGGGAATTTAATCGTATAATAATAAAAAAAAGTACTAGAAGATATAAAGGAATAAAAGGACAAAGATAAGCTAAAAGGATTTTTTATAAAATACAAGGAAGTCGACGGACGACAAATAATTTAAGTTCTAAACGACGAATTAATAAAACACGCCTTTTTATAACAAGACTTAACAAAGGATTTATACAAAGGCGAGGTATTCGTTATTAAAGACAGATATTTATTCAAAGTCTTTTAAGAGATTATATTAAATAGTAGTGTTACCGGAATCTTTACTATAAGAAAGTAATAAGTCTAAGTACTTCTAAAGCTTAACCTGTCACTAGAAGTTAATTATACAAGTAATTAAACGTATACGATTTGATTTAGTAAAGGAATAACAGAATTAGAGGAATTAATACTCGTACGAACACTTATTAAGTAAGTAAAGTTCTAGATTATTTTAATAAATACCCCGTTCCTATTATATATTTAAAATATAAACTCCCTTAGTATATAATTAAATAATCTTTAAAATATTATAATTTAAGGAGATAAGAGAATTCCGATTATATGAAAATAAGGACATTTATAAATAATAATTTATATAATAAAAGACACGTTTATATATTAATACTTCACAGAAATAAAGCTTAAGTAACTCTATTAACACTTTAAATATCCTTTAATTAAGAAACTATACCGCGTTCTTTAGTAAGCAAGACACGAGAAAATAAACCTTCGTATAATTAAGAAGATCTTAAAGTTCTATAAATAATATTAGCTTTATATAAAGAACTTAAGTCGATTTAAATTCTCTTTAAAAGACAATATTAAATTTAATTTCTCTATAATCGTAAATATTTTATATCTTTTAAGAGTAATAGTCCTTTAAGTAGTTAATAAGGTAATTAACTTTAATACTACTTAATTCTTAAAGGATAATTTAGCGAAAATAACGTAGATTACACTTTATACGTATTAAATTAATACTTACCTTAGACCCTTAGATTACTTCGTACACAATATCAGGACGAACTTCGCATTATTAGAATTTAAAGTAAATACTCGTATAATAAACGTTAATATAAAGGAAGTCCTAGTCAAGGTATATTAAAGTGACGGGAAGGTTAAGCGGTATCACGCCCTTTTACGCCGATCGTACGAGATTATTTAAGACGAGACAAAAAGCGAAAACTTAGTAAAAGAAGTAGTCCTTTAAATAGCCGTAAAAGCCGTAAATAATATAACTAGTCTAAATAAACTAATTCTAACACTTCTCGTTTTTGGAGTATATTTTAGACTTTCGTACGAAGACTTACTATCTACGGATATATTTATTAGAGTAAGGGCAGTCTAGATAGTAATAACGGAATTACAAAAGATTTAAATTATACGAAAGATTAAAGATATTTAAAGTATAAAGAACGGCCTTAATATTATTAAGACTGTTGTGGGAGGGAAAAAGCCCAATAAACTATATAACAAGAGAGGTAGTATGTAGTGAGGTACAGGAGAGATTCTAAGTGTAGGAAATCGCGGATTAATTAAATCTAGAGATAATATATATTTGAAGAGTATAAAATCTTGAGGGAGTGGAAGAGAAAAAAATATATTTGATAAATATTTATAAACGTTCTTAGTTCCTGAGTTGTTTTTAAGTAATAAACCCTTTTATATGAAAAAAGCCTATCCGGTTAAGTAATAAAGGAGCTACTAGAGCCTTCCCTACTATATTCGTCCCCCTCTTTAAAAATCATACTCGCCCTCGAGCGACTCAATACAAGAGAAACACTTCACTAATTAAAAGCTTTATAAATCAACGTTATTAGCAGGAAGCCTAGTGAAGAAGAAGTCCCGTGATAATTAACCTATCACCTTTAGAAGTAAATAATCGCCTCGCTTAGCGCCGCCAACTTACCTTTATAAAGTTATTTCTTCCTTATTAACTTTCTAACTTTAACTCTTTAAATATAACAACCTCTCCTTAATATTATTTCTTTTATAAAGTACTTTAACACGCTTTAACTTCTTTACTTTTTCTTTTATTAATTAAATAATATCTCTTATACCTTTTTTTACTTTAATTCTCTTAAGAAAGTAAACTTCCCCGCCACGCTTATATTAAGATTGACTTCACTATTACTTTTCTTATATTACTAAGGCAAGATCTTCTTTTATTTAACGATAACTTTAGTTACTATAACTCTAAGTATTCTTAAAGATCTTTTTGTTATTAACTCTTTGTTATTTAGTACTTTTAAGATAATAACCTTAGTTTTTATTATTAACTTTAGCGCGCTATTAGAGCTTAATACTTTTAACTTCGCTATTACTTAATCGTAAAGGTAACGTAGTAAAGAGTTTTCCTTGTTTACTTTCTTTTTACTAAGTAATAACTTCAATATAATACTTACGTTGATTTATATATAATTTCTCTTTAGCTTTTCGCACCTTGATCTTTAAATAATAACTTTAATATGAAGTCAAGTCGCCTTAACGTAGTGAGTTAACCTTTTATAATATTATTTAAGCTTTATTAACTCGTCGTAGACTTTTAAGAAAAGTTCTTCGTTATTAGCTACCTTAGAGGTACTACTAAGATTAGTTCGCTTTATCTTAGCCCAAGCGCTCTTAGCTTTAATACTAAAGGTTAATACTATAGAGGTCTTAACGTGTCTTAACTTCGTGAGTTATACTCTTATCTTTTCCTTTTGTACTTAATTAGTTATTTATAAATTATGTTAATACTTTTCCTGCGGTAATTTGAAGTACTACTAAGGTTATTAATCTTCAACTTGTGTTTTAAGAAGTAATTAAAGTGAACTCCAAAACTTTACCTTAACGTTATTTAGTTAAGTATTAAATTATTTAACTTCTTTATAACGCTAATACTTATATTTTCTTTATAAGTTAAGGAAATAATACTATTTGTCTTCTTTAGGTTTGTAAACTAATAAGAATTAAGGCTACCTCGTGCGACTACTCGTATTAAACTTTATCTTTTAGGCTAAGAACGTGTGTATCACGCCGTACTAATCTTCCCTTAATAATAGGTCACTAAGTAGTTTTTAGGTCCCTTTATAAATACACTCTTATTATACTTGCGTAAGTTATACTACTAAAGATAAGTAGTATTATTCCGCTAGTCTCTCATTAATCAGTTGATTAGATAGGGTAAAGGCTAGATCCGCCAATTTCGAAGGTTTATAATAGAAAGCTAAGAGGAATGGGCAAACTAATAATCGTAATGCGCTAAGTAGGGTTGGGAGGCTATAATAAGTTCTTAGTTCTTAGTGTAATAGAAATGGCCCCTTTTCTCTATAAAGGTAAGTCGCCTCTTATTATTAAAGCTAATAAAGAGTCTTTGAAATAGCTAAGCTTTTTAGGGATAAATAAAAGAGTCTAATTAATTTAAGTATTATTAGGCTGGCAATAGCTAAGTATAAGATGGTATATTATAGGGTCCCGTTAGCTAGAAATCTTCTCGAAATAATGGTTTAGTTATAATTAAGGTCTCTTAATTACTTTAGTTCT
The DNA here is from genome assembly GCA_020726505.1 of Leptodontidium sp. MPI-SDFR-AT-0119. Taxonomy (NCBI): domain Eukaryota; kingdom Fungi; phylum Ascomycota; class Leotiomycetes; order Helotiales; family Leptodontidiaceae; genus Leptodontidium; species Leptodontidium sp. MPI-SDFR-AT-0119. Next base: position 4,382 of record JAHLEZ010000042.1, on the reverse strand, counting down.
TTAATAAGGGTTAAAGAACTTATTATTAATTTTAAGGTCGAAGCTAGACTTAACTCCTAACCGGTTGCTTTATAGGTTATTAGCTTTGTTCTTATTCGTTTTACTTAACGACACCTCTCGGAATAATGCAGTAGGCGGTAACGAAATATTTATAAGAACACTTAAGGTCGCACCCTTAGCTTTAATTAGTTGTTAGTACTTATTATTAAACCTAGTTAGAGGTTAAGGATATAAAGTCTTTATTACTTCAGCGATATTAATACGAGCCTAGAATAGTAGTACTCTTACTTATAAGTCTATTATAGTTATAAAACTATTATATTATATTTAAAAGTTATTTATAATTTGTAATCTCTTACTAATACTTTAAGTGCGAAGTATATTACCTCTTATTTACTAGTACTAGTGAACGGCAAGAGAAGTTTTTATTTTTTTAGACTTTCTGACAGGAGGGGACTAAGAGGTATCGACGTATATGCAAAAGGGGCCCTAACTTAATAGGCGAGAGACTTTAAATAAAGCTAATTGGGGGTAGTCGATTAATACTTGATCCCTAAAAGGTTCACTAGCTAGGGGTCGTCGGCTAATAGTATACTTAGACCTTTAGCACGTGGGGTAAGGTTAGCGTTGGCTATATTATAGTTGTTAACTTAAGGTTTCAGAAAGCACGGCTCTAATTCCGAGCGTGTTATTAGCTCTTCGCTAGGAGATTTCCTAAACTTTTACTTACCTTATATAAATCGTGTAATTTACTTACTAATTCAAGGCTAGTTTATCAATAGTACTCTTAGTGTCGTCCTTTATAAATCGCTATGTGCTACGTTAAAGTTAATGGCTTTATAGGTTATTAGCTTTATCCCTAAGAATAATAGACTTATTTCGTTGTTCCTTCTTTTTTATTAATTACCGAGAGTTAGCGCCTGAGTATATTGCGTTTATATTCTTCGGGGTGTTTAGCACGTTAGACTTGAATTTCTAGCCTAGGCTATAGGTTTAACCTGCCGTTTTGGAATTTAGTCCTGCGGATCAAGCCTAATAACTGGCTTATTTAAACGAAGTTACTTTTTGCCGCTTAGAATATTACTAGCTTAATAATAGTAGTCTCGTTTTAAACCTATTATATATTCGTATGTGATAAGTAATTTATGAAGGCGTTAGTTTCTTATTAAGTTTTGCTTTGAGAGATAAGTGTTCTTATAGCGCGGGGCTAATGTTTTCTCTAACTTACTTAGGGCTATATAAGCTTTTCTTTGTGTTTGTTGTAGTGCCGAGGTGTCTTAAATCGTGGTTTTTAGTGATATAAAGTCGTCTTAATAATTATTTTAATATACGATAATATATCGTCCCTTTCTTTAAATATTAAAGGTACGTTCTCGCACTAATTCCCTAATACTAAAGTATATTTATTTTAAGTTAAATACTACTTAATACTCACTGTGCTATTATTAAGATAGCTCAGGGACTTTAATTATTATCTTATTATCTTAAATACGCTATATCGTCGGAATCTTAAGGTTTTCTAAGAACTTAGGGTCGCTAAAGTCGTGTATATTAATGTTAAGTTTATAGTTAGGCGTAAGGTTGTCGTTTAATTTTTTATTAAGTTATTTATCATCGTCGCTGTCGTTGTAGATAAAGTCGTGCCTCTTATGAAAAAGCTTAAGCTTATTCTTAATAAAAGTCCGGCGAAGTCAGGGGCTATTTAGGCTTAGCTTTTTAAGTTCGTAATACTTTTTCTTTATATAAGCTTTATAAATCTCGTAAGGTCTAAGCTATTTAAAATTAAGAGTATAATTAATGGATATATTTTTCTCTTTAATAAAGTCTTAACGTAAGACTAAGTCTTCCTTAACAAATAGCCGTTTGCGAATATTATGTTTTAAATTAAAAGCCTCTTTACCTTTTTAACGGCGGCAAGTCTTATAAGTATAACTTCGTTTATGTGTTTTTGCCGTATTTAAAACTAGAGAGCGCGGAGTTTTAAAAGCTTAAAGCGGTTCTTGATCTTTTTAGTAAATAATAATCTCTAAGTCGGGTTTATTGTCTTAATAAGCAGGATAACTTCTTTCTTGTAAATTATATAAAAGAGAGTATACCCCGTTAGGCGATGTACTATAATACGGTTTATAAATAACACTACTAGAAGGTTGTTAAGCTAGCGTCTGTTTATCTTAGAAAGCGTATTCTTAATCAGGCTATGTCTTTTCTTAATTATCCCGTTTATTCTAGCGTTATATATTAAGATTTAAATTTGGTTAACTTTTATTTTATTAAGTAAGTTTATAACTTCTCTTATGTTCTTAATTTTATTATTAATAATAAGCTTCCAAAACAATTCGTGCTAGTAAATAATATCTTGCTAAATAAAATTAATTACTCCTTTAGCCTCTCTACTAGCGAGGGCCCTTACCTTAACCTAACTACTTATATCGTCCTTAGTAATTACTAAGTACTTCTTTCCGCGTTCTATCAGTATAAATATAATATTAAGCGCCTATTTCTTAGGCCATTCGATGTTATTAAGTAAAGAAGCTTCTCTTAGCGTTTAAATAATTAGAGTTAGTAATCTTAGTATGTTTAAACATAGTTTATACAGTCTATATACAGGCCTTTCCAGAAGTATTAAGTAAAGATTCAGTAGTACGTGCTTTCTCGTCCTTTGTGACTAAAGTTATTATAGTAGCTCCTAAGTATCGCCTCTTTCTCTTTTACTATGTCGATAACGAGCTTAATTAGAGCTCCTTTTAATAGTAACCTCTAGATCCTACGATTATACACGCCGTAATTTAGTGCCTTACGCTTAAATACTTAGAATTGTTTTCGATCTATTAACTTCGGAGTCTTAAGTGTCGTTAAGTATCGAGCTATCTCCTAGTACCGTTTTTTATACTTGCTTATTATAATAGGTAGGCCTTTTTCGTTAAAAGAGGACTTAAAACCGCTAGAAGAAGTAAGTTTCCCTTTATCGCGAAGTTTTTAAATTATAAATTTCATATCTTAAAGGATTTTATTTCGTCTTTAAAGTTCCGGGTTCGTTAATGTATCGTTTAATTCCGAACTATTAGTCTCCTCTTCGCTTATGGTACTAATAGGATAAATCTCGTAAGCTTTAAGCTTAGAGAGAATCTAGTCTTTGTTAGTATTACTTTTTTTTAAGGAATCTTCGGGGTGCCTAGGTCTCCGGGATAATTAGTTTGTTATTATATACGTCGTTTCTTAGATATGTCGAACCTTAAAGTCGAAGAGTCGTATCTAAGTAAGCCATTTAGTTAATATAGTGTTAGGATAATCGTAGGCTACCTTGTTTAGTTATGTAATAAGCGTATTAGTATTTGTTTTTATAATAAAGTGTATTCTAATAAGCTAAATCTTTAGTTTCTTTAAGATATAAAGTATACCTTTATATTTTCTCTTAGTAGTATTATATTTAGCTTTAGTTTTACTTTAAACCCACTCTTGTACCTTACTAGTCGTATTTTATTCGAAGTCAGCTCTCTCTGGCCCAGGAAGCCGCCTTAGCTAGTTCCGCTAGAGTTAACTCTAACTATAATCTCACTAGCTCCCTCTTTATAGTCTATTCGATATAAGACCGGGGATAAGTATAAAGCGTCCTGTAGTTCGGTTATAGCCTTACCTTATAAATCGAGTTCTTAGTGAAACTTGACTTCTTTTTATAAGAGTACGTATAAAGGTTTAGCGATTAAGCGAAAGTTCTTAATTTAAATTTAAAAGTAAATAATAAGTCTTAAGAATACTTTAACTTTAGTGAAATTTGCCGGTTCTTGCTAATTCTTAACTTTAACGAGGTACCTTATAAATAGTTCTCTTTCTTCGAAGTTATAAGCGTACTTCACAATGTTTATATTATTAAATAAAACTGTGACTTAGGCTTAATTGTAACTTTAGTACGCTTTAAGTGTTCGAGAGTCATGTCGAGGTTCTTAATATACTTTAAGATAAACTTTCTAATCCCCGGCAAGGCTTAGCTTAATCGTAGTTTGTATATAAGCCTTTGACACTAATGTCGTCTAAGAATAACATTGTAATTACTAGGACTAGCTTCTTTAAGAGTGTGTAATCGTTCGAACACATTGTGTAATAGAATTAATAGCGCCTTTGTGGGAATATATATTTCGGACTAGTCTAATATAAGGAATATAAAAGTAATTATATTTTACTAAACTAATAAAGCACTTGTTAATCGTACCTAGAATATAAGTAACGAGACTCGTAATATAATAACTAGTAAACTCTTTAGAAAACTCGTTAATAAATAGCGGAAGGTTCGTATCTTTACGAGTAATAGTATTTAATATAGTAACCGAGTTAATTAGTTTGTATTTCCTTGACTTTTTCTTTTAAACTAAGAATTAAGCGTTGCG